>JANAVB010031416.1:1287558-1867558 GCA_029216955.1 Iris pallida | reverse complement strand
GACCGTTGGATGTTGATCCAATGGTTCGGATTGAATAATAGTGTAGAAACATCATTTAATGCTGATTTAGACTTTTGACCTGTTGGTAACTTGCTTTAGCAGGTCATTCTTCACTTTAATTTTTTCAATGAACACCCTAAATTAATTCATATTTACTCTCTCAAAAGTCCATCCAATTTAATATTTCGTATTATATTTTTTTTGGTTACAGGCCGTCGTGGTGGTGGTGTTGGTGGTTGTGGTGGAAAGAGAAACAGAGATGAAGATGGAAATAAGAATCGGTCCGGATCGCGTCGAACGTCGTCTGTCCATGCCATTGTCAGAAATCTTATTTTTCATCTAATAATTTAATATTTTGTTAATAAAGCTACATGTCACGGTGGTGGTTGTGAACTGAGGAAAATCTGCTTCTGAGGTCGGGCGGATCATCTTGTCACATATTTTTAAAAAAAATCTGTATTGATCGGACGAATTTTTTTTACTTTTCTAATGATAATATTTTCGAAGAGAATATTTTATTGGACGGTGAACGGCCATTCTCTTTGCTTTTAACACGGAGAATGGCCATTCTCTTTGCTTTTAACACGGCGAATGGACGGAGAATGACCATTCTCTTTGCTTTTAACACGGCGAATGGACGGAGAATGGCCATTCTCTTTGCTTTCTACACGGCGAATGGACGGAGAATGGCTGTTCTCTTTGTTTTTAACACGGAGAATGGCCATGCTCAAGGTGAATGGCCATTCTCCGTTACTTTAACATGGAGAATGGCCATTCTCCGTTCTTTGAAAACGGAGAATGGACACTCTCTGTGCTTTTAACAAAGTATGGTACATTTAGGACTGGAAATGTTCAAGTATCTCATATTTTTTTCACCAAATATTTACAGTATTTTTAATATCATTTACCATAGTACATTCATTTTATATTAAATCATTTTCAAGATAATCCGAATATCATTTTATCAGGCTTCCACTGTATGGCTGAACAAAATTTCTTGCGAATGTTTGAATATAATTAACCTACTATCAAAGAGAATTTTTCTTACATTACATTATGCCTTACACTGGCATCGACTTCATACTGATGGCATCGATGTACTGATGACAATAACAAAGGATGAACATGCAGGATTACAATTATGTTTCCGCAATAATAAGGGATGAACATGCATGATTACAATTTTGCTTCAGCAATAACAAGGGATGAACATGCACTGGCATCGAATTCATACTGATGGCATCGATGTAATGATTTTTTACAGAAAGCAAAACACATTACAATCAAGTAAAGTTTCAGTGATCCTAGGAATGCATCCGTAATGAGGCCACCTGTAAACCCTAGCAATGCACCCAGGACTCACGAAATCTGTGATGGGCATCTGCAAATCAAAGGAATACACCAAAATATCAATATCATCTATCAAGGCCAACTGCCAACCAAATAAACGCTTCAACCAAAAAATCATAATCAAATTAAGTATACTTCATTCCAAGTCCAATAAACTGCATAATTCACGTTACAGTAATCTGTCCAATCCACGTTAGTAATTCAACATAGAACCTGCATAATTCACAATACAATAATCCAAATAAATATCAGACCTACTCTAAATTCAAGACCATATTACATTTTCAAAACAAATTACGAACTATGCACTGAGTACAAGCGAAAAGTTTAGTCTTACAATATTTCAAACACAAAATTTAGTTTGTCCGCCATGACCAACAAATATTCAGAACAATATTACAAGTCAAATATTACTTCCACATTGAAATAAGAGACATTCAAAACTCAAAAGATGAATCTTCATAGACGTCTCCATCTTCTTCTTCTTGTTTTTTTTTCCTACTTCTTCTTTCTCAAATATCCTTCACCTACACCTTGAGGGACGGATGAAGAAAAATTATAGTCAGTATTGACTCACTTTATAGGTAGAAATGACATCCAGAAACATAAATAGAAGTATCAAAGTGATGGCTAGCATTAAAGTGTCAATATGTACAGTCTATATTTTTACATAAGATTTTGGGCTAGCCCCATTTACCTTCTTCACGAGGGAAGGAAAATCTTATTCTTGGTCAGCAAATTCAACCTCTATCTGGTTAATCTTATCCAGAATCAATTTCTGGTTGTCGGATATAGTCTTCATCTCTTTGAAGACATTCTCAAAGTTTGCAGCAACAAAATTGTATAGATCATCAACCCTGTCCTTAGTGTTTTTGATTCCATAAGTTGATGGTTTTCCAGATGTTGATGGTTTGCTTGCAGCTGCTGCCCGTTTTCCAAACATTCGAGTGAAGGTTAGTTTTCTCATGGGGCCTTTGTTTTTAATATAAACATCCCCTGCTAAGCTTGGGACAGAATGTTTATTAGCCATCGAGCATACAAATCCTCCGAAAGGGAGAGCTGTCCTTGCAGTTGGTTTTTCCATGAGATGCATCATTCTACTGAACAAGTAGGAACCTATATCCATCCTTTTTTCTTCCCCATATAATAAAGAAATTTTACTCTCTCGGGATGGATGGAAAACTCATGTCCAGTAGGGTTGAGTGTTTGAGATACGTAGGCATGCAACAATTTATACAAAGTTTTTAATTGATCTTTGTATACATTTTGAGGGGTCTTGGCACCCATTGAAACACCTGTAATCTCATGAATTGCATCCGTCATGGAAATATTATCAATATCTTTCATATCAAACTCAGGAACTGGATCAAATCCATAAAATTCGTTGATGACAGCAGCATTTACCCTAATCAGTTTCCCTCTCAGAAACACCAGTGGTTGATCCTCTTCTTTTTCTTTAATTTCAGCCGGAAGATTTGAGTAAAATTCTCTTACTATTGTTTGGGAGATTTTCTCAAGACAGGATTTGTTCAGTTTCTCCAATTGATAGAATTTTAATATATCCAGGAAAGCTTCGTCTTCGACATCATCCATCTTAATTGATCTTTCAGGCATAACAGCCTTTTTCTTGAAATATTTAATGTATATCTTCTTAGTTTTAGAGTCTTTAAATTTTTTTACCTCCTCTCCAGCCTGGGACTTATCTGATGATTGCTCTTCCTCTTCATTTTCCTCTTCTGATGAGGATTCAAAATCCACAGAGTACGCTGATGACTCTGTATCCGTTGCCACCTTAGCCTTCGCTTGAGTACGCCTTCGATCTTCATAAGTTGAGTCTTCCGACGACTCTGTATCGAAGATAGATTTTATGGTCTTTGTCGAGCAATGAGTGTTTTTAGCCTTTTTTGCACGTGGCTTGGCTGCCGCCTCCGCTTTCATCGTCGCTGCCGCCGTCGCTGCTTCCGCCGCTGCCCTTTCGGCCTCTGCCCTAGCGACCATAATCTTGGTTTTCGCCGCCCTTGCAAGTTCTGCCCTTCGGACCTGTATCGCATCCCTTCGTGGATCCTTCCCCTTCGGCGACGGTCGTTGGTTCTTCGGCGGCATTTTGATTAGAAGAGGGTTTGGGAGAGGGTTTGGGAGAAGGAAGAGGGTTTGAGAGAAGAAGAGGGAAAGTTCGACCGTCTTATATGACCTTGGGAAGTGGAAAAAATTAGAATAGTTTTGAGTCTTAAATTAAATTTATTACTATTATTACTAGTATAAGACGGTCGAATTTATTACTATTAAATTTAAAAAACTACTTTCCAAAATTAAATTTATTACTATTATTACTAGTATATATCCATGTGAAATCACTACATAAACCTTTGGGATTTTGAGACCTTAATTTTAAAAAATTCTTTTCCAAAATTAAATTTATTACTATTATTACTAGTATATATCCACGTGTTCCATATAAATTATTGAAAAATTTGGCAAAAAAATGTGGTGGAAACATATTTATTTAAAAAAATTTGACAACATATTTAAGAATGTGAAGTTTAAGACTCAATATTTCCATTTTACGAATATTTGATTAAATTTTTGAAAATAAGAAGACTATGTACTTGAAAAGAGTAAAATTGAAACACTCAATGTTGTCCTCTATTTTACTTTGTAATCATATTTAAGATGGATTTGACGGCAAGATTGACGCTGGCAGCATAATCAATTCTATGACGTAACAAGTCATTGATGGGGATATCGTCGCTGATATATTGATTTGACGTAAAAAGATTTGTTAATTATAAAGAGCAATGCTATAGTTAGCAAATGGGTGTAAGTTGTAAGAAGGTTGTAAAAGTTTGATTGTAGCCGAAACCAAATTGAGTTAACAAAATATTATATTTCATTAAATCCTAACTTCGTCGCCGGAACATTCTCCAGAGAAGTATACAAGAGGAGGACAAAAAAACTGTAAAACACGAAAAAAAAAGGGTCTAGCCCTCACTGGCCTCCCGGAGGATCTCTGCAAAGTCCTGCAGGATGCGCACACCCGCCCTATGGCACAGGCGGCGAAACGCTTCCCTCTTCTCCAGAGAATCCCGTTCCTCCGGAGTGATCGGCAACAGGTCAAAGTTTGGCGCCGAATGAAGAGGTCGAGCGATGACCTCCAGTGACAACCCGCAGGCGGTCAGAAAGTTCGCAGCCGCTGCCAGCCAGTCATGGGCTGGAGGCGGCGCAGAGGGTGCTCCATGCGAAGGGGCTCGACGACGACTGGAAGAAGGCTCTGGCAATGGTTCCCAACCAGATGATCTTTTTGGAGCCATGTTAAATGTGCAACCTACTCAGATGAATGGGGACCCCTATGTATATATATACACGTTCCTAACCGACTCTTCCTATTCCTTATTGGAAGTTGGGATATAATGTTAAAGTTACAACCAAATGCTTACAACACTCTTACAACCTTCACCCATTGCTGACATGTGGGCTAAGTCATCAATGGGTGAAGGTTGTAAGAGTGTTGTAAGCAAGCATTTGGTAGTAGACTATAAGAGACATTATTGATGTCTTATTCCAGGCTTAGTTGGTTGTGCTGTTTGGCTTTTACATGGAAGGCCTAGGTTCGAGTCTGGTGTTTGGGTTCTGTAGAATTTTTCTATTGTTAACATTTTTTGGGTGCTATTATATGCTTTTAACTTAGTATAGAACAATTTTTGGGACTGTTAATGGCCATTCTCCGTTCCTCTAACACGGAGAATGGTACATTTAGGACGGATATAGGACGGAGAATTGTACATTTAGGACGTCGAATGGTACATTTAGGACGGAGAATGGTACGTTTAGGAATGTTCTGTAGGGTTGTGAATTTTAAATAGTTTGGCTGTTTAGTTTTGTTTTGAATCTATATAAATTGGTTTTGAAGGCTCGTGAAGATGAATTAGTTTGGCTGTTTGGTTGTTAATGGTCATTCTCCGTTCCTCTAACACGGAGAATTGTACATTTAGGACGGCGAATGGTACATTAGGACGGAGAATGATAGATGTAGGACGGAGAATGATAGATGTCGGACGGAGAATGGTCCATATAGGACGGAGAATGGTACATTTAGGACTGTTGTGTAGGGTTGTGAATTTTAAATAGTTTGGCTGTTTAGTTTTGTTTTGAATCTATATAAATTGGTTTTGAAGGCTATGAATTAGTTTGGCTGTTTGGCTGTTAATGGCCATTCTCCGTTCCTCTAACACGGAGAATGGTACATTTAGGACGGAGAATTGTACATTTAGGACGGCGAATGGTACATTAGGACGGAGAATACGGAAAGTTGGACGGAGAATGATACATGTAGGACGGAGAATGGTCCATATAGGACGGAGAATTTATTTTGAATAAGGTAAAATCTGTGTTGGGAAATGGCGAAATCTCTTGGATATGATTACACTGAGATGTTGTATTAATGGTAAAATCTGTGTTGGGAAATGTCGAAATCTCAGAAGTGAGCCGTCTTCGGCGTCATTATATCACAGTCCATTTTATTTATAAAAAAAATAATTATGTTAAAAATTAGTATTGACAAAAGTAAAACTTGCTCAAAATGGAGAATCGAACTCATAAAAAATATCTTGTATGTAGACTAGTGAAAAATATATACTCCTCCGTCCCAAAATATAGTCTCACTTTCCTTTTTGGTTTGTCCCATATTATAGCCCATTTCTTTTTATATAATGGATGTTTGTGGAGTAATTTACAAATTTAGCCTTATTTAAACTGTAATTATATCAAGATAACTCTACAATTCTCTATGCATTTAAGAGTTGTATTTTGAAAATATACTTGAGCTCTAATGATGGATACTGAAAAGACACTTTAGTTTATATTGCCTCCAAAATTCAAACTAAAATTTGCCAAAATATTGTCTCCAAAGTTTAATGGCATTCATTAACCCAATTAGAGATCACAATAAGTACAAAAGCAAAATTCAAAACATCTATAAGGGGCATATTGGAGAGATTTTGTTTTGTTGGACATATTAATTGGATTTTCTTAATCTTGGTGAAAATAGAAATAGGACTATATTTTTGGGACGGAGGGAGTATAAAGAAATACATGCATGCATGCTAGTGTTTTTACCATTAACCCCAGTAATGATAGATCGTATCTAATTCATTATACCACTCGTACACAGGTTCTCCTGGTACTGGGATTACATTATCAAAGGTTTTTTAAACGTCTGAATTGAATAACAAATTTTCCAAAGTTCGTCGTCGAAGATCACGTTGAAGCACCCACGTATGTCGAGCAGGCGAAGACCCTAGCAGTTGCATATGATAGATCGCAGCGTGTCTCCATTGAACATGCTGAATCCCATATGTAGGTGCTCGAGACGCGGCATCGAATCAGCCACGGCCTTTCCCTCTGCCTCGTTTTTCGTGTCCAGTACGAACATGTTCCAGAGCATGAAATCCGGAGGGGGCATGTTCCTACTCAGCTTGACCAGACGGCGGCAATAATTTCCGGCAGAAATTATTCCAGTCGACGTGATGTAGAGGCAGTAGCTAATGTCGAGTTTTTCCAGCACAGGGAGAAACTCCAAGTGTCTCACGAAAGTTTCATCACTCACGTCGCACATCGGAATGTGCAGAACCCTTAGAAATTTTCCACTGTATTATAAAAATAGGAAAATATCAATAGAAATTAACAAAAGTATACGTAAAATTTTGTAATAGAAAAAATAAAGTATTAGAATAAGACCAAATAAAATTTTGTACTGGCCTTAAACATGCAAAAGAGAAGGCTGCTTCGTCGAGCTTGTACGCGGAGAGGGACCCTAGATGTCCCTCACTGCGAGCCACGAGCTTCATTACGGTCAAACTAATCTCAGCGGTTTTCTGGGTCCTCCGGCACCACTGTACCAAGTCGACGTTGGACCAATAGTCTAAGGGACCGTTGAGCGCCTTCCACCACGAACGACAAACTGGGGCCACGTTGCACATTACCTCGTCCGCCTGCATCCCCGAAAGTACCAGTATCATCGAGAGAATCTCGGTAGGGATGACGGCCCATCCGCTACAGTTGATCTTGCTCCTCTCCATTGCGACTGTTCTTCTTCTTCTTTCCTTTGTTTCTCTCTAGTCGGATGGGTTCTCTTCTTTGGAAAAGGCTATTTAACCCTCGTTTACGCGGGTGTATGTAACCCGCTCGTGGAGGGGTGTGTCCGAACAAGTCACGAATCTATTGGGAAATAACGGTAATGCCACTGTATTAATATTAGCAATTAGTCGTTTGGGCTCCCAACATATTTGGGTGATGCCATCTCCCATTATGTGGCATCTGACATGGCAGATGACATAACAGCTGACATGGCAAATTTTAACCCCAAAAATTAATTACCCAAATTTTTTTAATGTTAATGTTAATGTTAATATTAATATTAATGTTAATGCTAATGCTAATGTTAATGTTAATGTTAATATTAATGTTAATATTAATCAATGTTAATTTAATATTAAATTATTTATTTGCTATTAATGTTTATTTTAATATTAATTTTATTGTTAAATTTTGCCATGTCAGCTGTCATGTTAGCAACCATGTCATATGCCACATAATGGAAGATGGTATCACCCAAATTTTTTGGGAGCAAATAGCATTTTTGTAATATTAGTTTTAATTATATTGTAAATTTTAAATTAACAGAAAAGCCAATGTAGATTTAATATTAATGCTCTGAATAGCCCAACTCATCATGCCAATTGGCTACAACGCTCATGATCTCTCTAGCTCACAAAGGAGTACATTGTTCCATACATTATGCCTCTTTATAGCCAACAAGTAGTCTTCGGCTGAACATCTCGCAAGTCCGAACGCCAATGTGGTAGCTCCTCTTGAACGCTAAGGACTCCATGCATCTGGAAGTCCAAGCCGAGCCCCGCCTCGAGCCGAACCTATCCTGAACTTGTCCACCACCGTGTCCCTGCGACAGATACAGTTAGACATAATGTTAACATAAACATTGTGATCGTGCTCATCTATGTCCCATTTCGCCTAGCCTGCAAGGTTAGAACTTTACATAAGAAATTATATCATTTCACTCAACCAACCAACCGTAAACTTAAACATATGCATAAGGGTGGCAGGCCCTGCGCCTGCACCCAGCGCTAATCTCAGCCCACCGGCCCTATCTATATGAAGGTTACGGTGTTTCTGTCACGACCCGCACCCTGATTAGGGGCACGAGTACGTGGTTACGTCCACCCTGATTAGGGGCACGAGTACGTGGTTACGCCCTATCTATATGAAGGTCACGGTGTTTCTGTCACGACCCGCACCCTGATTAGGGGAACGAGTACGTGGTTACGTGGTTACGTCCAGCCTCGAGCCGAACCTATCCTGAACTTGTCCACCACCGTGTCCCTGCGGCAGATACAGTTAGACATAATCTTAACATAAATATTATGATCGTGCTCATCTATGTCCCATTTCGCCTAGCCTGCAAGGTTAGAACTTTACATAAGAAATCATATCATTTCACTCAACCAACCAACCGTAAACTTAAACATATGCATAAGGGTGGCAGGCCCTGCGCCTGCACCCAGCGCTAATCTCAGCCCACCGGCCCTATCTATATGAAGGTCACGGTGTTTCTGTCACAACCCGCACCCTGATTAGGGGCACGAGTACGTGGTTACGTCCACCCTGATTAGGGGCACGAGTACGTGGTTACGCCCTATCTATATGAAGGTCACGGTGTTTCTGTCACGACCTGCACCCTGATTAGGGGCACGAGTACGTGGTTACGTGGTTACGTCCAGCCTCGAGCCGAACCTATCCTGAACTTGTCCACCACCGTGTCCCTGCGGCAGATACAGTTAGACATAATCTTAACATAAACATTGTGATCGTGCTCATCTACGTCCCATTTCGCCTAGCCTGCAAGGTTAGAACTTTACATAAGAAATCATATCATTTTACTCAACCAACCAACCGTAAACTTAAACATATGCATAAGGGTGGCAGGCCCTGCGCCTTCACCCAGCGCTAATCTCAGCCCACCGGCCCTATCTATATGAAGGTCACGGTGTTTCTGTCACGACCCGCACCCTGATTAGGGGCACGAGTACGTGGTTACGTCCACCCTGATTAGGGGCACGAGTACGTGGTTACGCCCTATCTATATGAAGGTCACGGTGTTTCTGTCACGACCCACACCCTGATTAGGGGCACGAGTACGTGGTTACGTGGTTACGTCCAGCCTCGAGCCGAACCTATCCTGAACTTGTCTACCACCGTGTCCCTGCGACAGATACAGTTAGACATAATCTTAACATAAACATTGTGATCGTGCTCATCTATGTCCCATTTCGCCTAGCCTGCAAGGTTAGAACTTTACATAAGAAATCATATCATTTCACTCAACCAACCAACCGTAAACTTAAATATATACATAAGGGTGGCAGGCCCTGCGCCTGCACCCAGCGCTAATCTCAGCCCACCGGCCCTATCTATATGAAGGTCACGGTGTTTCTGTCACAACCCGCACCCTGATTAGGGGCACGAGTATGTGGTTACGTCCACCCTGATTAGGGGCACGAGTACGTGGTTACGCTCTATCTATATGAAGGTCACGGTGTTTCTGTCATGACCCGCACCCTGATTAGGGGCACGAGTACGTGGTTACGTGGTTACGTCCAGCCTCGAGCCGAACCTATCCTGAACTTATCCACCACCGTGTCCCTGCGGCAGATACAGTTAGACATAATCTTAACATAAACATTGTGATCGTGCTCATCTATGTTCCATTTCGCCTAGCCTGCAAGGTTAGAACTTTACATAAGAAGTCATATCATTTCACTCAACCAACCAACCGTAAACTTAAACATATGCATAAGGGTGGCAGGCCCTACGCCTGCACCCAGCGCTAATCTCAGCCCACCGGCCCTATCTATATGAAGGTCACGGTGTTTCTGTCACGACCCGCACCCTGATTAGGGGCACGAGTACGTGGTCAACGGTATCCTGTCAGAAAAATGAGCAAGTACAAACACCAACAGAAGTTCCATATGAATTGACAAATACTATAAGAGACATTATAATGAAATACAAGACAAAGATATAGGTGACTTGGAAACCATTTGAAGCCGAGTTACAACCCTTGGACCAATAAATGTAAAATGTGATTTGAATTATTAGAGCGATATGTGATCTGCTAGGGAGTCATGGTGCTCCCTGAACTATAGCCGGTGCACCTCTCTCCACTGCTGCCATAGCTACCTGATGCAAGTTCTCCATGGTCTGTCGCAGCAATGATCCTGGCCTGTCATCACGCAATGACCATGGACGGTTCGCACCGTAATGCATCTTTGGCATCCTTATGTGTAAGACTATGATCGCTTCGATACAGGTTGCTAGACCAATATCCGAAGGATCCCAAACCTACTGATATCATAGCTTATCACAACACTTGACGGTCGCAACCCGTCCTAATGATGTGCACCATAAATACCATACATAATTCCCTTCTTTGAACTACTAGGTTGAATTAAGATGATGTGCACCATAAATACCATACATAAATACGTACACTGGACGGTCGCAACAATATCATAGCTTATTGAGTATATTATATTGACATTGCTTGTCCTCCATTCGTAGTTGATCGTTCTTGACAGGTTTTGATATTATATATGTTGTTAAATAGTAGAACTAGACAGCATTCTACGTCGTTTCTGCGGTGTAGGCTGGGACGCTGTCACGTTATGGAATGGCTTCTCTGGAACCATCCTGGACGTATAGCTTTGTTAATCGGGGTCCTTTCAACGCAAGTAGCTAGCTCCGATGCAAGTTCCCGCTAAACCTGTGCTGATCGAGGAAACTACGTTGTCGACAAGTTGTCCATAACCGTGCGAAGACATATTTTCCTTTTAGTTATTAAGACATAGCCTACATTATACTTGAAAACTCAATCCCTTTCCCGTGTTTGCGTCCTTGCATTTATCCTTTCATTCGCAACAACATTATCAATTTACCTAGGAAGGGGGTCGAGAAGAGGAGGGTCAGCCACTCACATTGAGTTTACTTCAGGCGAGAGAATGGATCTTAATTCAACCGTTCCCGTTCGATCGAGTCAATCGATCCCGACCTATCGGTCCCGACCGAATCAATAGCGACAGTGTTCCTTTCTCGTGCACCCTATCACGACCCGTACCTGGAGTAAGGGCATTCCATAACGTAACAGCGTCCCAGCCTACACCGCAGAAACGACGTAGAACGCTGTCTAGTTCTACTATCTAACAACAGTTAGATATTACAACCTGTCGAGAATCAAGGGTCGTCGTCTAACCCAGCTATGGCAGTCTATTCTTGTGTATTGCTCCTTCAACCAATCCATTCCTAGGCCAAGGGACCGATTCGGCCCGCAGCAAAAGGGTCGTCGTCTAACCCAGCTATAGTCCGTGATGTCTTGACATTGCCAGTGGCCTTCACACCCTTTCACTGCTTAACAAATGCACGTAACACGGGACGCTGCTTGCTATACTTCGATAGCCCAACAAAACTCTTTTCTAATGTGTTCGTGCAACGACTTGACAAGCAAGGGCTACGTCAAGCCTAGCATCGAGGGAAATACGACTTAAACTATGGGACAAGCGAATGTTAGTATTAATTGTAGTTACAATTACATTTTAAATAAAAAGAATGCAATTTTAACTTTAACTAGTTTGAAGTAAATGTTAAATCCAAAACTATTTTTAATTTTAGTAGTCATATTAGTTTCAATAATATTGTAAATGTTTAAATTAACATGAATGCCACGGTATTAGAAACCTAGCTAGCTGATGTCACGTTGCTCGGGGCTCGGTTAGTGTTCGTCTAAACTAGTACGTGCCAACTAGTTATTAGTAATGATAACCAAAAATTGAATTTTAAGTTTAAAATCTAGTCGAGTTCGATCCTTCCTCTTTATCCCATCTCCCACACTCTCTTTCTCTCTCTATCTCTCTCGGGTTCTTTCTCACATGTTGTGTTCCTTAACGCAACAGGTCCCGTAGCATTAAATGCTCTGCATGCGTTATTCTACACAATTTAATAATAAACACTGATACCATATCATTAGAAGAGCAAAGGTTGTCTTGGAAGTCGTAAGAAATTACTTTATATTGTCTTCTCAATACTTTTTTTGCATTGGAGATGACTTTTTAAACTTCTTGTCATTTTTGAATATAGCCGCCTATGCAAGTTATTGTCTTCTGCGGCTCTGTCTCATGCCACATAGGATACACAATACATAACAAGACAATAGGGTTTCGTAGCATTAAATGCTGATGCATGTGTTATCCTACAAAAGAGGGCCACGTGGAGATTGCTGTTGCATGCTTCCTCATGCGTTATTAGCTACACATTTTAATAAGGCACGTACCCAGAAGACGAGAAAGTTTTGTTGGAAGTTGTTTCCTTAAAATTATGCTTGCTCCTAGAATCACTCAAGATTTTTCATGAGCCATCAAAAGAGGGCCACGTGGCGGAGTTACAATGAAGACGAAAAGGTTGTGTTGTTGCCTTGCTGGAAGTTGTTTCTTCCTGCATAATGTTTTTTGTACCTCCAAATTGCACTTTCAAACTGTCCATCCTTACGTGGCAGCTGACGTGACATGTTGATCTGGCAGCTGACGTGGCAAATTTTTTTGTAAATAAAACTAAAAATAAAAATTAACATTAAAGTTAATATTCCAGATTAACATTAACATTAATATTAATATTATCGTTAACATTAAAAATAATATTAATATTAACATTAACCTTAACATTAATATTAACATAAATTAATATTAACACTAAAATAACTTTGATATTAACGTTAAATTATTATGGAGAAAATTGGGTTGTTAACTTTTTGGATTAAAATTTGCCATGTCATCAGTCATGTCAGATGACACACTATTAATTTAGGAAAATGCTAAGAAGCTCATTTATTTAACATGCCACATCAGATGGGAGGGCTATATATAGAGGGTCAATATGGAGGTACGATAATATCATTACTCTTTCTTCTTCTATTGTTTCTTGTCCTTCGTTTCTTCTGCTGGTTTCTAACACACACTATTTTCTTCAATGTCGACGTCACATGGAGAAAGTGATCGTCGTGGGGAAGATTTAGTCGATGAAGAAATCCTCCATTCAAGAGGACTGTCAGATGATTTGCCGCAAGATGAGCAAAGTTTGGAAGATGTTAGCTTAGGAGACAGTAAAGAACAAGATGAAGACATCAACTCAAACAACGAAATGTTATTTCGCATCACCCTTTCTAATGGATTTAAGAAATGCGTTATAGTTTTACATATATTTCTCATGTTTATTTTGTTTTATTCTGTTCTTAGGGACGCCGATGAATCTCCATTGGATTTCGATGCAGCGACAATGAAAAAAATATTACAATCTGCCAACATTAATAAAGATCCAACTATGCTCTTAGAAGAAGATGTTGTTGGCCTACAGTTCAACTCTATTGAAGAAGCAGGGACATTCTACCGAATTTATTCAAAAGCATATGGTTTCAGTATTAGAAAGAACGAGGTAAAGAAAAACAAATCTGGTATGGTGACGATCCGTAGTTGGTGTTGCTCGAATGCGGGATTCAGACACAAGAAATACAAGGAAGTTCCAAACAGGGTTCGTGAGCCAAGAAGTGAAAGCAGAACTGGTTGTAAAGCAATTTTTCGTATTGGGTACACCCATAAAACAAAGATGTGGTCCGTCAAAAAATTTCATGTACTTCACAACCATAGCCTGGCGAGTAATTATGAATCAGCGTTCTTGAGATCCCATCGTAATATAACACCCGCAGAGTTGGAAGAAATTAAGCTTATGAAGCAATCAGGGATGGGGACTGGAGAGATATGGAATTTACTTGTCGAGAGGAAAGGTGGCTGGGATAATGTTGGATGGACGAGAAAGGATTTATACAACGTTCTATAGAAATCACAATTTACACTAAAAAGGTGTTTATAGATGTAAGGAAGGAAATCACACGTTCTGATGCATATATTGTTCCCCATCATCACATCGTAAGAGGGACAGAAGTTTGCACTGTCCAAAAGTATTTGTCGCCAGACAGTGTCAACCGTAAGGTTACATTTCTTCCGGCCGACAACATCATAACATGTGAATGCATGTGGATGGAGACCAAGGGGATTCCTTGTAGGCATATTTTTGCAGCAATGAAGAGATTACAAATTGGAGATATTCCAAAGAACTTGATAAAATCTCGTTGGCTCAAGGATTGCAAAGAGAGTTATCTCTCCGGACCTGGCTCAGAAAGAAGATTCATCCACCCAGACATTATTGAGAGCAGAAGGTATGGTGCTATTAATGAACAAGTTAATCTGTTTACATACTTTTGTAAAAAATCAAGCAAAGTTCAAGAGAGGGGAACGGAGTTGATGTCGTCTGTTCTGATGGAGTTGAAAGAAATGGTGTCCGATATTGGCGAAGAAGAACAAATGGTAGCTGATGCAGTTCAAGGAGTGCATGAAGCTTTAAAATAGCCAAATTCGGTAGCAACAAAAGGAAGGCCTTCTCAAGGGAAATCAAGCCAGCCTACAGAAAGTCAATCTATCCCGAAGGCTAGAATATGTAGATTTTGTAAAAAAACGGGTCACGATTATCGTAATTGTAAAGTACGAAAGCGAAATAGTGAAAATGAGCAAATGGAATAAAATGAAACGTCGTTGACTTAAGATAATGTCTTTATTATGTGGCAAGATGTCATTCACACGAGACAACTAGATAAAAAATATGTTCTCCAATGCAAAAGTTTGAGAAGACAATTAGATAAAAATGGAGAACATTAAATTCCAATTTCAAAACGTAGTACATCAAAAATGGAGAAAATATGTTCTCCGTGCAGTTCAAAACGGAGAATAACATTCTCCGTTTCAAATGACACGGAGAATGAACATTCTAATTTGTTTTTAACACTTTGAATGCTATTCTCCGTTAATTCAAAACGGAGAATGTTAAGGAGTCCAATTGAAAGCTTCCACTGTCAAGGAGTGTTGTTCTCTGTCGTCTTTCAGTTCGTGTCCGCGTGGTAGATGGTATTCATCGTGCATCGTCAGAGCATACGAACCGTAGGATGACTCCTTGAGGCAAGTCACTTCATCGTGCATCCTCCGAGCAAAGGATCTCACTGAGGCAAAGGAACCCACTGCCTCAAGGAATTCCTTTGCCTCAAGGAGTTCCATTGAGTTGTTTCATATGTAAATAAAAGTCAAACTTTTCGTGCATCCTTCGAGTTGTTTCATATGTAAATAAAAGTCAAACTTTTCGTGGTTTTGACAATATAAATGTAATTCAAAAATGATTATATTATAAAGCAGAGCTTATCAAAGACAGAAGTTCCTTGCCCAATTACATCATAATTACATTGTTGTTTTACAATGTCATTCTTATGTGGCAAATGTCATTCTCCGTTTTAATTTAAAACGGAGAATGATATTCTCCGTTTTAATTTAAAACGGAGAATGAACATTCTAATTTGTTTTTTACACTGTGAAGCTATTCTCCGTTTAATTCAAAACGGAGAATGTTATTCTCCGTTTAATAAAACACGGAGAATGCTATTGTGGTGTCGTGGTTACACTGCTAGACTTGTATTCAAGAGGTCATTGGTTCAAATCTTGACTATAACAGTATTTTATTTTATTTATACTTTTTTGTAAGTTAATTATGGGTGCTATTTAAAAGGGAAAAAACTTTGATACAGGCACCTATGTATGACATGTGGGCCATCTCAAAAAATAATGTGTATATATATATGTTTACACGTTTTACAAAGCAAGAGGGGACCACATGTCATACATCGGGGTATCAAACTTTGAAAAGAGTTTTGTTAGAAAAGAGTTTTGTGGGCCTATTAAAATTTATGTATATATATATATATTTGTACACATTTTTTAAAGCAGGAAGGGCCCACATGTCATACATAGGGGGTATCAAAACTTTGATACCCCCTACTGTATCAAGAAAAAAACTTTGATACAGTAAGGGGTATCAAAGTTGGCAGAATTCGAAGGGGTATATTCATTGGTATTAATGGCATTGGTATTGATGGAAATTAATTGTTCCAGTCTTACTTAGCTTTAATTGAGCAGGGGCAGAATTCGAAGTGGCTGCCTTTTTGGCGCATGAGTCCGAGTTGTTCTATGCCTATAAATGCCAGTAGTGTAGAGAGAGTTTGTTCTCATCTCACTTAGCTTTTCTTGTGGCGATGGACTCTACCGATCCCCCGCCTTGGCAAGACTCTTTCCTCTTGGTTGTCGATCTCCTCGTTCGAAGAAGCTTTGGTGGTGAAGTCCTTCAGAAGACTGACATGTGCCTGGGTTTGGATTTATTGCCATTCCACGCTCTGTCGAAGCGCCCGCACGTTGATTGGCTCGGACTATGCACGGTGTTCCTTTGCCGCCAGGAGTTCATCTCTTCAACGTGTTCCATTGGTCCGACGATGCACGGTGGTGAAGTCCTTCAGAAGACTGAGATGTGCATGAGTTTGGAGTTTATTATCGTTCCACGCTCTGTCGAATCGCCAGCCAGGAGTCTATTCCTTCGACATGTTTCTTGTTGAACAAGTATGGCTTTGCACGGTGCTCTGCCACAAGTTAACAAAATTCCTTGAGACAGGGGGTTCCTTTGCCTCAGGAGTCTATCTCTTCTACATGTTCCTTGTTGAAGAAGGATGGCTTTGCACGGTGCTCTGCCTCAAAACAAAATTCCTTAGGACAGTGGATTCCTTTGCCTCAGTGAGTTCCTTTGCACGGAGGATGCACGATGAAGTGACTTGCCTCAAGGAGTCATGCAACGGTTCCTATGCTCTGACGATGCACGATGAATACGACGCGGACACGAACTGAAAGACGACAGAGAACAACACTCCTTGACAGTTGAAGCTTTCAATTGAATTCCTTGAGAATAACACTCCTCTGACAATGCACGATAAAGTGTTTTGCTTCAAGGAATCCAATTGAAAGCTTCAACTGTCAAGGAGTGTTGTTCTCTGTCGTCTTTCAGTTCGTGTCCGCGTGGTAGATGGTATTGATCGTGCATGGTCAGAGCATAGGAACCGTAGCATGACTCCTTGAGGCAAGTCACTTCATCGTGCATCCTCCGTGCAAAGGAACTCACTGAGGCAAAGGAACCCACTGCCTCAAGGAATTTTGTTTTGAGGGAGAGCACCGTGCAAAGCCATCCTTCTTCAACAAGGAACATGTCGAAGAGATAGACTCCTGAGGCTAAGGAACCCACTGCCCTTTTGGCGTATGAGTTCGAGTTGTTTCATATGTAAATAAAAGTCAAACTTTTTGTGGTTTTGACGATGTAAATGTAATTCAAAAATGATTATATGATAAAAGCAGAGCTTATAAAAGACAGAAGTTCCTTGCCCAATTACATCATAATTACATTGTTGTTTTACAATGTCATTGCTAGGATCGATTTACATATTTGCTTGAAAGCAACTCCTTAGCCCATAACAACCTCATCTTTGTAATCTTCTGGTGAGTTTCATTGTCATTTTCTCCCGGTATTTCGAAGGGAGGAGTCGTCAACCTATTCATATAATACGCCGTGTACAAGAGGCAGTTGGGTGCCCGTTGTTGTGGGCAATTTAGAGAACAATTCAGCACTTTGCTCTCATACTCCTTCTTCGCCGGGCATCTCTCCCTCATCATATCAACTTTTCTCATGACGATAGGCTCTAAGGTTTTCTTCGTTAATTCTGCATCCACCTTGCACGTATCGTACGTGGTTTGCCACAAGGAGTTGTAGTGTGTCCAGTCGTAGGAGATAAAGTTGAATGTGAGCAGAGTATAGTGTTTGATGGTTGCATTAAAAAGTGGGATGAATAACAACTCTATGTCGTCCTCCAAACCCATGACGAAGTCTTCTACTTTTTGGATGTCTTCACAGGCGCCGGGTTTTGCGGTTTCTTCATTGACACGTTGAATGACGGTCTGTTGTTTCCCAAAAACAATACACAATATCATGATTAATTTTTTTCTGTCATTTTTCATCGGTGTACACATGAATATGGATTTTTCTATTTGAATTCTTACCAATGTGTGGGCCGTCATGAATGCAGACCACTTATGGGATTGGAGCGCCGGCTTTTTTTTCTGGATCAATGGCACCTCCTTCGAACTAGACGGGGCACACCTTTTACTGCCTTGAATTTCTTTCAGCTTCCTTATTATTATGTCCAGTATGCCAGCCTCCATGTCGTCATAGTTGAGTATGTCTTACATGTCTACTGCCGACAGCTGGACTGAAACTTCATTTTTATCCTTTTCCGGATAAAATTCGTATACCATATCACTGCACATAAATTTAGTTTAGATTAAATTAATAAAGATAGATTCTCATTACATAATTGTGAAAAAAGTCTAGAAAAAATGAAATAAAAAAGGGTTCAGAATACATACTTTGGAGAATTCTTTCTGGGAATTACGATGTCGATGTATTGTTTCTTCAGCTCTTCATCCGCATGTTTCCAAAGTAAGAGTTCATCGCATTCCCTTAGTATGACGCGGTTCTTCTTTAATTCAGCCATTTTGGCGTCTTCTCGGGATTTTGTAGCATCATTAACCTTCCGCTTTTTATTAGCCTCTCCAACTGTATTGCTTTTTATTAACCTCTTTTCCCCCGATCCTCCTCTTCTTCTGACTTCTCTTGGAGCAGCAGGTTCAGCAGCAGCTTGTAACTCCTCATTCTGAAGTACTTTAGCCATGGCTTCGAGATCTTTAATTTTGCAATCCTTTTCATTGGCTTCAATCTTAAATGATTCAACTTTATTTTGAAGCTCCCTTTTCTCCTCAACGAGCCTTTCATTTGTTTCTCTGAGTTGTTTGGTTGTTCGCACTGAAATAAAACAAACAACAATGAAATGTATGATGTGAACCTAACACGGAGAATGACATTCTCCGTATAATATAATACGGAGAATAGAATTCTCCGTTTGGAATTACACGGAGAATAACCTTTCCAGTATCGACATGATAGGGAATAGCAATTATCCGTTCCAAATAACACGGAGAATGACTATTCTCCGTGTTATAGTACACGGAGAATAGTTATTCTCCTGGAAGATTACAAATCAGAAATTTGAAATAGAAAAGATTTTACCTTGTGCATGTAGATCTGATTTAAGAACAGAATTCTGCTTTCTCAAATCCTCCAGTTCATGCACAGAGCCCTCCATCAGAACGTTGACTGTACGTTGTTGTGATTCTTGTGCCTCGAGCTCTTTCAACTTTTCTTTGAGTTCTTCATTCTGCGCAAGAATATCAGAATGATGTCTTCTCAAATCCTCCAGTTCATGCACAGAGCCCTCCATCACAACGTTGACTGCACGTTGTTGCTCTTCTTCTGTCTGGAGCACTTTCAGCTTTTCTTTGAGTATGGCATTCTCAAAGTTGGCTGCACGTAACTGCGCTCCTTGTGCCTCCATCTCTTTCAACTTTTCTTTCAGTTCTTCATTCTGCGCAAGAATATCAGAATGATGTCTTCTCAAATCCTCCAATTCCTTTGCTGAGTCGTCCATCACAGCGCTCATTTCATGATGCGGTGTTATCCGTTGTTCATCAAAATTATCCCCACCTGCTTCTTGGTGTTCTTCCTCTCCCTCTTTTTTAACTTCTTCTATAGGTGGCTCCTCTTCTTTGTGCCCTTCTTCTTCCCCAACAGGTATAACCAGATCTTCCAATATCATCTTCGATCTCATTTTGTTGTGATATTCGGCCTTGAGGAAGTTTGAGATATCGTACCCATTCCATGTGAAAAATCTTGGGTAATCAGAAATTGGGGCGAACTTCCTTTCCACAAATTTACTATGTTCTGCAAACCAATAGAGGAAGTATATTGTGCAACCTTCCAATTTGTGGAAAGCCATTGAGTAATCCCCCTATTCAGTTTTGCTTCTACTCCTCTTTAAGCTATCCATTACATATGCCAGGATTAACCTTGGCCAGCATATACTGTTGATCACGTCCACACTGTCTACCAAGGCCAAAAATCTGTACGGCAAATTTGAACCGCCAGACTTTGTG
Organism: Iris pallida; assembly: GCA_029216955.1. NCBI lineage: Eukaryota > Viridiplantae > Streptophyta > Magnoliopsida > Asparagales > Iridaceae > Iris > Iris pallida. The sequence goes on along the minus strand of JANAVB010031416.1, from coordinate 1,847,135 downwards.
AAGAATACAGTTTGGCACAAGTGGAAGATTATTAGCTTGGCCAAATCATCTGGATTAACAGCGTTATCTCCGCCACGAAGCCGTCGTAACAATTCAAAGAACTTGTCTCTCACTTCCTTATTCGTGACTTCTGAGTGTTTGCCCTTAGTATTAGCCAGCAATCTTGTGAAATGATCTCTGCACAGGCTCAATGATGCTGGTGGTGTGGGCTGCTGTTGTTTTTCCTTTATCAATCTTCTGTAAGAAACATCATCAACGCTTTCTTCATTCAGCGGTAGACCGAATATGACTGCCATATCCTTGACGCTTGGCGCGATTTTAACAGTGGTGCTCAATTCAAAGCACCCGACGCCATCTTCTTCTTCTGTGTAACTTGCAATTAAATTCTCAAGCCCTTCCGTTACCTTGGCCATTTCGGAGACGTGGACTCTGTTTTGGTAGAAAATCTCGACAAAATTCCAGAAACCGGTATTCTTCAAGGAACCAATAACTGGCTCAGGTAAACGGCCAGCATCTCGATTGACCTCCTCCATAAGATTTAGCATTGGCTTGAAGGTAGAACGGAAAAGTCTTGAATCCTTATTCCTGACAGATTTTCTTTCTGCAAAACAAAAAAAAAACCAAAAATTAGGTCGGAGAATGGCCATTCTTATGGGTTTTAACACTGGGAACGACATTCTCCGTTTCAAGTTAGACGGAGAATGACATTATCCGTTCCAAATTAAACGGCGAATAGAATTTAACATTCAAATGCGTTTTATGACGGAGAATGTCATTTTCCTTGAAATATATACAGAATTTGCGAACATAAAATCAAAGTTATACCTTCTGTTTGCACTTCTTCTTGCACTTCTTTTTGTTTAGCAACTTTTTTCCTTTTTCTTTTTTGCAACTTTCTTAGAATAGGGTTTTCGTTGTTCTCCGTCTGTCGCTTTTGGATTTTCTGTAACTGGTGCATCTTCTCTATTTGGTAATGCTGCCGGTGATGATTCTGCCGCTGATGCCGACATGGTGTGAATATTGCAAATGGGGAGGAAGGTTTGAAGATTTTGGAGGAGAATGATCTAGGTTTGAGTACAGAGTGGAGTATGGAAGAAGAGGAGGCTCCGAAACGATTTTCTTTTTCCCTTTTCTTTTTTAATAAAAGGGTTCGGGGGTGTTTTGAATTAATTAGAAGGGCAAAAATGTCATTCGATGGAAGGGCAAAATACTCCTTTCTGCTTAATTAAAAAGAATTGAAGCCGTTTGGCAAAAATGTCATTACAACTCAACAAAACAAATGAACATAATACATTAGGGCTTTCCATACATTAAATATAAAAGAAGAAGAAAAAAAATCATCGTCTTCCATATTCAACCAGATTGGACTTCTTTTTTAGCTCTTCATTGTGCTCTGAAGTTGTAATCCATTCAGCAACTATGCGTCTTTCCTTTTCCGCATCAAACTGCATATAACAAACAAACATCAAAAATATTGCTCTAAAAAGTTGAAGTTTTTGACGACATATTTTCATACTTACATCGATAGAACGGTAGTCCAGGCTACATCGGTCTTTCATGAATGCAATTAAAAAAATTCCACAATCAACTAAATTGCCTTGGCGGGGAACATAATAAGGACGTTTTATTGCAAAAGTAGAAAAGCTGAACCTAGCATCTCTCAGCTTCAAAATCTCTTCTTCGAGAAAGATATCCAAATTTGAAAGCTACAATTACCAGAAAACAATATGTATTGGTATAATGCGTATTCTTGTACCCAATTCATAAAAATTGATAAATATGAGCTTACTATTTCTTTTATAACTGTTCTGCTTTGAATCGGATCATCTTTAGATGCAAGTGAGTCCCAAATTTCAACAGTCCTGTTTTTAAACACAACTCTTGCAAGAGTATAGTGTTCGCCCAAATGAATGGGTATGTATATCTGAATCAGAACAATTAGGTAAAACAAATTAGTAAATTTTTAGAAAATTAGGATTAATATTTAAACATAAATACATTAATACCTCTTTACAAGTGCTTAAAGATCCCATGTAATCCTGAAAATATTTAAACTTCTTCCATAATTCATAAGGCTTTTTGACGGATGGAGGTAACGTGGCTTTCTACATACACATCAATTAATACATTACGAAGGACAAACAAACGATAAAATTGTTAATGCATATGCATTGAAGAATAAAATGCTCACTCACCGACATCCTTATTGGTAAAAACCATACATTTGCTTTATTGGAGGTTCTTCTCCGTTCCTCCACGGTGAGAAGAGCAGATACAATGCCTACAATCTGAATAAATTATTAAAAATGTCAGCGATGGAATCGAAGTAAACATAGATGGCATCTAAGAAGAAATATACTATTTATACATACCCCATTGGTAATTTTAGTTAAAGGAGCTAAGGTCTTCATCTCCCACCGAGATACATAGGTTTTGTTGCAAGATGATATTATTTCTCTAAGAAAAGAAACAAATAAATTAGGAGAAAAAAACTGTTGGAATTAAATCAAAACTCATATTACTTACTCGTCAGGTCTATCATCTGCAAAAATATAGTCGTAATATCTCGAAGAAACACTAGTACAATTGCTAGGCTTCGAGGTTGAACCCCTTATTAAATTTTTGGATGGTGTGACCGGCTGTAAATTTCGACGCATTCTTTTAGAAGGACTGCTAAAGTCAGTTTCTTCTTCTTCTATAGCGTCCAATGCGAGATATCGGTCCAATGCTTTACTACGAGACTGCAACTCCACGTCCTCCTCTTCGGAAGAAGATTCAACGGAAACCACCTTCACATTATTAAATGCTCTAGATGAAGATGCCTCCTTCAAAGCTTGAGATTCTTCAATCTTATCCAAACGCCGAGATAACTTCATTTGTTCAATTTTTATCTTTGCAACATCAGCTGAAATCGTCGACAGATGTTGTTCAATCTTGCGCAACAAACACGGAATGAAGGTTTCATTTGGATTTGGCATCCAATCTTCTACGTCTTCTACATTTCCCCCCACACGAGTAGACATCTTGAGAACAAGAAAACTATTGTATTTCAGAAAACTATTCTATGTATTTCAGAATGAATAATAGTACTATGAAATAAGAAAACTATTGTATATATAGCAAGAGAGAAGTACAAAAAGTGAGGAAGATGGAAAGACAAATAAATTTCGAGACTAGCAAACAATCTACTAGCCGTTTGATTAAGGAGAGCTCGAGGAAGATTCTACTAGCCGTTTGATTGAGGAGGGCTCGAGGAAGATTCTACTATCCGTTTGAAAATTACAAAAGGTTATCGTGATCAACTCCAATTAAGGAACTCTATAAGAGGTTTAATTCCGCTTGATTGAGGAACTCGACGAAGTCCACCGCGAACCGGAACTTCTTCTTTTCTTCTTCATCTCCGTTTCTCCTTCCAGCACCACCATGCCCTGTAGATTTATAACAAAAATATTAAATTGTTAGATGAAACAAAAAAACTAAATACGGAAAGATTACTAAATCAAAATCAAACAGAACACATATTCATAGAAAACATGAGATTAAAGATGAAAGTGCCACAGAAGCAACACCACAATTTTACAACAACTAAGCAGACTCTGCTAAGCAATAACTAAAATTAGGGATTGTGTCCTTCTTGGATTTAATTTACACAAAGAAGAGATTTGAGAGAACGAGCTTTTGTCGGCTTCCTTAATGTACCATTCTCCGTCCTAAATGTACCATTCTCCGTCCATTCGTCGTATTAAAAGCAAAGAGAATGGCCATTCTCCGTGTTAAAAATAAAGTGAATGGCCATTCTCCGTCCATTTGCCGTATTCACCGTCCATTCGCCGTATTAAAAGCAAAGAGAATGGCCATTCGCCGTATTCTCCGTCCATTCTCCGTCCTAAATGTACCATTCTCCGTCCATTCACCGTATTAAAAGCAAAGAGAATGGCCATTCTCCGTCCATTGGCCGTATTCACCGTCCATTCGCCATATTAAAAGCAAAGAGAATGGCCATTCTCCGTCCATTCGCCGTATTCACCGTCCATTCGCCATATTAAAAGCAAAGAGAATGGCCATTCGCCGTATTCTCCGTCCTAAATGTACCATTCTCCGTCCTAAATGTACCATTCTCCGTGTTAAAAGCAAAGAGAATGGCCATTTTTTGTCCAAAAAAATATTCTCCTCGAAAATATTATCTTTAGAAAAGTTAAAAAATAATCCGCCCGACCTCAGAAGCAGGTTTCCTCAGTTCACCACCACCACCATGACATGTAGCTTTATTAACAAAATATTAAATTGTTAAATGAAAAATAAAATTTCAGACAATGGCATGGGCAGTAAAATTAGAGCGGCGCCGCTGGTACTTCTCCTTGTTCGAGGAGGCCTCGACGACGTCCGACGCGAAGCGGACCGATTCTTCTCGGCGCAGCTGGTACTCCTAATGAAAAATAAAATTTCAGACAATGGCATGGGCAGTAAAATTAGAGCGGCGCCGCTGGTACTTCTCCTTGTTCGAGGAGGCCTCGACGACGTCCGACGCGAAGCGGACAGATTCTTCTCGGCGCAGCTGGTACTCCTCGTTGTTCTAGGGGTGCTCGACGACGTTCGACGCGATCCGAACCGTTTCTTATTTTCTTCTTCATCTCCGTTTCTCTTTCCACCACCACCAGCACCACCACGACTACCATGGCCTGTAACCCAAAAAAAAAAAGGTTCAGATTAAATTGGATGGACTTTTGAGAGAGTAAATATGAGTTAATTTAGGGTGTTCATTGAAAAAATTAAAGTGAAGAATGACCTGCTAAAGCAAGTTACCAACAGGTCAGAAGTCTAAATCAGCATTAAATGATGTCTCCTGTATTATTTTATCTGAATTAAACCTGAACCGTTGGATTAAAATCCAACGGTCCAGATTTCGGATGTATCGATACATCCATTTCCAGCGGATGTATTGTAGAATTTTCCTATATATATATATATATATATATATATATATATATATATATATATATATATATATATATACCCACACATGCATGGCATGGCAACCTACCAAACTGAACCAACCCAAAAGTAGGGGGAGAGCAATGGCCAGCTGGAAGGAGTCCGCCGCCATCACTTTGAAGCTCCTCGTCGACACCCGGAAGAAGACGGTCCTCTTCGCGGAGGCGAGCAAGGACTTCGTGGACTTCATGTTCAGCCTGCTCACTCTCCCCGTCGGTTCCGTGATCAAACTCCTCTCAGCGAGATGAGATTTGTCGGGCCTGCTGTAACGGCTTCTGCTGCCTCGGCCGCCGACGGAGAAGGTGGCGGGTTTGTTAAAGGTGTGGTCACGTACATGGTTACGGACGAGCTGGACGTTACTCTCCCATGTCTGCGATTTCGAGCATCACTCTCATAAGTAAGTACGGTATTAAGAAGGATTCTGTGCAGCTGGAGGAGAAGGTGGTCTCTTTCGGCACGGAGGAGGTACCGATATTTCTTTCTCAGCTATTTGTTAACGAAAATGATATTTGGCCCGCCGGTGGACTAGCCCGCACGCCGGCATGGCACTCCCCCATTGGCTCCCCCCTATTCGCGTGGGTCGACGTCCTACCAATGGAGGAGCGCCGCGTGGCCGCGGGCTAGCCGCATGTAGCACCGCCGATTTGTTAAACTATTCGGTCTTTACGTATTTTTAGTCCCTCTTTCGATTTTCTGCTCTCTTTTTTCAGGGTATTGCGCTGCTGAAGGCGTCTTTGTCGTCGAAGACTGCGCTTACGGACGTGTTCTTCGGAATGCCCTTTCCACCGAGATCTCCCGGCTAGTCTGCTTTAGGGCCTCGTTTGGTTCACGGAAAGGAAATGCATTCCTTTGTATTTTCCATGGGAATGAGAAAGTAGGATTCCTGTCACATTTCCTTTCCGTTGTTTGGTTGGTACAGGAAAGGAAAGCAAAAAATATAGCAATGTTCCAATAATATCCTTACATATAAAATAAAAATAACATTATGAAAAATAACATTAATGGTAAAATAAGCAATAACACAGGGTTACTTTTGTCATAACTTTTGTAATAAATGTTGGAAAAGGAGGAGGAAAAATTAATCCCATGGGTCATGAGTGGAACCATATTACCTCCCATTTTTCCCCTTGTGAGGAAATTGATTCCCAAGTTTGTGATTATCAAACAAAGAAAATGAACAACTTTTCTTTCCTACTTCCTTGAATCCGTGAACCAAACGAGGCCTAGTTGTTTGCGTCGAGTTCTGATGGTTTCTTCTTCTTTTGTTTTTTTTTTTCTGCTTCTGCTTGTGCTAGCTTCAGTTTGTTCCACTCATGGTTATCATCACAGCTGTCATGTTTCTATGGAATCTAACTTTTATAATATTATTATATCAACTTGCATTGTATGTTGCTTCTCTTGACTTTTGTTCTACATTGACACAATACCCAACAGAAGGATTATTACTAATGCTCCAAAATGCATTATAACACTAATATATATACTTGTATATATATTAGAAAAACTTGGTTGTAAAAATTTTGAATTTCTAAAATACCTTTGAGTGTTTTATGAACATGATGTTATTATATCAACTTACATGTCATTTATATTTAAGAGTCAAAGCAATAAAATTTGCATATTGTGGAGTTTTTATTTTTCCATACGACTATTCGTGTTCCAATGATATACTTTTTGTGTTCTTATCATTTTTCAATGTTTATTATTCTCAATAGAAAATTTAAAAAAAAAATCGTAGTTCGAAACTCTTGGCATTGAAAAAAGAAAGCACACACACATGAATACTCATCTAGAAAAGACGAAAAGTCAACAGCTGACTTCATGGTATTCTAATTAAAATACGTGCACGTACATGTAGACTATATATATATATATATATATATATATATATATATATATATATATAAAGTTTTGAGGTACCATTTTTAGACTTCGTCTCATATCTCAAAATATAAAGTCCGACACTAATTCAAAAAAATACAAATTTGTTTTAAATTTGGTAACCTGTCCATGTGTTTTCTGTTTGATTTGAGGAATCCTTCTCTTTTATTACTTGGACCGGCCGGCGGTGGCCGAACCACTGAACCAACCAACCCATGGTTTTGGAGTTGATAAACCCACGTGAAATAAAGCTTATTAATTCAGTTGGCCTGGCTATCCTAATCCACATTGGGACCCCCGGCCAACCATGAACCACGGCCCACTGTATCCCAAACCCAAAACAAACTACCTCCTCCCAAAGTGTATGCAAGTTACTTATTCAAACCCCCTCCCCCCCCCCCCCCCCCCCCCCCCCCCCCCCTTCTCTCTTTCTTTCTTCTTTCTTTTTACCTTTTTTTTCCTTTTCATTCAAAAAAAAAAAAATTCCTTTCATTCTTTTAATTAGTTTACTTTTTTTTTTTAAACTACCAAAACATGATATTGGCCTTCTATCTGGACTATGCAACATCACTTATAGTGTACTGTCATTTACAGTTCTGACTTTCTACGAGGAGTGATTCGGAGAGCGAGTATTGGGTATGTAGTCCGATTCGAGGTTGTAGAAGTCTGGAGGGTCGTGGAGTGTTGACGAAGGTTGCGGCGAAGACGATAGGTCGGTTGTGACGAAACGCACGGCCAAATTAGAGCCAAAATAGCAATACCGGTTTATCGGGAGTATAATGTTGTATATAAAGTTCTGTCACAACTTTTCAGTAACTTCTGTGCAGCATACTGATGCTATACTATCGATATGTCGACGTTTGAAGGTTTAGACGATTTTCAGTAAATTTTGATAATATTTGATTAGAATGAAGGGTCCAAATTTATTTGGCTAGCTTAGGTGCTAAGTTAGGCTTTCTTACCCTCATTTAAAGGAGGCTAAGGACACTACTAAAATAATCCCTTTTAGCGACGTCAGAGGACGTCGCTAAAAAGGGCAAATACGTCGCTAATTTCTATTAGCGACGTATTTAGCGACGAAAAATGGATGTCGCTTATAGGCTTGTCGCATATTACAATTTGGTCGCAATTCGTCGCTAGTTGCGACGTCACTTCTAATGTCGCTAGACGTCGCTAATATGAGCGGCAGATAGCGATGTCAGCATACGTCGCCAGTATAGCGACGTAGGGCGACCACTTAGCGACGCCGTAAACTTTACATATGATGACATGGCATGGCAGCCACGTCAGCATATTAGCGACGCCTAGCGACAACTTTAGCGACGTTGGCTCTCAGGTGGTCATATACACGTCAGCATTATAGCGACGGACATCGACGTGTACAGGATGTCACAAAACGTAGCAGAAGGTCGCTATACGTCGCAGATGTTATAAAAAAATTTAAAAAAATATTTGGTATTTTTGTTATGCTGTGTGTCTGTGTTTACAGTGTGTGTGAAGTACAGTATTCGAACCATCGACAGTTTCGCTTACTGTTCTATGTTTTATCTTGGATAGAAAGAGCAACATTTCAGGGTACACTTCTCAGAGCTTCCTCTTCACGTCCTTCACCTTCTCGGAATCCTTTACGACGTCCCGAGAAAGTGAATGACGTAAAAATGAAGCTCTCAGAAGTACACCCTGAACTGTTGCTCTTTCTATCCAAGATAAAACATACAACATGAATCGAAACTGTCGATGGTTCCGATCGCTGTATTTCACATTCACTGTAAACACAGACACACATCATCACAAACATACACATTATTTTTTTAAAAAAATTTGGACAACACCTCCTTTGTATATCATATCATCGCTTATAACCCAGCGTAGGTATATTTGTCATCTCCGTCACAGATATCATCACAATTAACAGTCTTCCATCATAACAGTCTATAACTAATAGATGAATAACAGTCTCTCATGCATCATAACAGTCTACAACTAAATATCATACATGTACTCAATGAAAATATCAACAAATTAAATATCATAAACATACATGTCCAACAAACGTACATGTCCAACATAGTCAAATAATAATAAAAATCAGTGTACAGAACGCTCAATGGGCCCATAGGGCCAATAAATACAAAGATGATAAAAAAATATACTGGATCACCGAGGACCCCTGCTGCGCATCTGGGATAGAATGTAGTCATACTGCTCCTGGGTGAGCTGCACCGTAGGGGCAGTAGGTGGCAGTGCAATGTCTGGAGCCGGCGCCGTCGATGGACCGGGAGGACGTATCTGCTGCAGCTCTCGCAGTCGCTCACCATAAACAGCAAGGGTACTCACCACCCTCTCAGTACTCGCCTCAAGCGAAGCCGAAACCTGAGTGAGTGAGGCAGACATTCTCCTCTGCGATCCCTCCAGCTCGACCTGTCTAGGCTCTGTGCGCTGCGTAGACTCGATGAGCGTGTGCAAGCTGGCAACTGTAGCCTGATACAGACTCATCAGCTCCTGTATACTGCGCTCGATCGCATCAAATCGTCCGGTGACGATCGGAGGGTCGGATCGTCGCTCGACCGCATCAAAAATCTGCTGCTGCAACTCGTGACGCAGCTCCTCGATCTGACGACGAATACCCTCAGCTCGTGACGACGCCTGCGAAGCCGGAGACTGGGCACTGACAGAGGGGGCCCGGGATGACTCCGAAGCCAAATATGCGCCGTAGGATCCCGTACCGTAGTACGTACCTTCTGAAGACCGCCAACGGCGGTCATCCAGAGGTCGTCCAGCGATGGAGCTGTAGGCGACTGGGAGGAAGTACCAGCCCCTCCCTCTGCTTGCGCACTAGCAGCAACAGCCGCCTCCTCCTGTAGCCGAATAAACTCGGCCTAGAACATGTTTGCTAACGTGTAAGTGTTTGCTAAAGTCTATATTGATATCTATTTTCCTGTTTTCTAAATTATAGTAAATTATTATAAAGAATAGAACGTACATATGCCTACGTCGCCCTCTCGTCAATGAACTCTCCAGCCCTGCGATGGGTGACCAGGAAGACGGTCACCATGTTCGGGTCCTCACCCTTTTTTACCTGTTAAAATATATTATCTATTATTAGTATTAAACATTCTATCGAACTATATATAAATTAATGTCCGTCATAGAAAACGTACCAGACGACAAAAATGCTCCGTCATCGGAATGGAGCCACCACACCACTTACCGGCACTCGACCGCGCTACCTTGGCCTTATCAGACCGCTCCTGGTACTTGGGCTCGCTGAATCTAGCCTTCATCGCAGCCCACTGCTATGGCGTGATCCAACCATGGATCGGCTGTCCGGAGCGATCACGAGACTTCTGGTCGTGGATCGCATCACGGATAAGCTCGACTGCGACGGCAGAAAATTGGCCCTCGATCCTTGCCGCCCGGTGTGGTGGATAGAAATAGGTCCTCTACAAGAAGTAAAATACAAAAGTTGTATAATATACACAAATGATTATTAAAATTTAAAAATAAATAAATTTTTTACCTTGAAGTGGGCGAACCAAAAGGCCTTCCTATCTGCGGGAGCATCTGAGTAGTTAATCCAAGGCCCACCATAGTTCTGCCTCAGAAATACCCCCAGCTGTCTCTGTACTACATAAGGCCGATATCTATACAATAATAATTTTTCATGAATATATATGTACATATAATTATTTGAGAAATATATATTAATTAATTAACTTACTTCATAGGCCCGTCCATCCAAATCTCCATACGCATCTCGCACGGAGGAGCGTATAGAGGGTCGCTCTCACCTCCTGCCTGGGCAGGATCAGTCTGATCGCCGTCCTCCATATGCTCGGCGTCGGCTCCCCCATGGAGCCGTCGGCAGGAGGAATGCTGGACGGAGGATCAGGGATGCTAGACGCGGGATCAGGAAGGCTAGACGACGAGGGATGAGTCGCCAACCTGCTGGAACTGCCCTGTCCCGATAATGGATCGGGAACAGAACGGTACAATGGCCTACTCGGAGATGAGGATGAGGGTACAAAATCTCGATCCCCAGCCCGAGGCTGACGGGACTGCCTAATATAAAATCCTCCGCGTCGTCCAGATGGTCTAGTCATACCTGATAATAACATATGACAATAAAACAAAAAAATATATTTATATGATAGATATCACAGATTTTTGAAAAATATCATAGTCACAGATAAAAGTGTCACTGAAGTGTCACAGATTTATATGATAGAAGTGTCACTAAAGTGTCAAATATGATGATAAAACAAACGTACAGATTTAATCCTCTTCTGAAAATTTATCTAGTTCGTTTAGCTCATCTTCTTCTTCTTCTTCTTCTTCTTCTTCTTCACTTTCATCTGCATCTTCCTCTTCAGATAATTCTACTTCTTCTACACAATTAGATGTGTAATGAAAAACTTCCATCGTGTCCACTTCTATAATATTTGTTACAAGAGATAGTTTATCCTCTTGATAAGCTATATCGTCAACCTCAAAGGTATTTCTAGCTTTGGTTTTGCATACTGCCTACCAGTCCGACCTTGTTGTTCCCCGTTTAGGATAACTTGTGAAGTACACGAGCTAAGCTTGACTTGATAGGACAAATGGTTCATAGGCTTGATATCGACGCCGATAGTTTATATCAACAAGACCGTGCTTGTCTACTTTCCAACCTTGACCTTCAATCGGATCGAACCAATCATACCTGAATAACACAATCTTAGCAGGCTCTATTCCATAACTATATGTCAGCTCCACGATCTCCCGTAGCACGCCATAGAAATCGTTGTCCGCATCAACATCTTTGTAGTTCGAAGATCTTATACACAAACAGCTGTTTTTGGTGGAGTCGAGATCCACAAAGTTGTCTATGATCGGGCAAGTTGTTGACTTGAACCTAAACTCATTAATACAGTAGCTTGGCCATATTTTTGTAGCATAAATTGGTCCCTTGGCTAGCGTTCTAATAGACTCATTCTCAAGTCTTACGTATGGACGATCGACCTAAATACCACGAAAGAAGCAATTAAGCTCATTCTCAATCAAGTGCATATACAGAAAGGTAATTACAGAGTTCTCAAGTCTTACATATGCACTCAACCATGATGGAAAATAATGCCTTATTTCTTGTTCTTCTTCTGTTATGTATGGCCTACCTGACCTCACATCATCATTAAATATGCTGAAAACAACATCGTTCAATTAATGTAATAGTATAATAATTAACACTATTAAAATAATATAGACGTATTAATTACTTACCCCTCCAGTTTCTCTACTTTCTCCTCGTCGCAGTTGAGTAATACATACACCTGAGCAGTCCTTAGCTCATCATCGTTCATATATCTCTTTTTCATTTTACCCGATGGCTTTCCTGGAGCATTGAATACCTTCAGTATTGTATCATTACTTTCATGACCTCCGTCGTCGTTTCTGGAAGCTCTCGTTCTATTAGTTGCAACATGAGGCTTGAAATACATCGAACAAAAGTTTGTAATCTCCTCGAGAACATAGGCTTCACAAATAGAACCCTCGACCCGTGCCTTATTTTTTATATTTCTTTTTAGGTGATTCAAATGTCGCTCGAACGGGTACATCCATCGATATTCGACGAGTCCACCAACACGTGCCTCATAGGATAGATGAATCGGCAAATGCTTCATAGAGTCGAAGAATCCAGGAGGAAACACCCTCTCTAGCTTGCACGGTGTTACCACAATGTCCTTCTCTTTCTTTTCTAGATGATCAACGAGCAATTTCTTAGAACAAAGATCCCTGAAGAATATGCTAAGCTCCGTCAATGGATCCCAAACTGTCTGCAGTAAAAATTCCTGAAATGCAATCGAAATTAACCTCTCCATGAATACGTGACAGTCGTGGCTCTTCATACCCGTCAATTTATTTTTCTTCGGATCGACACATCTTCTCAGATTTGACACATATCCGCCTGGAAATTTTAGGCCCTGGATCCACCGACAAAGTCTTACTTTATCCTCCTTGTCCAGCAAGAAAATTAACTTCGGCAGGAACTGTTTTCCATTATGCTCTATCAAATGCAACGCAGAACGTTTGCATATTTCTTCTAAGTCCAACCTGGCCTTGGGATTGTCTTTCGTTTTTTCTTTTACGTCCATCACAGTATTAATTATGTTATCAAACACATTCTTCTCAATATGCATGACATCAAGATTATGTCTGATCAGATTGGTACTCCAGTATGGCAGATCCCAGAATATGCTCCTCTTTGTCCAATTATGATCTCTACCAAATCCATCGCACTTGTACCCAGTTGTACGATCTTCGATAGCACTTGAAAAATCTTTAACCGCCTCCCATATCGTGGCTCCGCACCACCTTGGCTGTGGATCACCCTTCTCTACAACGCCGGCACGGAATGCATTTCTGTTCCTTCTGAACAGATGATCTTTTGGCAGAAATTGCCGATGACAATCAAAGAAGCACGGTTTTCCTTCGTGTTTCAAGCGTAAAGCCTTACTACGGTCCATGCAATACGGACATGAGAGACGACCATGAGTGCTCCATCCAGATAACATTCCATAGGCCAAAAAGTCGTTGATGGTCCACATAAGGGTTGCCTTCATCTGAAAATTCTGCTTCCTAGAAACATCGTACGTGTTAGCGCCTACTTCCCATAACTGATTCAACTCATCTATCAAAGGCTGTAAGTACACATCAATGTTCCTCTTGGGATTGTTCGGACCAGGAATTATAACGGTTAGAAACATGTACTGAGTCTTTATGCACATCCAAGGCGGTAGGTTATACGGAGTGACAATCACAGTCCAGCACGAATACTGGGATCCCGAAAGACCAAAAGGTGTAAAACCGTCAGAAGATAGTCCCAACCTGACATTACGCGGATCTGAAGCAAAATCAGGATACACTCGATCAAAGTGCTTCCACGCTTCTACATCGGATGGGTGATCCAACACTCCTTCAATCTGTTCTCGCATGTGCCAACTCATATTTTCGGCCGTCTCTTTCACCATAAATAATCTTTACAACCGTGGCGTTAAAGGCAAGTAGTACATTGAATCGGTCGGTCTTCTTGCACCGGTAGACCTTCCTGTACTAGTTGTCTTATAGCGATCAGCACCACAAAATCTGCACACATCTGCGTCCTTGTCATCTTTGTAGTACAACATGCACCTATTGCGACAAGAATCGATTTTCTCGTATTCCATCCAGAGCGATCTCACCATCCTCTTAGACCGGTAGAAGTCTTTAGGCAACTTAGCACCCGCCGGCAAGATCTCTATAATCAACTCCAACACTCGGTTGTAGCATTCTTGCGACATATTAAAATCTGACTTAATGCTCAACAGTCTTGTAACCACCTCCAACGGTGAATGATCCTCACAACCAGGATACAATGGAGTCCTTGCATTCTCCAATAACTCCATGAACTGTGCAGCATCGGCGTTCGGTGCCTCCTCAGGTGCATCATGAATGAAACTAGGCCCCATAGCGTCGAAAACCATGTTCATGCACCCGTCGTCGTATGCATGATTATCAGAAACAAAATTAGGTCCCGCATGCATATACGGCTCAACATAAGGCTCCGGCTCTGATGCTAAAGATACAAGTTCTCCGTGTGCGGTCCACTGATAGTAATTAGCGTGAAACCCGTCGAGTACAAATGATATGTCACTTCCACTTCTGGATAATATTTCACGTTATGACATTTCTCACACGGACACTTAATTTTGGTGCCGTCCATGTACTGAGGGAACACCTTAGCAAACTGCAAGAACTGCTCTACTCCCGCTATGTATTCATCCCGCACACCACACATATCATCAGGACGACGATTGTACATCCATGAACGATTCCGCAAGTAGTAATTCATATCTATTTGGAAATAATTCTGCAAAGATGGACACACATTATCCAACAGGCACAAATTCGTATATTATGTCTTATTATGGGACACACATTAGTAGCGGACAGTTACTAATAACAATGATATGCAATCTAGGTCAAACTAGGTTGTACTAAGTCAAACAAGTCAAACAAGGTCAAGCTAAGTCAAACAAAGTCAAACAAGGTCAAACAAGGTCAAGGGTTGACCTATAGTTGACTTTGTCAACTCTTAGTCCAATCTAGGTCAGATGTTGACTCTACTTTGACTTTCAGTCAAAATAGTCAACCTTGGTCAAACAAGGTCAAATCTAAGTCAAATATCCTATTTCTAGTCATTACCTACCAAGGTACCCTTTACCTTATCGCTATTGGTATCCCAATACCAATACCTTAATTTGGTATCTTTTACCTTATCGCTATTGGTACCCTTTACCTTATCGCTATTGGTATCCCAATACCAATACCGCGGTAACATGGTTGGTACATTAAGGATCTTTGACAAGATGACATATTGCGAAAAATATATCCTTATATATAGTTCTCCTACGGATTTTCTTTAACATTACGTAGGAGAACTATAAGGATATATCTGTTCCCAATATGTCACCTCCTCAAAGACCCTTAATGTGACAACCATGTCACCCTCTCAGTCATATCCCTGAGCTACGATGCAGCTGCAGGCATTTAACATATCACGGTTTATAAAAATAACTAATAAATCTCTATCCTAACTAATAAATTAATATCCTACTTTAACATCTAATAACTCTCATATTCCTGCAGCTACGATGCAGTTGCAGGCAGTTCCTTCTAACATAAACTAATATCCTAATCTAAACTAACCCTTTAACTGAAACTAATATCTAAACAATGCTAATCATGAACTGTACACTACTACCTAACATTCACATGAACTATCTATCTCAAACTCTCTATCATAACTAATAAATTAATATCCTACTTTAACATCTAATAACTCTCATATTCCTGCAACTAAAAGGCAAAACTATGGTATATACACGGTTTAAAGTATCGGCCGATACCGATGCAGTTTGGCATGTTCCGATCCGATACCGACTGATACCAAATATTGACCGATACCGACATTGGGGGTCTTTGTTCCGATCAATTCGGCAAAACCAATCAGTAAGGGTGACTACTATTTCATATAATTTCAAAACTACTAAGAAATAACGCTGAAATACTTAAAATTATGCCTAAATGTATAAAATATATATTTTTAAATGTAAATAATTTATTAATAATTATTTGTTTTCCGATACCAAAGTCCGATACTCCGATACGATACCGCCGATACTACCGATATCGCCGATACCAATACTCATAGGAATAGTCCGATACCGATTCCGATACCGATATTGTGAGCCTTGGGTATATATCGTCAACATTCAGATTCTTAAAATAAATTTTAAATGGATTTTTGATTGTATATATATGTGTATTTGTGTGTATATACATTGTATACATATATATTTATATATGTATTTGTGTGCGTATGTAAGTGTGTGAGTATATATACATGTATATATGTAGATATGTGTATTTATATATATAGGTATATATATAAAGAAAAAAATAATAAAAAAAATAAATATATATAGGTATATATATGTAAAAAAATATATAGGTATATATATGTATGTATTGTGTGTGTGTGTGTCCTGTGTCCTGTGTCCTGTGTCACAGAGTCGTGTCCGAAATAGGGTTAGGGTCATGTCCCCTGCCCCTGCCCCCTACCCCTGCCCCTCCCTCCTATAGGGTATCCTATTACCATAGACTAATATAGGACACTCTTAAGATACTAGGATATCTAACTATCCTAGGATACCAAATTCTAGCCAAGATACTAACTTAGGGTACTAACTTCTAGCCCATATCCTAATATCCTATTATCTTGATACCCTCAAGATACTAGCATAATCTAACTACCCTAAGATATCTAACTTAGGATACTAACTTATCTAGGATAAATAGGATACTAACTAACCTATCCAAGACACTAACTAACCAATCTAGGATACTAACTTCTAGCATCCTAAGATATTAACTCACCTATCTAACTCTAGGATACTAACATCCTAAACAAGATATTAAATTAGTGCCTAGGATACTATCCTAAATATCTAACTTAGGATACTAACTTATGGATACATATCTAAATCCCTCTCACCTTTCCCACTCTCAAACACACACACACACACATACAATCTAACACTTATCTCAATATTCCTCTTCACTTACACTCACACTACCATACTACCACACTACCACATCTAAACAAGCCATCAATCACACAACTACCTATATATTTACTATATATATATATATATATATATATATATATATATATATATATATATATATATATATATATATATATATATATATATATAGGCATACATATATAGGTTAAGATATTTACATATACTAGGCTATAACCAAAGGGACACAATATATACATTCAACAAGTTATGCATTTATATACTAGAGAGATAGAGAGTGTATAGTGTCAAGTGTGCATATACAAGTGTCATGTGTGTACGTGTCTCCCAAACCAAACTCGTGTCCAAATACTCGACACAATGTGTCCAAAAACAAACCAAACTCAACACATCCAAAATTGGACACAGTGCACGAACCTAGTGTGAACCAGTACGAGAGTGATTTCTCACTCGACACGAATCCAATTGACACGAGTCTTTGGGGACACAATGTGTGTCCGTGTGTGTGTGTGTGTCCTTGGGAGAGGAGGAGGAAGAGGAGGGAGAGGAGTTAGGTTAGGGTTTACCTGAGGAAGAGGAGGAGGAGCTCGGATTGGGGAGGAGGAGCTCGAGGAGGAGGATCTCGAGGAGGAGGAGCTCGCCGGAGGGGGAGGGAGCCGTCGGAGGGCAGGGGGTCGCCGGGGGTGGGAGGGCACTGACAGAGGGGAAGGGAGTCGCTGTCACGACCCGCACCAACTGTTAGGGTATGAGAACGTAACAACGTCCAGCCTACGCCGCAGTGTCGGCGGTAGAACGCTGTCCTAGGTCACATCATCTAACAATATAATGCTAAGCAGATACAGTCTCAATCACATCTAAGGTAGAGCATGATAAGGATAAATAAAACATAAAATCCAAAGAGATACATGAGATAGAAGTCTAAGTGTCTAAGATACATAACCCAGAAATATATCTCAAACTCAAATGCAGTAATCCACAAGTAAATACAACTCCAGACAACTGAGAATAGCTAACTAAACAACCTCTAATGTGGCTCCTCTAGACTAGCAGGAAATCTCCAAGCTATCTGTAAAATTTGTCAACGTATCCTGTCAGGAAAATGAGCAAGTACAAACACCAACAACAGTTCCATATGAATTGAGAAATACTATAAGAGACAGTAATAATGAAATACAAGACAAAGATATCGGCGACCTGGAAACCATTTGAAAGCCGAGTTACAACCCTTAAACCAAACAAGGACCGGGATTATAACCCTTCTTTCAAACAGAACTTAGTCCCATAACCATGGTACAGTACGAAACAGGTAGAGCATGTGAGAAATGAATCATAGCATGGTGAAAGTAGAGTAAGTAAAGGTAAACTGGAAATATATGATATGACAATAAATGTAAAAAAAAGTGATTTGAACCATTAGGGCGATATGTGATCGGCTAGGGAAGCAAGAGAAGGTTATCCACTTGGCCCGACAATCCGCGGTGACCTCAACGGAGAGACATGTCGTCCAACCTGGATAACTGGCAATGGGGTATCTGCTACACCCTACGTGAGGTGAGGGTGGCGCTAGCAAAATATAGTTACAGGGAGGCTTTGATCACATAACCCCTAATAATTCCCCCATCCCCGAGTAGTATCACGGATCCGGACATGGCACGTCATGACACAAGTTTCGAGAGCAGGGGGCCAGCCTACTCCCAAATCAATGTCTATACAAGTACAGGAAACACAGAAATATCACATACCCATATACCAAAAAAGTCCAGGAATAACATCTCATGACAGGATCCGACATATACTAGTCCGTGAACCGTCGTGTCGGGAATCAAATAAAACACTACGACTGAATCGGATATAGTAGATATCAAGACAATGAAAACTATCAGTGAATGTACTCGCCTGATAACCTGAGCAGCTGATAAGCATAGAGGGTCCAACTGAAGCCACAGAGTCCTATTTAAAGCAACACAGGTTACAAGGTGTTCAAGTTGTAATAAATAAATCTCTACAAGCAATCTATCTTATACTAGGTTCTTCTAAGTCAAAACGACTCTAGGTCAACTCCGGTCAATAATCTAGTCAAACTAGGTCAAGTGTCGACTTACATTTGACTTTGGGTCAACTGGTCAACTCTGGTCAAACAGGGTCAAATCTAGTCTAATTATTGAAAATATAGAGTGTACTTCGTTATTCGTACGTCGAAACTTACGACACGCAAATTGAGATAAGAATATCAATGGTAAGGTTGATAATCTTATTATGGTATTCCACGTGTCCATCTTGTCAATTTTAGCGATGTGAGATAACTGGAATTGACCAATCTCAGTTTTGTTGTACTAATCCCGAAATACGAACATTATAAGAGCGGACATCCGGAGGGGCCGGCAAGGTTCGAGCCCCCCAATTGTGTGTGTGCGTGTGATTTCAAAAAAAAAATTAATTATAAAAAGGCTAACTCAGTGAAACTATCAACAAACATTGTCGGACGACGAAATAAACATCGCCAACGTGTCCAAAATAGTCAAATTAGCAAGGATAGCCTACCCATCGGTCCAATTTGGACACAAGGGCAAAAAGTTATTTCGGGTCAAAACGGTGTCCGTGTCGGAGCCGTTTTGCACCGAAAAACGTGCAAGAAAACAAGTCAATAAAACATAATAAATTATATGTTCACGAAACCAGAATGACGATACGAACCAACGGTATCTCCAGAATTGGATTCCGTTGACCCGATCTCAATTTGGCCCATTGACCAGAACTTGGAATTCCGGTTTGCACGGAAATGCGTGCCGGAGCCAAAGTTCTCAAAACTCAGCAAACTATATGTCGACGAGTCCAGAATGACGATACAAATTCAACGGTATATCCGGAATTAGATTTCGATGAGCCGATCTCAAAATGACCCGTTGACCCGGATATTGGTATCCGACTTGCACCGAAATGCGTGACGGATCCAATGTCCACCAAAACCTAGAAAATTATATGTCAACGAGTCCAGAATGACGATACGAACTCATCGGTATATCCGAAATTGGATTTCGATGAGCCGGCGTCAAAAGTTCTGTTGACCCAGAAAATGGGACCCGCTTTGCACCGAAATGCGTGCCCGGGCCCACGTTCTCCAAATCTAACAAATTTTATATGAAAACATGCCAGAACGATGCCACGAGTCAAATGGTGGTGTCAGAAATGAAATCTGGAGTCCCGTGTTCAAAAATAGAATTTTACAAGTTGGAAATTACGAATTCGGACGGCCAACTTTGGCATCGAATTCAACCAATCAAACAAGCTCACGATGAAACGAAACTGGAGGGGTAGTAAGAGGGTTATACCAGCTTCACACAGGAACTGGTAGCACGCAAAAAGGAGCTGCGGTGGAGGAGATACAAGCTGACGAAGTTGACCCCGCGAAACTGTCCAAATTTAATACAATTTAAACGGTCAACTTGGTTTCCGGTTTTGATGTATCAAAGGATAAAATTAACGGACGAAAATTGACAGGAATGAAGGTGGATATACCGAGATTGTGATGGAGCGAAGAAATTGCCAATCCAATGGTCGGATTTCTGGGAAAATGTGCGCGAAGTCGCTGCGACAGAACGCCAAAACGAACTCGATCCCGCGCGCGTCACGACGGGACGTTGTGCAAAACGCACGAATCGCCTCGACGGCGCATCCCGGAGGACGGTGGCCGTCAGGGGACTCTGCGACGGAGTTTGCTGGAGAGAGGGGGGGTTGCCCAGTGCGGCGCGTGGCGGCGGCCAGCGCTCGCACGCGCTCGCGCGCCCAAGCGTCGAGCTGCTGCCGCTGCGTTTGGCGCCGCGGTGGCGCTGCCAGGCCGGCGATGGCGTGGGCCGTACGGCCAAGGGCGGCGGCGCCCTGGCGAGGCCGGCGGAGGCCAGTGGCTGAACGGAAGAGGTGGTTGTGGCGGTTGGCTTTGGGTGTTGGTCGGGTTTCGCATGGAGGTGGTGGTGAAGGTTAAGGAGATGAAGGAGGAAGGGAGGAGGAGGAGCTGTCCATGGCCGGTGGTGGCCGACGGTGAGGCCGGCCAAGGGGGGTCGTCGGCCAGTGGGAGGAGAGGGAGGTCGGGCAATGGTGGTGGAGCTGTTGGTGATGTTGTGTTGTTTTTGTTGTTGAGTTGTCTAGTAAAAAGAGTGGGAGAGAGAGAGAAAGGATAATGTTGTGAAATAATTAAAGAGAGAGAGAAAGTAGCATTGGGGTTAGGGCCGGCCAACAATTGTTGGCTGTGAGTGGGAGTGCGGGAAATGCATTGGAATTTAATGGTGAGGATTTTGTTAGGAGAATCAAAGGCTAGGATTAATCTAGGAAGGTTGGGTTATTCCTATAGGGATTTAGGTCAATAGAATTTCCAATAAATATAATAATAGGTAGAATGAGCACTCAATATTATTTTTGGGTAAGAAAAATGAGGGCATCATGAGAGAGGAAAAATGAAGCTGGGGTTGGGTTCAGTGGAGCCGGATTGGATCCAAAATCGGACATTATGAAATATGTAACGCCCCAGTCCCAGAATACATAGGACCAAGTACGTGAACATGCCAGCTGCACATATACGAAGAATACTCCAATGTATAGAATCCTCGCATATGCACATAAGCTGTAAATAAATAATCACAGGCCAGAATAACATATCTAATCTCATCACAGCTTAATACAGAAGATAATGAAGTCCAAATAAATAAATAAGAGTATCAAAAGATAGCCGGATGAACATACTCACTCCAAACAGGTATGAAAAATAGTCTCACAAGATCGGAGTCCGACCTCCGCAAAATAGAAAGAAAAAGAGGTGTAAAATAATGTCTACAACTGTCTCAGATAAGAAATAGACTAGAAATCATAAGGCACTGCCTCGTCATCAATATAAGATAGCTCCAATGCCGCTCCGTACTCCTGTGAAAAATCCTCTAAACCTGGAGAGATAACCAGGTCCTCAGGGGACATAGCAAGATACAAGAAAATACTATGCCATATAAACTGTGATAATATAATAAGAGAAGAAAGGTATGCATGCAACCGGGTTCCTGACCATTCTACTGTGAATACGCAGTTGAGATACATTCTTTCGGCGCATGAGCCCTGGCTAAATATAGGATCCGGTATAGTCCCCTCTTGGGCACCAGTGACCAAGAGCATGTCGTTGAAAAACGACAGTGGCCAACCTGAGAGGCTCATACCCGTATCTCCAGCGGAGCTTCCGGGTTACAAGGGATGTGCAATCGAAGCCCATACGTCAGGTAATGTTCTCCCTACCCAATGCCTAGTATCATCATCTCCATGACTGACATGTACCTCTAGTAACCGCCAAGTCTTCTAGCATGCAATTCTATTGGCAGTTACCCCTATCCGTCGTACGCTCCATACGTATCGGTGGCCAGCCGACTACGTGGAAACGTGTCCTACATGTGACTCACATCACGTGATACAACAAGTGTCAAGGCCGTATGAGATATACCAATACCTCAACATCAGTGGGTGGTCAATAAGCTAAGTCAATGCAAGAGAGTAAATAAAGCAAGAAGAACGACCGATAGAGTCGCTTTTACCCAAGTGTGACTTGGACGCACAGTTTAAATATCACAAAAGAATGCTAAAAATAACAACGGAAAATAAGAATATAATAATCAAAGAGTAAGGTGGCAAGGTATCTTGCCTGGTGGTACAAAGCGGCAAGTCCAAGAGTAGCAAGTGTCCGCACCAAAAACTCACAAATCACAGATGACTCCAAACTCTAAAAAAAACATCAAAAATGGTCTCGGTGAAGAAGATATACCTAGGAAATACTTGTCCAAAAGTCAAATTCTGGAACATGGGCAAAATCATAATTTCGGGTCAAAACGATGTCCGTCGTTAGACCCGCTTTGCACCGAAACGCGTGCCAAAGTCTACGGTCTCTAAAGTCGTCAAACTACATGTCTACGATTTCAGTTTAAGGAGAGAAACTCAATGGTATGTCCAGTTTTGGATTTCAAGGAGCCGTGTACAAAATCGCCCGTTTGAGTGGGTCGCGGGCCCGCCAAAATTGGGTTCCGATTCGACCTTCTCAGAATCGAACCAAACTTGGCATGCAGAACCAGAATTTCGATCCGAACCTGTTGGCTCAAGTTTCGTCTCGATTCGACGACTATACACAAAGTTATGGACAAGTTTGCAAAACGCCGATACGGGGGTATCTCGACGGATACACGTTGATTTCGTCGCACACACGCGACGAAACTGAGTTCCGTCAGTTCCCACACGTCCGCAACGTCCATACTCGCCTTTCGATGCGTATAACGCATGACCATGTTGTCCGGTTTGTCGGAACGTACGTCGTATCGGACAAAATTCTAAAATTTTAGTGTTTTTAAAACAGTTTTTCTCTGAAGTTCATCGATCCGTAACTTCCTGTACATTATATAAAAATTTGATCTAACAGATGAGTTTCCATCTCATATAGGTTAACTAGGACTGTCCAAATTATTTCCTACAAATTCTCAATATCCGGTCCGAAATCGCTCTTCCAAATCAGGGTTTGGGGGATGATTACTCGGGTTTTGTTTCGAGGATTTTTCCTCTACTTTTTCAAAAATTTTACGGGACTTCCTGTGTATTAGAAAATTTTCTAATTGCTAGGGTTTCGAGATGGTTATGTCTACTACGCATAACATTTGATAGAACAAATTTTCGTTGAATAGATACAAAGAAATTTGAATCGAAAGATGGGTACCTCGCGGTTTTACAAAAACGAGATTACGTGGAGACGTGGTCGGCCTGGGGTGTTCCGCAGTGCTTGCGCAATGGTGTGGCGCCGCCAGTGGCTAGGGCTGTTCGTCTGGAGTCGAGTAGGCTTCACGAGGGAGAAGAGGTATGGGGGTTTAGGGTTTTCGGTTTCGTCGAGCAGGACATATATATAGGTCCGCCGCTTCTGTGATATTATACCTATTAGAAATAGGAATTACTCTTGGGGTTGCCCATACTGCAGCTGTTGCTGCGCCCATGGAATCCAAGGGGGGTGTGGGGACGATCCACCCCCTTTGCTTTACTATTACTATTTCTTCTTTTTTTTTATACAAACGAACACCACTGAGTGTGGTGGCCGCCCACTCCTTCCTGAGTGTGGCCGAGCCACTACTACCTTTTTTTTTACACAGTCAATAGTTATATATATATATATATATATATATATATATATATATATATATATATATATATATATATATATATATATATATATATAATTTAAGCAAGCAATTAAACTCCTAAAAATTTACCAATAATTTTCTAAAAATCCTAAAATTTATTATACACTTTATTTAATAGAAATATTAACATGCATCCGTATAATAATGTATATATATACACACATACTTTAATTTTACAAATAACTTAATAGTAAATAAATCCATAACTAATAAAATACGTAAAAATAAATTTAATAAAAAATCAATTATAAATTACGGGGTTTACATCCTACCCAACTTAAAGAAAATTTCGTCTTCGAAATTAAACTAAGGTCGGGGGATCGATGCAATGCAAGGAATATAAGTACAAGACATACCTTCGTCTTCGAACAAATGTGGGTAGCAGTTTCGGATGTCGTCCTCGCGCTCCCAAGTAGACTCCCCTGGCGAGTGATGCTTCCATGCCACGCGAACCAACGGGATAGATTGATTCCGCAATACCTTCACTCGGCGATCGAGGATACCTACTGGTTGCTCTTCGTACGATAAGCTCGGTCCAACTGTGATCTCGGAGTGATCGAGCACATGATTGCTGTTCGCCACGTACCTCCTCAGCTGAGATACATGGAATACGTCATGTACTCCCTCTAGTGACGGTGGCAATGCCAATCTGTAGGCAACCTCTCCAACACGTTCCAAGACATCGAAAGGGCCGATGTACCTTGGACTCAACTTGCCACGTCCTCCGAATCGAATCGTGCCTCTAGTGGGGGATATCTTCAAGAACGCATGGTCACCCTCTTTGAACTCCAAGGGTCGACGACGATTATCTGCCCACTGCTTTTGACGATCCTGTGCTGCTCGCAGGTGGTCCTGAATCTTCTTCACTGTCTCCACTGTGCTCAAGACCAACTCGGGACCCAATAGCTGTCGCTCTCCTATGTCGCTCCAACAAACAGGAGACCGACACTTCCTACCATACAATGCTTCAAACGGAGCCATTTGAATGCTCGCTTGATAGCTATTGTTGTAGGAAAACTCAATAAGATGAAGATGGTCCTCCCACGAACCGCCAAAATCAAGCATACACGCTCTCAACATATCCTCTAGCGTCTGAATGGTACGCTCCGACTGGCCGTCTGTCTGCGGATGGTACGATGTGCTAAACTTCAATCGAGTGCCCAAACTCTCTTGCATGCTCCTCAAAAAGTGCGAGGTGAATCTCGAGTCACGGTCCGACACAATACTAACAGGCACACCATGCAATCTCACAATCTGCTCCATATACATCTCTGCCAATACCTCTGTCGACTGGCCCACTCTAAAAGGCAAGAAATGTGCTGACTTCGTAAGTCTATCAACAATCACCCATACTGCGTCACGTCCTCTAGGACTCCGAGGAAAACCCGTGACGAAATCCATAGTAATGTGCTCCCACTTTCACTCGGAAAATGGGTAGCGGCTGCAATAATCCGACCGTCCTCTGGTGCTCCGTCTTTACTTGTTGACATACCAAGCACTTGGCAACAAAACGAGCTATCTTCCGCTTCATTCCGTGCCACCAATAATACTGTCGTAAATCTCGATACATCTTGGTCCCTCCGGGATGAATAGAGTAAGTCGAACTGTGAGCCTCTGCCATCAGCTCCTGTCGTAGATCTCCATTGGGTACATAAATGCGATCACCACATCGCAATGTCCCATCGGGATGGATCCTCAATCCTGTCTGCTCTCCTGCTTCAGTCCTCTCCTTTAGCCGTCGAAACCTAGCATTATTAGGCAATGCTGCCTTGATGCGCTCTACCAATGATGATTGCACTTGAAGGTTGGCTAATACGCCATCTGCTCCCGGTAATACTACCTCAATACCAAGCTACTCCAAGTCTCTAATCAATTCCTTCTGTGTAGTCAAAAAGTGTGCCATGGACTTACGGCTTAATGCGTCTGCCACGACATTAGCCTTGCCCGGATGATAATGTAGCTCAATCTCATAATCCTTCATCAAGTCCAACCAACGCCGCTGTCGCATATTCAACTCCTTTTGTGTGAACACGTACTTGAGGCTCTTATGATCAGTGTAGATATGAACCTTCTCGCCATACAAGTAGTGTCTCCATAGCTTCAAAGCAAAGATAACTGCTGCGAGCTCTAGATCGTGGGTCGGATAATTCTTCTCGTGCATTCTCAACTGTCGAGATGCATATGCTACTACCCGACCGTGCTGCATCAATACACATCCTAATCCCTTTCCGGATGCGTCGCTGTAGATCACAAATCCTCCTGGGCCCGACGGTAGTGTCAAGATCGGTGCTGTGGTCAACCGCTTCTTCAACTCGTCAAAAGCGGCTTGACACTCTTCTGTCAATACAAACTCCTGATCCTTGCAAGTCAATCGAGTCATAGGCCCCGCTATTCGAGAGAAATCTTCTACGAACCGTCGGTAGTAACCCGCAAGTCCGAGGAAACTTCTCACTTCAGAAGCTGTTGTGGGAGCGGGCCATGATTTGACTGCTGTGATCTTCTCTGGATCCACCGATATAGCATCGCCCGTAATAATATGACCAAGGAATGATACTTCCTTGAGAAAGAAATCACACTTGCTAAGCTTCGCAAAAAGTCTTTCGTTTCTCAATGTTCCCAAAACTATCCGTAGATGCTGCTCATGCTCCTCTTGACTCTTGGAGTAAATCAAGATATCGTCTATAAAGACTACTACGAATTTGTCCAAGTACTGGTGAAAGATCTTGTTCATTAAATTCATGAAGACTGCAGGTGCATTGGTCAAACCGAAGGGCTTGACCAAGAACTCGTAGTGTCCATACCTTGATCGAAAAGCCGTCTTTGCAATGTCTTCCTTCCGAACCTTCAATTGGTGATAGCCCGATCTTAAGTCAATCTTGGAGAATACTTTTGCTCCACTCAGTTGATCGAATAGATCGTCTATATACGGCAAGGGATACTTGTTCTTCACCGTCACTGCATTCAATGCTCTGTAGTCAATGCACATGCGCACTGTCCCGTCTTTCTTAGGCAGAAAAAGAACGGGTGCTCCCCATGGTGACGTACTGGCACGAATAAATCCCTTCTCTAATAAGTCATCAATCTGCGTCTTCATCTCTACCAACTCCTTGGGTGCCAGACGATATACTCGAGATGAAATAGGCTCGGCTCCGGGAATAAGCTCAATAGAAAACTCAATATCTCGGTCAGGTGGTAGTCCTGACAACTCCTCGGGGAATACATCTTCGAACTCGATGATAATAGGGTGCTGAGGGGTGTCGTGCATCATCATATGAGTCCCCGATGTGGGTGCCTCACAACTATCTTCGTCTTCTTTGGTGAATTCAAACTCTGCCGTATTCGGTGGTCTAAAGATGATACTGCTCCTATGGCAGTCTATGAGAGCGAAATGCTGGCTCAACCAGTCCATTCCAAGAACCACATCAAATGTCGGCATAGGGAATACAAGAAGTCGTGCCATCATCTCTCTGCCATCTATCACTACAGGACAAAGTCTACAAACACCACTAACAGGTACAACTCCTCCTCCAGTGAGGATTTTAACATTCTTAGCTAAGGGTGTGATGGGAATGCTGTGTCTAGTGGCAAAACTAGTGGCTATAAATGAATGAGTGGCTCCAGTATCAAATAATGTAATAGCAAGAAAAGATGCAACTAGAACCATACCTGCTATGACCTCTGCCTCTGTCTCTACATTCTCAACAGCTAGAGAGAATGCCTTTCCTTGGTTCTGTCCTGGGCCTTGAGCTCTGGCCTTGTTGTACTGTGCTGTCTGTGGAGGTAATGGTGGACGAGGTGCTGGGGCTGTGGGCCTCTGGGCCTGATGTGCATGAACTAGAGCCTGCTGCTCAGGACAATCTCTGGCCAAGTGCTGTCCTGATCCACATCTCATGCATAAGCCCAAACAAAGTCGACAGTCATCTCTAATATGCCCCTGCTTCCCGCAAAAGTTGCAGGTGGGCTTCTGATAAGGTGTGTGCCTCTGCTGGTACTGTCCCGTGGTCCTCCTGATAGGTCCACTCTGAGTGGCTCGGGCTGGTGTAGCTGCTGGGGTATGGCGCCTCGATGTCTGCTGCTATTCCTTGCGAAGAATCTCCTGAGCACGAGCTTCTTCCAAGACAGCTGAATGGGAGACTCGAGACTGAGTAGTCGTATAAGACTTGAGCTCTGGTGTAAGCCCCTGGTGAAATCTCCTCGCCTTCTCTAACTCGGTCGGAATCAATCCCGCACCAAATCGACTCAGGCGGTTGAACTCTGAGTCATACTCATCAACTGTCATATTCCCTTGCTTCAGATGGAGGAACTGGTCGTAGAGACCATCTCAAACATGAATAGGGAAGAATCTCTCATAAAATGCATCATAGAACTGCTTCCAAGTGATCCCAGTGCCTAATCGTCTCTCTTCCGCCTTCCACCAGTGGTGAGCGTTGTCTTCTAACAGTAGGTCCACTGCTGTCATCCAATTTGAGCTGGCAACTGGGATGCCTTCAGTAGCTTCTCGGTACTAATAAGCCACTGTGACACCTCTAATGGCTTCTTCGTCCCTCTAAAGGCCTTGGGGTTCATATCTGTGAAATCTTTGATAGAGCCTTCATAGGGATACAGAGCCGGTACTGGTACTGGTGCTGGAGGTGGTGGTGGGGGTCTAGCCATAGCTGCCATCATCGTCTGTCTCATCAGCTCAGTCTGCTGCCACTGAGCCTGCATCATGGCATACATAAACTGCGTAGTAGGGCTCCCATCAGTCGGTGGTGGAGGCATCTGAGGTCCCAACTGTGGAGGAAACTGCTGAGGGAATGGTGGTAGTGGAGACAGTGGTACATTCCCTCCCGGTGGCATAGTAGTAGTCTGTCCAGCCTGGCTGCCTGGGGGTGCTGTGACCTCTGGGTACTCCGTCGTCGGTGTCGTAGTAGGATGTGACAGTCCTGGCTGGTAAGGTGTCACTGGAGTCATGGGAGGATTCTGTCCCTCTGAAGTAATCTCCTTACCAGATGTGAGGGCCAAGGCAGAAGTACGTCCGCTTCGTAGATTCATACTGTAGGCACGAGGAAGATAAGTTGATATTAAGAAAGATTAGATATGAAGTAAATCGAATAATCAAGGAAGTTTCAAAAAGATTGGAAGTCAAGGGATAGGAGTTCTGGATGAGATATTCCTATTCCTATATGCAGGCTTGTTGGGCACAGTCATGTAACCCAACAATATTAAATCAGACCTGCATGGGCTACCACAAAAACATGTAACGCTCCAGTCCCAGAATATATAGAACCAAGTACGTGAACATGCCAGCTGCACATATACGAAGAATACTCCAATGTATAGAATCCTCGCATATGCACATAAGTTGTAAATAAATAATCACAGGCTAGAATAACATATCTAATCTCATCACAGCTCAACACAGAAGATAATAAAGTCCAAATAAATAAATAAGAGTATCAAAAGATAGCCGGGTGAACATACTCACTCCAAACAGCTATGAAAAATAGTCTCACAAGATTGGAGTCCGTCCTCCGCAAAATAGAAAGAAAAAAAGGTGTAAAATAATATCTACAACTGTCTCAGATAAGAAATAGACTAGAAATCATAAGGCACTGTCTCGTCATCAATATAAGATAGCTCCAATGCCGCTCCGTACTTCTGTGGAAAATCCTCTAAATCTGGAGAGATAACCAGGTCCTCAGGGGACATAGCAAGATACAAGAAAACACCATGCCATATAAACTGTGATAATATAATAAGAGAAGAAAGGTATGCATACAACCGGGTTCCTGACCATTCTACTGTGAATATGCAGTTGAGATACATTCCTTCGACGCATGAGCCCTGGCTAAATATAGGATCCGGTATAGTCCCCTCTTGGGCACCAGTGACCAAGAGCATGTCGTTGAAAAACGACAGTGGCCAACCTGAGAGGCTCATACCCGTATCTCCAGCGGAGCTTCCGGTTTACAAGGGATGTGCAATCGAAGCCCATACGTCAGGTAATGTTCTCCCCACCCAATGTCTAGTATCATCATCTCTATGACTGACATGTACCTCTAGTAACCGCCAAGTCTTCTAGCATGCAATTCTATTGGCAGTTACCCCTATCCGTCGCACGCTCCATACGTATCGGTGGCCAGCCGACTACGCGAAAACATGTCCTACGTGTGACTCACATCATGTGATACAATAAGTGTCAAGGCCGTATGAGATATACCAATACCTCAACATCAGTGGGTGGTCAATAAGCTAAGTCAATGCAAGAGAGTAAATAAAGCAAGAAGAACGACCGATAGAGTCGCTTGCACCCAAGTGTGACTTGGACGCACAGTTTAAATATCACGAAACAATGCTAAAAATAATAACGGAAAATAAGAATATAATAATCAAAGAGTAAGGTGGCAAGGTATCTTGCCTGGTGGTACAAAGCGGCAAGTCTAAGAGTAGCAAGTGTCCGCACCAAAAACTCACAAATCACAGATGACTCAAAACTCTGAAACAAACATCAAAAATGGTCTCGGTGAAGAAGATATACCTAGGAAACGCCTGTCCAAAAGTCCAATTCTGGAACAGGGGCAAAATCGTAATTTCGTGTCAAAACGATGTCCGCCGTTAGATCCGCTTTGCACCGAAACGCATGCCAAAGTCTACGGTCTCTGAAGTCATCAAACTACATGCCTACGGTTTCAGTTTGAGGAGAGGAACTCAACGGTATGTCCAGTTTTGGATTCCGAGGAGCCGCGTGCAAAATCGCCCGTTTGAGTGGGTCGCGGGCCCGCCAAAATTGGGTTCCGATTCGACCTTCTCAGAATCGAACCAAACTTGGCATGCAGGACCAGAATTTCGATCCAGACCTGTTGGCACAAGTTTCGTCTCGATTCGACGACTATACACAAAGTTATGGACAAGTTTGCAAAACGCCGATACGGGGGTATCTCGACGGATACACGTTGATTTCGTCGCACACACGCGACGAAACTGAGTTCCGTCAGTTCCCACATGTCCGCAACGTCCATACGCGCCTTTCGATGCGTATAACGCGTGACCACGTCGTCCGGTTTGTCGGGACGTACGTCGTATCGGACAAAATTCTAAAATTTTAGTGTTTTTAAAATAGTTTTTCTCTGAAGTTCATCGATCCGTAACTTCCTGTACATTATATAAAAATTTGATCTAACAGATGGGTTTCCATCTCATATAGGTTAACTAGGAATGTCCAAATTATTTCCTACAAATTCTCAATATCATGTCCAAAATCGCTCTTCCAAATCAGGGTTTGGGGGATGATTACTCGGGTTCTGTTTCGAGGATTTTTCCTCTACTTTCCCGAAAATTTTACGGGACTTCCTGTGTATTAGAAAATTTTCTAATTGCTAGGGTTTCGAGATGGTTATGTCTACTACGCATAGCATTCGATAGAACAAATTTTCGTTGAATAGATACAAAGAAATTTGAATCGTAAGATGGGTACCTCGCGGTTTTGCAAAAACGAGATTACGCGGAGACGTGGTCGGCCTGGGGTGTTCCGCAGTGCTCGCACGATGGTGCGGCGCCGCCAGTGGCTAGGCTGTTCGTCTGGGGTCGAGTAGGCTTCACGAGGGAGAAGAGGTATGGGGTTTTAGGGTTTTCGGTTTCGTCGAGCAAGACATATATATAGGTCCGCCGCTTCTGTGATATTATACCTATTAGAAATTGGAATTACTCTTCGGGTTGCCCATACTGCAGCTGTTGCTGCGCCCATGGAATCCAAGGGGGGTGTGGGGACGGCCCACCCCCTTTGCTTTACTATTACTATTGCTTTTTTTTTATACAAACGAACACCACTGAGTGTGGTGGCCGCCCACTCCTTCCGGAGTGTGGCCGAGCCACTACTACCTTTTTTTTTACACAGTCAATAGTTATATATATATATATATATATATATATATATATATATATATATATATATATATATATATATATATATATATATATATAATTTAAGTAAGCAATTAAACTCCTAAAAATTTACCAATAATTTCCTAAAAATCCTAAAATTCATTATACACTTTATTTAATAGAAATATTAACATGCATCCGTATAATAATGTATATATATACACACATACTTTAATTTTACAAATAACTTAATAGTAAATAAATCCATAACTAATAAAATACGTAAAATAAATTTAATAAAAAATCAATTATAAATTACGGGGGTTGACAAAATAAATGAATTAAAAATAGGCGTTGATGATCATGGGCAAATAAGTAGCACATGGAGATTCCAATAAATGGGACACAAGTGGCTGACGGGTAGTAGGCTCAATGTGGACCATATCCATAATTGGGGCTGACAGATTTTGGTCGACAGGGGACCCACAAATCAAGTTGGAAGATAAATGTGATACCGTGGGGTAAAATAAAATTGGATCACGTGTCAGAAAAGTTGTGCGAAGCAAATAGAGCACAAGATGGCGTGTCTGAGTGGGACACGAAGGTCATGGGTGACGAGCGTCTCGAGTAGATCAAGTATGAGAAGTTGGTTTCAAGAAAATAACTGGTCTTGCGCTCCAAAATTAAAAGTCACGGTAACGTGCTAAAAATGATCAAGGAAAAGAGTGGGAAAATTAATTAATAATCAAATGGTCTAATTCGACCCAAAGTTCAGCGAAGCAAAAAGAGCACAAGGGAACAAGTTTAAGTGGGACACTATATACCATCATGAAGGTAATCCTGTCCACTCCAAAACTCGTGAAGAAGATTTCCAGAGTTGAACATCCCTGACACTCCAAATATCAAAGGCACGGAAGAGCACACTTAAGGATAAATAAACAGAAAAATTATTTATCGAAACCAGATCAATCAGAAAATTAAAAAAAAATCAACCCGAAATTCAGGGTGCTCACATCCTACCCTCCTTACAAAAATTTCGTCCTCGAAATTAAAACGTCCATACTCCCTCTAGGTCAAACCCCCCACAATCAAAGTCCTAGAACTTAAACAAATCATACCATCAAAAGGGACGGCATACAGGGTCATGGCATACGGTGGTAGTGAAAGTCTCATCTAGGTATACTAGTCGTGCTAATACCAAAACGGTCATAGGGTATCAAAACACACAAGCAATCTAGGGTGCCAAACTAGAGAAGTTACAGAAACAACAAACCATCCAAACTGTAAGGCGGTCTACCATCCTATATGAAAACTGGTACTTATCAAAAATAAAGAAAGGTAACTACAAGTCATCTATAAAGGGTGCAGAAAAAATTAAATTCAAAAGTTAAGAATTGAAAGTCACTTGCATTGAAATCCAATCACAATATATATATATATGGAGAGAGCGTTAGAGAGAGAAAACTAGCATTATGTACAAGTTACATGGTTTGTGTGTGTATGGGTGTATATGGACATGTTCATATGGTTAGATAGTAGGCATGTGTGTAGGTGAAATATATGTGAAATTGTATATGAGAAATTGGGTTTCAAAACAACGGTTATCCTGTTAGAATACTCATGGCATATGGGTTAACAACCTACAATACACAACCTATTTAATCATAACATGCATGGCTAACCATATATATATATATATATATATATAATATATATATATATATATATATATATATATATATATATATATATATATATATATATATATAAGGTAGAGATTTAGTTATGTATCTATATATATTATAACATGTATGCCTAAGCTCTATATTATCTATCTAGATATATTATCATAACATAAAGGGGAAGGGTTAGGTTACATGACAGTATATACTAAGTTAGGGTGTGTGTGTATCCTTGTACAGGGTTATAGCCTAGTATGAAAGGTTAAACCCAGTTTTAGTTCAGCATTTACATGCAAGGTCTGAAAATAAGCTAACATTTAAAACAGTAAAATATTAATATAATGCAGTCTCAGATTTTAGGGTTTTGAAACATCGCAACCCATCTCAATGGTCCTAATACATCATAACATGATAGAAATAAAACCCTAACATACTATCCATACATTTATCTATGCACACAGTTCAATATTACATATTAAACCTGAAATTGAACTAAACATGGAAATCAATGTAAAAATGTTAACATGTATTCAGTTTTTCAGGATCTTGAAAAAATTGAACATCAAACCAACTCAATGTTTATCACAACCTTAACATGTAAGAATATGAAGCCTAATATATATCCCTACCTACAATAATGTACACAGCTCTAAATATTACATAAAAAATAAAACAACTAATTGAACTAACATTTGGAATCCGTATTAAGGGTTAATATGCATACAGTCTCAGATTGACAAATTTAACATAACTTCACCAATTTCTCTAAAATTGAAACCCTGTAGATATCATACATGTGCAGTTATGTAGACAAAACTAATAACATGAAATTTATATTTAAATTACGAATTTA
Source organism: Iris pallida (assembly GCA_029216955.1). Lineage (NCBI taxonomy): Eukaryota > Viridiplantae > Streptophyta > Magnoliopsida > Asparagales > Iridaceae > Iris > Iris pallida. Next base: position 1,812,538 of record JANAVB010031416.1, on the reverse strand, counting down.
AACTGGAAAAGCAGAAAACCAAATATTGAGGTTTGACAATTTAAACATCAATAACATATTAATGTGTATTTAGACAGGTAGAAAATCAAGTGTAGCATGCATACGTGTCAGGCAAAGTGTTTGTGTCCACTATAACTATATTCACATGACCCAATATAAAACCAAATTCTATATCAAGAGCAACGTTTAGAATTTTACCAAGATTGCAAAGTAGGCGATTGATGTAATCAAGGCAGTTTTTATTATTATTTAATACAAGAATAATAGCAAGAAAGAAATAACGATAAAATCTGTTTTGCTTATCTATTTAAAGAAGAACCATTTTGAAATCCAGAGCTAAATGATCAAATCCAAGATAAAGTCTAGCAAAATTATCGATTCATTGCATTAAGAAGAAACTCATAGCAAAAAGTTACGCAAAGGTTTATAAAAACAGGCAAACCTACTCTTAAGTTAAATAATGAGAAGCAAACAAAACAAAACAATTAATAATTAAAAAAAATTTGAAGGACAAACAAAAGTAGAGAAAATATGTTTTGAAAACATTTAAGGTACAATCTGATAATCATATGCGTCTGTCCAAAATTATGGTACACTAAATCCTCGTCATACAAGTAAGCAAGGCTACGATAATCACAGAGTCCTCGACTTAGGCACATACCTCTAAAATCATGGTATTTAACATTTTTGCGATGCCGCTAGCTTGGCTGCGAAAACTTTAAATTCTCACACCCGAGAGATATATCCAAGTCAAACTATATGTCCTCACCATGCTGGCTAATATGACTGTAGAAGATTAGACTCCATAACTTAGCTGACCTACCCCATATAATTTCATCTTGACAAAATTAATTTAAATCAACAATGAATACTCAAAAATCAATTCAAATTTAGCAACGAACATCAAAATCCAAAAATGAACAAAAATCTATGAAAATACAAACTCGGATGCAACAGCTATCATCAAAATTTAAAATTCAATAATCATCCTTCAAATCAATAAATACAAACTCAAATTCAATAATAATCCATCAAAATCAAATTCAATAGCAGAAAGTAAAGATTAAATCAATCAAGGAAAAAGAGTTTTCAAATTGAAGTTAAATAAGATTTTTAAGGGTCCTCGGGAATCTCTCAAGGGTCCTAACTGTGATTGAGTACCTTCAAATATATCCTAATCCTACTGCAAGCTGTAGTGGTACTCTAGTTCGAACCCCACTACATTTTTAGTCTCGACCTGCGTGGGCCACCACTAAAAATGTGTCACGACCCGCACCCACTGTTAGGGTACGAGAACGTAACAACGCCCAGCCTACGCCGCAGTGTCGACGGTAGAACGCTGTCCTAGGTCACATTATCTAACAATATAATGCTAAGCAGATACAGTCTCAATCACATCTAAAGGTAGAGCATGATAAGGATAAATAAAACATAAAATCCAAAGAGATACATGAGATAGAAGTCTAAGTGTCTAAGATACATAACCCAGAAATACATCTCAAACTCAAATACAGTAATCCACAAGTAAATACAACTCCAGACAACTGAGAATAGCTAACTAAACAACCTCTAATGTGGCTCCTCTAGACTAGCAGGAAATCTCCAAGCTATCTGTAAAATTTGTCAATGTATTCTGTCAGAAAAATGAGCAAGTACAAACACCAACAGCAGTTCCATATGAATTGAGAAATACTATAAGAGACAGTAATAATGAAATACAAGACAAAGATGTCGGTGACTTGGAAACCATTTGAAAGCCGAGTTACAACCCTTAAACCAAACAAGGACCGGGATTGTGACCCTTCTTTCAAACAGAACTTAGTCCCATAACCATGGTACAGTACGAAACAGGTAGAGCATATGAGAAATGAATCATAGCATGGTGAAAGTACAGTAAGTAAAGGTGAACTGGAAATATATGATATGACAATAAATGAAAAAAGTGATTTGAACTATTAGGGCGATATGTGATCGGCTAGGGAAGCAAGAGAAGGTTATCCACTTGGCCCGGCAATCCGCGGTGACCTCAACGGAGAGACATGTCGTCCAACCTGGATAACTGGCAAGGGGATATCTGCTACACCCTACGTAAGGTGAGGGTGGCGCTAGCAAAATATAGTTACAGGGAGGCTTTGATCACATAACCCCTAATAATTCCCCCATCCCCGAGTAGTATCACGGATCCGGATATGGTACGTCATGACACAAGGTTCGAGAGCAGGGGGCAGCCCACTCCCAAATTAATGTCTATACAAGTACAGAAAACACAGAAATATCACATACCCATATACCAAGAAAGTCCAGGAATAACATCTCATTATAGGATCCGACGTATACTAGTCCGTGAACCGTCGTGTCGGGAATCAAGTAAAACACTACAACTGAATCGGATATAGTAGATATCAAGACAATGAAAACTATCAGTGAATGTACTCGCCTGATAACCTAAGCAGCTGATAAGCATAGAGGGTCCAACTGAAGCCATAAAGTCCTATTTAAAGCAACACAGGTTATAAGGTGTTCAAGTTGTAATAAATAAATCTCTACAAGCAATCTATCCTATACTAGGTTCTTCTAAGTCAAAACGACTCTAGGTCAACTCCGGTCAATAATCTAGTCAAACTAGGTCAAGTGTTGACTTACAGTTGACTTTGGGTCAACTGGTCAACTCTGGACAAACAGGGTCAAATCTAGTCTAATTATTGAAAATATAGAGTGTACTTCGTTATTCGTACGTCGAAACTTACGACATGCAAATCGAGATAAGAATATCAATGGTAAGGTTGATAATCTTATTATGGTGTTCCACGTGTCCATCTTGTCAATTTCAGCGATGTGAGATCACTGGAATTGACCGATCTCAGTTTCGTTGTACTAATCCCGAAATACGAACATTATAAGAATTAATTATTAATTAATTATAAAAAAGCTAACTCAGAGAAACTATCAACAAACATTGTCGGACGACGAAATAAACATCGTCAACGTGTCCAGAATGGTCAAATTAGCTAGAATAGCCTACCCATCGGTCCAATTTGGACACAAGGGCAAAAAGGTAATTTCGGGTCAAAACTGTGTCCGTGTCGGAGACATTTTGCACCAAAAAATGTGCAAGAAAATAAGTCTATAAAATATAATAAATTATATGTCCACGAAACCAGAATGATGATACGAACCCAACGGTATCTCCAGAATTGGATTCCGTTGACCCGATCTCAATTTGGCCCGTTGACCAGAACTTAGAATTCCGGTTTGCACGAAAATGCGTGCCAGAGCCAAAGTTCTCAAAACTCAGCAAACTACATATCAACGAGTCCAGAATGACGATACGAACTCAATGGTATATCCGAAATTGGATTCCGATGAGCCGATCTCAAAATGACCCGTTGACCCGGATATTGGTATCCGACTTGCACCGAAATGTGTGCCGGATCTAATTTCCACCAAATCTTAGCAAATTATATGTCAACGAGTCCAGAATGACGATACGAATTCAACGGTATATCCAAAATTGGATTCCGATGAGTCGGCGTCAAAAAGTCCCTTTGACCCAGAAAGTAGGACCCGCTTTGCACCAAAATGCGTGTCCGGGCCCACGTTCTCCAAATCTAACAAATTTTATATGAAAATATACCAGAACGATGCCACGAGTCTAATGGTGGTGTCAGAAATGAAATCTGGAGTCCCGTGTTCAAAAATAGAATTTTACAAGTTGGAAATTACGAATTTGGACGGCCAACTTTGGCGTCGAATTCAACCAATCAAACAAGCTCACGATTAAACGAAACTGGAGGGGTAGTAAGAGAGTTATACCAGATTTGCACAGGAACTGGTAGCACGCCAAAAGGAGCTGCGGTGGAGGAGATACAAGCTGACGAAGTTGGCCCCGCGAAACTGCCCAAATTTAATACAATTTAAACGGTCAACTTGGTGGTCAGTTTTGATGTATCAAACGATAAAATAAATGGACGAAAATTGACAGGAGTGAAGGTGGATATACCTAGATTGTGATGGAGCGAAGAAATCGCCGATCCAACGGTCGGATTTTTGAGAAAATATGCGCGAAGTTGCTGTGACGGAACGCCAAAACAAACTCGATCTCGCGCGCGTCACGACGGGACGTCGTACAAATCGCACGAATCGCCTCGACGGCGCGTCCCGGAGGACGGTGGCCGTCAGGGGACTCTGCGACGGAGTTCGCCAGAGAGAGGGGGGGTTGCCTACGGCGGCGCGTGGCGGCGGCCAGCGCTCGCAGCGCGCGCGGCCCAAGCGTCGAGCTGCTGCCGCTGCTGTTGGCGCCGCGGCGGCGCTGCCAGGTCGACGACAGCGTGGGCCGCACGGCCAAGGGCGGCGGTGCCCTGGCGAGGCCGGCGGAGGCCGGTGGCTGAACGGAAGAGGTGGTTGCGGCGGTTGGCTTTGGGTGTTGGTCGGGTTTCGCATGGAGGTGGTGGTGAAGGCTAAGGAGATGGAGGAGGAAGGGAGGAGGAGGAGCTGTCCATGGCCGGCGGTGGCCGGCGGCGAGGCCGGCCAATGGGGGTCGTCGGCCAGTGGGAGGAGAGGGAGGTCGGGCAATGGTGGTGGAGCTGTTGATGTTGTGTTGTTTTGTTGTTGAGTTGTGTAGTAAAAAGAGTGGAAGAGAGAGAGAGAAAGGATAATGTTGTAAAATAATTAAAGAGAGAGAGAAAGTAGCATTGGGGTTAGGGGGCCAATAATTGTTGGCTGTGAGTGGGAGTGTGGGAAATGCATGGGAATTTAATGGTGAGGATTTTGTTAGGAGAATCAAAGGCTAGGATTAATCTAGGAAGGTTGGGTTATTCCTATAGGGAGTTAGGTCAATAGAATTTCCAATAAATATAAAAATAGGTAGAATGAGCACTAATATTATTTTTGGGTAAGAAAAATGAGGGCGTCATGAGAGAGGAAAAATGAAGCTGGGGTTGGATTCAGTGGAGCCGGATTGGATCCAAAACCGGACATTATGAAATAAATGAATTAAAAATAGGCATTGATGATCATGGGCAAATAAGTAGCACATAGAGATTCCAATAAATGGGACACAAGTGGCGGACGGGTAGTAGGCTCAATGTGGGCCATGTCCATAATTAGGGCTGACAGGTTTTGGTCGACAGGGGACCCACAAATCAATTTGGAAGATAAATGTGACATCGTAGGGTGAAATAAAATCGGATCACGTGTCAGAAAAGTTGTACGAAGCAGATGGAGCACAAGATGGCGTGTCTGAGTGGGACACAAAGTTTATGGGTGACGAGCGTCTCGAGTAGATCAAGCATGAGAAGTTGGTTTCAAGAAAATAACTGGTCTTGCGCTCCAAAATTAAAAGTCACGGTAACGTGCTAAAAATGATCAAGGAAAAGAGTGGAAAAATCAATTAATAATCAAATGGTCTAATTCGACCCGAAGTTCAGCGAAGCAAAAAGAGCACAAGGGAACAAGTTTAAGTGGGACACTATATACCATCATGAAGGTAATCCTGTCCACTCCAAAACTCGTGAAGAAGATTTCCAGAGGTGAACATCCCTGACACTCCAAATATCAAAGGCACGGAAGAGTACACTTAAGGATAAATAAACAGAAAAATTATTTATCGAAACCAGATCAATCAGAAAATTAAAAAAAATCAACCCGAAATTCAGGGTGCTCACAGTCACCGGGGGGGGGGGAATTAGAATTTTCGAGTGAGAGTGAGGGGAAAGAAGGAAACAGTGTGTCCTAAGTAAAAATATTAGCGACGTCAAGTGTTGCAGTCGCTAAACGTCGCAAAATTGGCAACATATGCTAATAATATGTCGTTGAACGTCGCTATTCAGCGATGTAGTAAACTCCTGTCGTGGAACGTCGCTAGGCAGCGACGTTTTACGACGTGTATATAAAGTTGTCGCTATATTTCATAACTAGCGACGTCATTTCTTGCCGTCGCTAAATTACGTCGCTATTAGATGATATTTTAGTAGTGGGATATTATTTCATGTGTGCTATCAAATCATCACCTACACAAGATCGTGCACTTGTAGGTTCTAACTATTTATGTTAGGAGGATAATTTTTGACGGAGGTTCATATGCCTCCTCAAGAAGATCGTTACAATCAAACAATCACTACAAAAATTTGTCATATTAGCGACGTTCCAAAACGTCGCTAAACTTGGTGAAAACGTCGCTAAATGAATTTAGCGACGTTTTGGGCGACGTTTTGGAAACGACGAAAAAAAACGTATCGCTAAACGAGAAAACGTCGCAAAACGTCGCTAGGGCGACGTTATTTGGCGACGTTATTAATGTCGCTAATTAGTGATGTTATTTGCGACGTTTGTTCGTTGACGCTAATTAGCGACGTATAAGGCGAAGTTATCGTGTGATCGCCGTTTAGCGACACTTTTACGACATTTTAGCGACGACGAGCTCACATCAGATTTGGTGCCACGTGTTGCCATGTCAACATTTAGCGACGTTGTTAGCGACATTTATTAACGTCGCTAAAATTTAGCACGAATATGAACGTCGCAAAAAATGTCGCTAAGTTAAAAAATATTAAAAAAATAGGTTCCAGAATGCAAATAGAGCTGGAGCCTGAGCCAAAATACAGAATACAAAATACAAATATAGAATCTAATCTCTGGGTTCGTCGACCCCCTCGGTGGGACACTCAACACCGACACGCACAATACATTCCAGAATATAAAAAATATAAAGAAAAAATACTATCCGCAACGAACAATGTCAATATATAATATCCTGAACAAACCAAATCAATATCCGCAAATACATACAAACTCAATATCCTCAATGAAAAAATTGAATATTCCTAAATACATACAAAGTCAAAAATATAGTACAGTCCAAAAATGCAAAAACAAAACTACTGATCGCCTGGAGCTGGAGCTGGACCTGGACCCGGTGCTGGAGGAGGAGCGCCACCAGATAACTGTCGTCGCAACGTCAGGATCGTCTGATACTCCTCCGGTGACAACAGATGGACGAGCATGTCCTCCTGTGCACCGTCTGATGTAGACGATGCTCCCGGCGTACCAGCAGACGGTCGCTCCGTAGCCATCTCCTGGAAATACTGCATCTCTCGACCAACCGCTGTGTAGTCTCCTGCGTAGTGCGGGTCATCTGTCGCAGCACCTCCGTAGTCTCCTCCAGCCTCTCAAAGCGTGAGATGAGCGCAAAATCATCTGTATACGGTGCCCCCATCCTCTGTAGCATCTCGTCACGCAGAGCTGCAATTTGCGTATCGACACTCTGCTGGTGGCGGAGCGACTCCTCATTCTGGGCGGGGCCGAGCACACTAGTGGCGGTCGCAGAGGCCTGTGATGCAATGAAGGCACCATAGAAGCCCGTACTATAGTACGTACCCCTATGCATGCCACCAACGACCCTCATCCACAGTTCGTCATCTGACTGAGCTGCGGCGGCCGGGGACTGCTGGAAAGTGCTAGCACAAGCTCCCTCTGACCGTATCGGCCCGGCCTCCCTGTAATGTCTGTGGTTCGTATTACGTATCTTGGTATACATGTATATTATTGACTCATATTGCGTTTTCTTGCATGGTTATTTTGGCATTTTCTTCTTGGTTCGGTTCAACTTGTTGCTGGTTCGGCTTGGCTTGGTTTTAGGTGGACCGAACCCCCCACCTACTACCACCATCATCTTTATTAACCCATTCCCTCATTCTCTCTCTTCATTTACTATCCTCTTCTCCACCATTACTTCTTCAACCATCAGGAGGGAGAGAGAGAGAGCTTAGGCAAGTGTAGCTTGCTTCATGGAGGAACTTTGTTTTTGTTGTTCCATTCCCTTCCTCTCGAGATTCTAACACACTTTAGTACTTAGCATTTCTAATTTCTATGGCTCAATTTGTGTAGATCTAAGTTATAGTATTTTAGGATTTTTTGGGTTTTGATCTACTTAACATTGTTATTTCTAAGTTTTGATGGTTCCATATTGTAGAAAATTTCATTCTGTCCCATTTTGACCTATGGAAGTTCGGATTTGGACTCTGGATGAAGGTTTGTGGAGCTTGGAAGCATGGCTTCATGGTGTTCTTCTTCTAGGAAATTGGAAGAAGAAGAACAGTTCTTGACCGTATTTCATGTGACAAGTGTTCTACCAGACGCATAAGCCTGGGCAATTTCCAGCCGCATAGACTTCTGTCTCGATCCAGCCGCATAGAGCCTCAGCACGTCCAGCCACATGAATATTAAACACTTGCAGCTGCATAGACTTCTGTCTTTATCCAGCCGCATAGAGCCTCAGCACATCCAGCCGCATAAAGTCCTGTCCTTTCAGCCGCATGTGACTTGTTCTTTTGGCCGCATAAAGGACCCGTCTCTACTCAGCCGCATGGGACCCACTTAGGTGCAGCCGCATATGTTCATACTTTTCAACTGCATATGCCCTTGGCAAATCCAGCCGCATGAACTTAAATACTTGTAGCCGCATATGCGCGCCTGCTTTCTGCCGCATGAGCCTGAGGTCCCCTGAGCCGTATGGATGAACCCGCAATCCAGCCGCATAAGCCCCTTCCTTCCGCTGCCGCATGTGCCCTTCCTTCCTAAGCCGCATGGCGCATTACTTCCTGAGCCGCATACGCCTGCCCTCTTCCAGCCGTATGAGCGTACAATCCCAGCCGCATATGTGCGCCTGCTTTCTGCCGCATGACTCCTATTAGCCGCATGGCTCCCTCCTGTAGTCCTATCCTCTTATATTATATTATATATCATTATTATTATCATTATTATTATATTAAATTGATATGTCACATTTATTCTTATATCCTGAAATTTCTAACATGATTTCAGGAACACGATAGTGGCCCACCGTGGCACACTCTTGAGAAGTAAACTAACATGGTATATCTCGACATGCTATTATGTCAGCCAGCCTGACATAACAAGTATGAATGACCTGGACACCGTGGGCGATTGTGTTTGTACAAATAAATCAGTACTGTCTTGCATCATGTCTAGGAAGGAAATCCCTGAGTACCACGGTCAGGGATACCTACAGTAAATGACTAGGTTATTAAACTAGAATAATTCAATAGACATGAAGAGATTTCCAGCTACAGGCAATCCCGTTATCTGGGTGCATTAAGTGGACTTGTAGCCTACCGACGAGTAGGGCACATTTCCAGCACACAGTCACGTGTTACATTCTTCATAAACGAATATTCGACATGGATAACCGGATAGTCTGCAGGGCTTGTAGTTGTTGGGATAATCTCATTGCATCTTGCTAGTAACTAGGCATGTGATAACCCTAGTTAGTTAAAAGTATCAAGCCGTACTCTTGATTGGCCGTGATTGATTGTATGGAGTTTATTCCAGCTTAGCCTTATCCTGATCCTGTGCAAGATTGTGACATGACATGATTATTGATGCTTGTCTTAACAATAACGGTCGGAGGTCCAGTTCTGTTCAGGCGAAGGGTTACAACCCCGGTCCTTGTTTGGTTTAAGGGTTGTAACCTGGCTCCCAGAGTAGTTCTGTGTCCTCCCTTCGTTTATTGTCTTATTGCAACCCCATGCCATGTTCGTCATGTTTTACCTTACCTTAATACTATGATTATTTATATTGGCCTTAGCAATAAAGATCAGGGGTCCAGTTTTGTTTAGGCGAAGGGTTACAACCCCGGTCCTTATTTGGTTTAAGGGTTGTAACCTGTCTCCCGGAACATTTCTGTGTCCTTTCTTCGTTTATTGTCTATACTGTACCAATAGTATTTGAGACGGGTTTTTATTCAGTGAAGGGTTACAACCCCGGTCCTTATTTAGTTTAAGGATTGTGACCTAGCTACTTGAATGGTTTTTTCGTACTCAGTTTACTGTTGTTATCTCTATTATTATCAGTTTTTTTATTTATTATCTTTAATATTCTATTATGATATGCTGGTTTTAGTTCCTAAGTGAAGCCTCCTTTGTAACACTTGCTCTTTCTGGGGTCTGACCCAGCTGGTTTAGTGTGGCCAAATATCGGAACAGCGCCAGAGGATCCACCTGTCTTCTAGCCAGATGGTGACCACCAGGAGTAACCCTGGCAACGAATAAGTTTTTTTTTGTCCTTCCACTTTATTATAAAATTATTCTTTTGAGGCGTTTAGCCGACGAGCACGTGTTAGCTCGATTGCACCTTTACTTACTGTCTGCCTACGGGCTGTAACATGATTGGCAAATCCTAGGGTTGATCATGTATCGACTAAAACACTTGCTAGTCCTGATTTTGTACGACTAGCTTCATGATCATCCAATATGTAATATATGGGACGCCTTACTATTGTATATTTGATGTTCTAATATCTTGCGACTGTTACTACTTGCTTGTGATTGAGACAATAAGCTTGTTCATGACCATAGGAGACTGATGGATTGTAGTTAAACCCTCATGCATCTAGAGAGCCGTGACCGTATAGCAAGGTAGGTTGTACTTTAATATACGTACGTAGTTGGCTATGTACGCCCCGCTCTCTAGTATTCTGGTTCTGGGGCATTACACTCCATAAGCCTCAAAAACTCGGCCTAGAAATAACATCTATATGAATTCTCACATGGTCGCTAAAAATTAATACTAATGCACTAGCATTAAGTAAAACTTCTAAAACTCGGCCTAGAAATAACATCTATATGAATTTTCTACGTGACTAAAAATTAATATTAATGAAACTAGCATTAAGTTAAACTTACGTAGGTGTCCCGGCCTTGCGTCTACGAACCGCTCCCCCTTCGTGTGCGTGGCGAGAAACAATGTCACCATATTCGGGTCTTCCCGATTCAACCTGTTACGAAATTATTATATAATGTTTTAGTTAAGTTGAAAGAAATATACTATAAAGTATTAATTATGGGTATACGACAAGATACGTACCATATGGGTGAAGAAATCTATGATGGACCGTGATCCACACACCACTGCGACCCCGCCTATCGCGCTCTTTTAGACTTAGCGAACTCTCCTTGTAGACTTCCTCCTCGAATCTCCTTCATTACGTCCAGTCGGCGGCAGAGATCCAACCCTGAATAGGCTCTCCCAGGCGGTCGCGATCCTTTTGGTCGAGGATCGCGTCCCTAATGAGCTTGCTGGCGACGCTGGAAAATATAGCCCGACAGCAACGGCGCGGTAGGGAGGGAAGAAGTAAGTCCGCTGAAAAAATCATAGAAGTACATAAGTTATAACATAACATACTAAATGTTAAAAGAAAATAAATTTTACGTACCGAAAAGTGCTCAAACCAGAAGGCCTTCCTGTAGGCCGGGACATCCCTCCAGTTGATCCAGGGCCCGCCGTAGTTCTGTCACAGGAATGTACCCAGCGACCGGTGTACGGAGGAGGGATGATACCTGTAAAATGGAAATTCAAATTTATTAAACAAGTTTATAATAAATTTAAACTAATTAAATGTAATAATTTTACTTACTGTCTGGTCCGAGTACAGGCCTAAATCTCCAACCTCAGATCCCCCTCCGGGGGACACGGAGGATCTGTCTCAAATGGGAGCTGCACTATGCCCCTGCCGCGCCTGCCCCTGCCCCTGTCCGCAGCCTGCCCCTCGGCCTCGGCCTCGCCCTCGGCGTGGGCCTCGCCATCGCCCTCGGCGTGGGCCTCGCATCGCCCTCGACCTTGACGTGGGCCTCGGCCTCGGCTTGCTCCTCAATAGTGGGGTCGACCTCTGGAATACTCGACGGTACTGGCCGTAGAAGAAGAAGGCCCTAGCCTCGAAATGCTAGAGCCGGGTATGGAGACACTGCCGGCGACTAGACCGCTAGTGTATACTGGAGTGTAGGGGATGAGGAGTCGGTAGGAGTGGTTGATGGAGACTGTCGGGGTCGTCGACTCCCACCAGCACCGGAACCAAATGATCCACGTCGAGCCATATCTGAAAAAATACAGAAGTATACCAAACTATATCTTAAAAACAAAAGTATACCATACTACAGCCAGGGAACGTCGCTAAGTAAACCATTTGTATCTGGAAAAAAAAAGTAAACCATACTACATCTGAAAACGTCGCTTATTAACGTCGCTAAAACAAAAGTAAACCATACTACATCTGAAAAAATAAAAGTAAACCATACTACATCTGAAAATTAAACATATTCAATCATCTTCTAAAAATTCATCTTGTTCCGATTCCTCTTCCTCTTCCTCTTCCTCTTCACTTCTATCAACTTCCTCTTCCTCTTCTGATACTTCTACCTCTTTCAATTGATGAAACATGTCATGAGGAACTTCCGTTGAGACCACATCGATAATATTTGTAATAAGAGGTAGTTCGTCTTCCTGATAAGCTATCTCGTCGACAGCGAAGGTATTTCGAGCTTTAGTCTTACAGACTGCCCACCAATCTGATCTTCCGGCTCCTCATTTTGGATAGCTGGTAAAGTAAACTAGCCGAGCCTGGCTTGCTAGAACAAACGGCTCATAATCTTGATATCGACGGCGATAATTTATGTCAACAAGACCATGTTTGTCAACTCTCCAACCTCGACCCTAGATCGGATCGAACCAATCACATCTGAACAAGACGATCTTACAGGGTACTATAGCATAATTGTATGTCAGTTCCACAATCTCCCGTAAGACGCCAAAGAAGTCATTGTCTGGGTCGACGTCTTTGTAGTTTGAAGATTTTATGCAAACAGCTATTCTTCATAGAATCCAAATCCAAAAAGTCGTCTCTTATTCGAGCATTTGTTGACTTGAACCTGAAACCAACTTGGCCAGGTCTTCACTTGATAAATTGGCCCCTTGGCTAAAGTTTTAATATACTCATTCTCAAGGATTGCCGCCGGACGATCAACCTAAATACCAAATAAACGATGCTAACTTAATTATTATGTGCAAGTATAAATGTACAGAAGAGTAAATTGTGACTACGTCCGTACATATGCTCTCAACCAAAAAGGAAAATGAAGTCTCATTTGTTGTTCTACTTCCTCCTCGGTTGCGTACAGATTGTTGGACGTTACCTCATCCTTAAACATGCTGAAAAGCAACGAAGCATAGGTATATTAGTTATATTCAGAAGCAACGAAGCACGCAAAATAATTTTACTTACCCCTCTAGCTTGTCCATCTTCCTCGTCGCAGTTGAGCAATACATATAACATTGCAGCGGTAACCTCGTCGTCATTTAGATATCCTTTTTTATTTTACCAAATGGTTTTCCGTAGGCAGTAAATACTTTCAGCTTTGCCTCAATACCAACTTCATAGCCGTCATCATTTCTGGGAGCCCTTGTTCTGTTTGTAGCAATATGAGGCTAAAAATACATTGAACAGAAGTTTGAAATCTCCTCAAGGACATATGCTTCACAAATAGAACCCTCCACCCGTGCCTTATTTTTCATCTTCCTTTTAAGGTGGTTCAACTGTCGCTCGAACGGGTACATCCAACGATAACCGACAGGTCCAGCAACAAGAGCCTTATGGATAAGATGAATCGACAAATGCTCCATTGAGTCGACGAATGCAGGAGGAAAAACTCTCTCAAGTTTATAAAGTGTTACCATAATGTCCTTCTCTTGCTTCTCTAAACGACCGACGAGCAACTTGCAAGAACAAAGATCTCTGAAGAATATGCTAAGCTCTGTTAATGGATCCCAGACTACCGGCGGTAATAATTCTTGAAATGCAACAAGAATTAACGTCTCCATGAATACGTGGCAATCGTGGCTCTTCATTCCGGTCAGTTTACACTCCTTTATGTTGACACATCTTCTTAGATTGGAGACGTATCCGTCCAAAAATTTCAAGTCCTGGATCCATCTACAAAGTCTCACTTTGTCCTCCTTGTCCAGCGAGTAGATTGCCTTAGGCCGTAAAAGCTTTCCCTTTCCGTTGTCTATTATGTGCAATGTAGGGCGTCTGCATATTTCGGCTAAGTCCAATCTAACCAAGCTAGCATATCCCTTAAACTATTGTTGCAAATCAAAATTGTTTAGGCTTGATTATTACTTGACTTATTAGGAGACACTGTAGTAACCCAGCTAGCATATCCCTTAAACTATTCCTAGTTACTCTAGCACGATTTTTTGTTAGTGAGCCATTTTAATTTCGAGGACGAAATTCTTGTAAGGTGGGTAGATAATGAAGACCCTGATTTTTGGGAATTATTTTTTTAGTATTTCTAATTATTAGGTTGTATTGTATATTTAATTATGATTATATATGTACTCTTCCGTGTCTTTGATTTTTGGAGCACAAGACATGCCCATCTCTTGAAACGTCCTTCATGAGTTTTGTAGTAGACAGGATGTCACGACCCGGTCCCCAAATACTTGGGTCGAATCGGATCATGCCCAGCCTGCACCGTTGATGAGACGGCGGCAGTAAGCTGTAATCCATATGCAGGTGATCAACAACATTTGAAACTAAAATTGCCACAACATTTATTTAAACGATAATTTAAAACTTGTTCTATTACAAGGATTCATAAACTTGAACAACAAAGAAACAACTAAACTCTCAAACTAAAGTAGCATCTATGGAGACGCCACAACATCATCATCAGCTGGAAGTACCGCCGGGTACAAATCAGGATCATAATAGCTATTGATTAGCATCTCCAAGTCATCAGTAGTACCTACGGTTATCCAGTCAGGAAAGGAGCAAAGTACTATTCATGCAAATTTTAACAATTAAAATGACAATTAATATCATGCACTTTTAAACAGTTTTTAAAGATGAAATAGTTTTGAAATACAGTACAGTGATATGAATAGGTAATGAATATGACCGGATTGGGTTACAGTAGTATCCTAGCGATACGGTATGGCTTGTCCCCGTGTGAAGAGGGGAAAGCTAATACAGTCAGTTATCCTAATTTTGGATTTGGTCATATCCACTACTCTACTCCCCCAGTCCCCAACAGTACAGTCAATACTCCCGAAAGAGTCCGTGTTTGAACAGTGGTTTAAAATTGCAATGAAATGATTGTTAAAATAATCGTAAATCCACATAAATGTACTTGCCTTAAGTTTCTCAAGTTGGACGAGTTTGGTACTTCGGAATTTGAACAGTCACACTCTTCTTTGAAATCCTACATTCCGGAAATTATGTCTCAGAAACCACAACTCTAGAATCTAGTTACAATCTCTAGATTTTGTTTCCTAGTTAATTTTAATCTTGTATTAATCAACACAAACAAAACACGCATTTCTAGTGAGTTACAATTTAGGAAATCCAATTTATGTTTTATTCCGGAAAACTTGTTTTTATCAATTTATTGGGAAAAGATTAGTATTTTATATTTATACATTTAAATATATTTTTCTTTTCTTTAAGTGAGAAAATCATGAATTTCTAAATTAATTAATATATTAATTAATCCTATGTAGTCACAATCCCAGAAAAATCCACAACTAATTTCTTACTTATTACAACTTACAAAATAAACAAATGAGCTTATGCTCTTACATTCCCAAGAATTAAAATAAGAGAAAATTTGTTAGTCTTGTAAATTTACCTACAAAATTACATAATAATAATAATAACTAATAATTAAGAATAAAATAGAATGAGTCTCAGAACTGGTCCAATCTTATTTACAGCTACTCTGCCTCAACGTCCGGACAAACCGGTGCGTTTGCATTTCACTGGGGCCCATATACCAATAAGGTTGTCGCCCAAAAATAATATTATTTCCGAAAAATCATTTTAAAATCATATAATCAAATTTTTATAGAAATTTCGGCAGCATTCCCTCTATTTTCGGGATAACCCAAAACTGGGAAACGCGCCGATCTTTCCTGTAAATAATCCCAATCCCCAAAGAAACAATTTTAATTTTGTTATAGCCAAAAATATTTTCACAGAATCATTTCCGAACTTATTCGGAAGATTCGAGAATATCCCAAAAACCATCCTGGAAATACTCCACAACAGAACTTGTTTCTCGGAAAAATTAAACCAACTAACAGAATGATGAATCATAGTCCAAAACCATTAATTTTCAAAACTGAACCCACAGAACTGTTTCCGAAGGAGTCGAAAAATCCGAAAACGAAAAGATCGCAAAGACCAAAACCCACAGCATACTAATTCCGAAGAAACTTCGGAAATGGTAATGTAATCGAAACGTAACCAACAATCCGAATTCCCGAAGGAACCGGGGACCAGATTTTCATCATAGACCAAAATAGAGTACTATGGGACTATCCAGAGGTTACCGAAAACACGAAGGAATCGAAGTGATGCCTCGGACTCGGAACACACGGAACCGCGGAACAGAACGAAACCACGTCAGAAACTGGGATACAGCTCCTCGGGACAGTGCCACGCACACAGAAACACGGGACAGCAAAACGAAGACAGGGATCAACCGCGGAGAGCCGAAAATGTCCGCGGAAGGCCGGGGCTAGAGGCGCGCGAGAGGGGTCGGCCGGAGGTGCGCCGGGAAGCCGCGCGGGTCGGGGGCTGCCGGGATCGGCCTGGCGGGGCCGCGCGGACAGAGGGGCGGCGGCGGGATCCGCTCAGGGTCGGCCTGGGTCGGGCGCTGGAGGGCGCTCGGCAGGGGGTCGGGCTCTGGCCGGAGTTGGGCGCGACCGAAAAGTCGGGGCCGGCCGCTCGAATCGACGGGTTTCGGTTGGGGAGGGTTTGAGAATTGGGTGATGGAGGAAAAGATGGAGAGGGAGAGAATTTATAGGGAGAAAAATGGGGGTTATGGAAACCCTAGAGTCTCCATTGAAGGAGAAAGTAATTCCTACGGTTTTCCGATAAGGAAGAAGAATGGATGGGTTCATCCTTTCCAATTTGTAAAGGGTTTCATCCCTAAAACTATAACAAACTAATCTACTCTCATATGACAACCAACACTTGGTGGTGTAGTGGTTGGGTCTTATGACTTGGTTGGGAAGGTTGAGGGTTCAAACCTTAGGATTAACATCTATATATTTTTTATTCTCATTTTTACCAATAAACCAATAAAAAATCAATTTAAAGAAAAAATTTCTTTTAATTATTAGTAAATATTATTTTCTTTACTCTTATAGCTTCTTTTAGATATATATATATATATATATATAATATTATATATATATATATTATATATATATATTCAAGTTAAAATAATTTCTTTTCCATTAAAATATAATATGTATATATATACATGCTTTGTTTTGAAATTTCAATAAAAATAAAAATTTAACTGTTAATTGAACTAAAAAGGAAATCTTAAAAATTTATTGAAAAATTTTGGGTTTTACAAGCTTCCCTCCTTAGAAAATTTCGTCCTCGAAATTTAAAGAAATTGGGTTAAAAAAATCAAACAGGTACGGGTACTACACTCGTAACTCAGGTCCAACAATAAGAATTTCCAAGGCAGTCGTGGATGAAACGGTTTATGATATCATCCATGTAGAAAATACAAAAGCGAACCAAAGTACACGAGGTTGATCAGACCATCATGCACCGGTCCTGATTAGACAATATATTAGTGGGTGCACCCAATAAAATACTGTCATGATCAAGCTTGATAAAGAGATAGCTTGCAAAACTAGGCTGACTTAGCAGCATCAGTCAAGTTTAGAACGAAAAGATAAAAGTAGGAGTTTAAATGATGGCTCAAATTCTGATCTTCTTCTCACCTCTGACTACGTTTGCAACTGGTTTCTCTGGCACTGAAAGGTTGAGTCCAATCTTCAGCTCTGAATTATCCAATATGGGACTCGGATCCGGAATGTAGCGTCTGAGCTGGCTCAACTTTCCTGCTCTGCTAACACTGATCGTTCCTCTGGTAGGAGAAAATCTTCAAAAAGACGCTATCTCCTTCTTCAAAACTCCACTGATTGACGATGCTAACTTGGTAGTTGTTGTAAGGAAACTCTACAAATTTTAAATGATCTTCTCCAAGACCCTCCAATTTCCAAAACACAAGATCTAACATATCTTCAAGCGTCTGGATTATCTTCTTTGATTGTCCGCCGTTTGTACTCCACAAATCCGGTAGGGGTGCCTCTCGTACAATGCTGCCAACTTCTCGGTGAATAAACTAACCTTGAAGGGAATAACGTGTGCTGACTTAGTCAGTCGGTCCACTATAATCCAATTGGTGCCCTTCCTCCTTGGGAACAAGGCAATCCTTACTCAAAGTTCATTGTTATATGCTTCTACTTCCACTCCGAATTGTCCAGCGGCTGCAACAAACTTTTGTTCTCTTGCTAAATTCTTCATGTTGACAAATTCACATCTAAACCCATACCTAGAATTGTCCTTCTTCATTCCATAGCACCAATCAATGGAGGCATATTCCGATACATCTTATTAGTTCCAGGATGTATAGAATACTGCGACTGGTGCGCTTCCTTCATCAGTTCGTTCTTCAGTTCGCCAGATGGTACACAAAGCCTCGTACCATTCTTCAAAGCTCCATCGCTGGCGATGGAGAAACCCTCAAGTGTTCCTGCCAACACTTGATCTCTAAGCCTGCAAAGTGCCTCGTTTTTGAAACTACGTCCTCTCTTGATTTTGTCCCTCAGCCTCGAACTTCATCAATACCGAATCAGCATCCAGCTCCGTCCTTCTATCTCCAGGTAGTATAACCTCCAGTCCAACTTCTCGATGTCTTCTAGCAGGTGTTAGTCCTTGGTTAAGAACTTCGCCATCAGTATCGACCAAGTGCATCAGCGACCACATTAGCCTTACCTGAATAGTACTGCAGGTTGATGTCGAAGTCCTTCATCTGCTTCAGCCATCTTCTTAGTCTAACATTCAGCCCTTTCTGAGTGAAGACATTTTTCAGACTTTTGTAGTCCGTATATATTTCACTCCCTTTCCATAAAAATCATGCTTCCAAAGCTTCAAAGTAAATATAATTGCAGCAAATTTCAAATTAGGTGTGGGATAATTCTCCTCATGAGTCTGTAGTTGCTTATATGTGTAAGCAATTACTTCCATGTTGTTGAAGAACGCAACCCAGTCCTTTTCCAGAGGCATTACTGTAAGTTGAGAACCCACCGGTTCCTGCGGGTAGCGCAAGGATTGGTGTAGTGGTAAGTCTCTTCTTCAGCTCCTCAATGCCGCCTGGCAAACTTTCGTTCAGATGAACTCTTCATTCTTCCAAGTGAGCTTCGTCATCGGCTCAGCAATCTTGGCGAATTCCTTCACGAACTTCTGGTAGTAGCCAGCCAAGTTCAAGAAACTTCCGAATTGAACTTGGGTATACCACCTTTTCAAACAGCAGCTATCTTCCATTGAAATTTCTTCTCTTGACGACATGGCCAAAAGTCCACCTTGTCAAAAATCCATTCAGATAACTTACCATAAACTTCTTTTTCCTCAAAGTTCCCAGAACTTTCCTCAGATGTTCTTCATGCTCTTCTTCAGTCTTCGAATATATCAGAATGTTATCTATGGAGAAGATAAACCGATTCAAATACTCATGAAAAACTCTGTTCATGAGATTCATGAACACAGCAGGAGCATTTGTCAGTCCAACATCATGACCAAAGAAACTACCCATACTTGGTGTTTGAACGCCGTCTTGGAAATGTCCTCTTTCTGACTTTGATTTGATGGTAGCAGATCTTAAGTCAAACTTCGAAATACCCTAACTCCACACAAACAGATCAAACAGATCCTCGATCCGGGCAGAGGGTACTTGTTCTTTAGTGTCTGGTAATCGATGCACATCCGTTGTTCCATCCTTCCTGGGCACAAACAAGATAGGTGTTCCCTAAGGTGAAGTTCCATCTTGGATAAATCCTAGAGCCTTCATTGATCTGGTCCTTCATCTTCTTGGCCTCCTTCGGGTTGACTCCGTAACATCCTTTATAAATAGGGAAAGAGCCGGGGACTAAGTCAATAGTGAACTCTATGTCTAGATAGAGATAACCCGGGAAGACTATCAGGAAAAACATTTGCCATAAAGGTGTAACTAAGAATTTATTCATGTGGATAATTACAGAAAAACTCTTATGATTGATCTAAGGACATCATGTTACAACTTTCAAAAAAAAAGATAATGCTATTCAGCAGTCCTAGGTACTATTCTTCATGGTTCTGGCTCTTGCATGAGCAGTCTCCAACTGCTTCATCTTCCATGATCCTTGAATCTGCATCGTGCCTTCCTGCAGTGGGTGTAGGAAGCAAGATCTGCTGGATGGGAAGAGAGTCCCTAGGTTGCGGCATAACAGGTGTAACTGAAATAGGTACTCTGGTACGATGGAAAGATAAGGGGCAATCCTTTACCCGATGTTCAGCAGATCCACATACTAAACATTTTCCCAATCTCTTGCGACAAATATTGGCTTGGTGACCAGGCCTTTTACAGTAGTCACAAACCAATAGCTTCTTATGATATGTCTGCCGGATAGTAGGACTCCAACATCTTCTATATTCAGGGGTACCCTCCTAGGACGAGGTTCCGCTCCAACTCGGTTTAAGATAGCTAAAGCTACTTCATTGACGTTCTTCATGACTTCTATCGTGATATCCATCTGTTCCTGCTGGGCTTCAGCTTGAGCCTTCTGGAACTCCATGATTTTTTGAAATAGGGCAACCATTTGGGAGGTGTTCGCTGGTACTGGTGGAGCAACAAGAATGGGTACTTCCCCAAGGAAATGTAACTCAGTTTGAGAAAGGTAGGAATCGCCAGTGTAGTGAAAACTTCACTGGATGCATTTGGGGACGGTCAATCAGCTGCGAGGGAATAAACCCTGGACTTGGTTGAGAAGATGGGGTATGATCCGGAGTAATACCTCATTGCCAGCAGAATTGGTCTTGTCAATGGTCATTCTCTGAAGGTTTTAGGATGCAACATAAGCAAAGTATCCTACCAGTCTATAATCAAAAAAAATATTTATTTAATAATTTCGGTCCTATGTTGTGACAAATTGATGTTCTAGTGTTCTAATTGTTTCTAAATATGTTTTCCTAAGTTGTTTTCAGACCTGCATGGGCCCCACTAAAAACATGTCACGACCCGGTCCCCCAAATACTTGGGTCGAATCGGAT
The DNA here is from genome assembly GCA_029216955.1 of Iris pallida. Classification (NCBI taxonomy): domain Eukaryota; kingdom Viridiplantae; phylum Streptophyta; class Magnoliopsida; order Asparagales; family Iridaceae; genus Iris; species Iris pallida. The sequence continues at coordinate 1,791,573 of JANAVB010031416.1, read as the reverse complement.
CATGCCCAGCCTGCCCGTGATGAGACGGCCAGGCAGTAAGCTGTAATCCATATGCAGGTGATCAACAACATTTGAACTAAAATTGCCACAACTTTATTTAAACGATAATTTAAAACTTGTTCTATTACAAGGATTCATAAACTGAACAACAAAGAAACAACTAAACTCTCAAACTAAAGTAGCATCTATGGAGACGCCACAACATCATCAGCTGGAAGTACCGCCGGGTACAAATCAGGATCATAATAGCTATTGATCATCTCCAAGTCATCAGTAGTACCTACGATATCCAGTCAGGAAAGGAGCAAAGTACTATTCATGCAAATTTTAACAATTAAAATGACAATTAATCAAGCACTTTTAAACAGTTTTTAAAGATGAAACAGTTTTTGAAATATAGTACAGTGATATGAATAGGTAATGAATATGACCGGATTGGGTTACAGTAGTATCCTAGCGATACGGTATGGCTTGTCCCCGTGTGAAGAGGGGAAAGCTAATACAGTCAGTTATCCTAATTTTGGATTTGGTCATATCCACTACTCTACTCCCCCCCCAGTCCCCAACAGTACAGTCAATACTCCCGAAAGAGTCCGTGTTGAACAGTGATTTAAAATTGCAATGAAATGATTGTTAAATAATCGTAAATCCACATAAATATACTTGCCTTAAGTTTCTCAAGTTGGACGAGTTTGGTACTTCAGAATTGAAACAGTCACCTCTTCTTTGAAATCCTACATTCCGGAAATTATGTCTCAGAAACCACAACTCTAGAATCTAGTTACAATCTCTAGATTTGTTTCCTAGTTAATTTTAATCTTGTATTAATCAACACAAACAAAAACACGCTTTTCTAGTGAGTTACAATTTAGGAAATCTAATTTATGTTTTATTCCGGAAAAACTTGTTTTTAATTTATTGGGAAAAGATTAGTATTTTATTTATACATTTAATATATTTTTCTTTTCTTTAAGTGAGAAAATCATGAATTTCTAACTATTTAATTAATAATATTAATTAATCCTACTACTCACAATCCCAGAAAAATCCACAACTTTTCCTACTTATTACAACTTACAAAATAAACAAATGAGCTTATGCTCTTACATTCCCAATTAAAATAGAGAAAATTTGTTAGTCTTGTAAATTTACCTACAAAATTACATAATATAATAATAACTAATAATTAAGAATAAAAATGAGTCTCAGAACTGGTCCAATCTTCATTTACAGCTACTCTGCCTCAACGTCCGGACAAACCGGTGCGTTTGCATTTCACTGGGGCCCATATACCAATAAGGTTGTCGCCCAAAATATATATTTCCGAAAATCATTTTAAAATCAAATAATCAAATTTTTATAGAAATTTCGACAGCATTCCCTCTATTTTGGGATAACCCAAAACTGGGAAACGCGCCGATCTTTCCTGTAAATAATCCCAATCCCCAAAGAAACAATTTTAATTTGTTATAGCCAAAAATATTTTCACAGAATCATTTCCGAACTTATTCGGAAGATTCGAGAATATCCCAAAAAACCATCCTGGAAATACTCCACAACAGAACTTGTTTCTCGGAAAATTAAACCAACTAACAGAATGATGAATCATAGTCCAAAACCATTAATTTTCAAAACTGAACCCACAAAACTGTTTCCGAAGGAGTCGGAAATTCCGAAATCGAAAAGATCGCAAAGACCAAAAACCCACAGCATACTAATTCCGAAGAAACTTCGGAAATGGTAACGTAATCGAAACGTAACCAACAATCCGAATTCCCGAAGGAACCGGGGACCAGATTTTCATCATAGACCAAAATAGTACTATGGGACTATCCAGAGGTTACCGAAAACACGAAGGAATCCGAAGTGATGCCTCGGACTCGGAACACACGGAACCGCGGAACAGAACCGAAACCACGTCAGAAACTCACGGGATATAGCTCCTCGGGACAGTGCCACGCACACAGATACACGGACAGCAAAACGGAGACAGGGATCAACCACAGAGCCGAAAATGCGCCGACGGAAGGCCGGGGCTAGAGACGCGCGAGGGGTCGGCCGAGAGTGCGCCGGGAAGCCGCGCGGGTCGGGGGCTGCCGGGATCGGCTGGCGGGGCTGCGCGGACAGAGGAGGCGGCGGCGGGATCCGCTCAGGGTCGGCCTGGGTCGGGCGCTGGAGGGCGCTCGGCAGGGGGTCGGGCTCCTGGCCGGAGTTGGGCGCGACCGAAAAGTCGGGGCCGGCCGCTCGAATCGACGGGTCTCGGTTGGGGAGGGTTTGAGAAATTGAGGGTTTGGAGAGTGATGGAGGAAAAGATGGAGAGGGAGAATTTTAGGGAGAAAAATGGGGGTTATGAAAACCCTAGAGTCTCCATTGAAGGTGAAATAATTCCTACGGTTTTCCGATGAGGAAGAAGGATGGGTTCATCCTTTCCAATTTGTAAAGGGTTTCATCCCTAAAACTATAACAAACTAATCTACTCTCATATGACACCAACACTTGGTGGTGTAGTGGTTGGGTCTTATGACTTGGTTGGGAAGGTTGAGGGTTCAAACCTTAGGATTAACATCTATATATTTTTTTATTCTCATTTTTACCAATAAACCAATAAAAAAAATTTAAAGAAAAATTTTCTTTTAATTATTGTAAATATTATTTTCTTTACTCTTATAGCTTCTTTTAAAAATTATATTATTATATATATTCAAGTTAAATAATTTCTTTTCCATTAAAATATAATATGTATTATATACATGCTTTGTTTTGAAATTTCAATAAAAATAAAATTTAACTGTTAATTGAACTAAAAGGAAATCTTAAAAATTTATTGAAAAATTTTGGGTTTTACACAGGATGACCTTCAACTTGATAAATTATGTCCATCCAAACTTGTTCCCTAGCATTCTTTTGACTTTGTGCAACTTTGGGTCAAATTTAGGCAATTAGATTATTTACCATAATTCCAGACCTAACTTCCCACGTGAGTTCGGAACTCGACATAAATCAAAACTATCGATCCAATTATAGTTTTGACTCATTTTGAGCCTACGATGCACATGCTAAGAGCGTGCCACTCAATCGAGTCTCCATGTGCTATTTAATTATGAATGGCACAAGACTTATTGGTTTGACTCTTAGAGTTCGATTGGATTAGAAAATATACTTGGACCCTAACCTAGCCAACCCCACCTGGTAGGAAGCCAGTTAGGTTGCCATGATAGTATAATTATTATAGATTTATTTTGGGATATTATACAGTCAATTAGATTTAAATACAATTTTGTGTATATGATTATATTTATAATAGTCTACTATTATATATATATGGCCTTAGTTATGGTCAAGTTTGAGATACATATCGACTAGGAATTTTAGCACGGATAGTGTCGTCATGTACTTTGACTAGTCTATTACCCATGGTAGGGAAAGCCGAGCCATAGGTGTGTTCTAAATAGGAAAACCAGCCAAGTTGCGACTTAACCTCCACGATGATTTATTTATTTAATTATTAGATTATTGACTTTCTAGAGACCCGGTTGTACCAATTTAGCCCCGACTTGACCTGAACCAAATCCCAATCTAAATAGACAAGTAGTACTCTCAAATACCTTCATGTTGATATATATTTTGTATATATTTTATTAATATTAATATGTTTTTAATTTTGGAAAGTTTCTATTTATAGAATGTCTACGTGTCTAGTGTAATCCTAGTTGGCATTAGTTTTTATTTGACCCAAAGTCTAACCCAAACCTATGGGCATGTTGGACATTAATATATATTAATAAATATATATTATATATTTAATTCAGATTTAGATTGCATTTTATTTAGAAATCTAAGTAGTTCCATATTAGGAAACCTTTTATTTAAATCCTCAATCAATCAATTAGTCAACTCATCAAATAACCAAACCAATCCATATGGACCCCACATATGACCAACCAAAGATTATTTTCATGTAATTTTCGTCCAAAAATAATTCCCTACATTGGCGGCCATGCCATGCATGGAAACACCCTCCTACATATATAAACTCAACCCATAGGCCCATATATATATCAACCCATATCAAAACCCTAATCCTAACACCAAAAACTCTTATTTATCATCCAAGAGCAGCTCCTTTACTATTAATTTCGAAAATAGCATCCCCTTCCCTCTACTACATCATCCCCTCCATCACATAACTCATCCTCCTCCATAAAGGCTCCTTCTTTCATCCTTCTTCCATCCAAACTCCACCAAACAACCCTAAAAACTCTATCTTCTCCATCCAACCATCTAGAACCATTGCCAACCCCTCCAAACTCATCAAGAAGATTAGCAAGCAAGGATAGCAATAAAGGTGGGAGCTTTAGCAAGGAGAAGCCTCCACAACCCAACTAGCAAGGACTTTTGGTAAGAAATCCTAATTTTTCCATCTCAAACCTATGCTATAAATCTGTAGAAATTATGATATTAATTCTGTAAAAATAGTATTTTGATGTCTCTTGGGTTGTATTTTCATCCATAAAAGTTTCATGAATTATGATAGCTATTTTCTGTTTCGTTAGAGCCAAACTTACCACGTTGTGAAGGAACTATAAGTTTTTTTAGGAATTTTTCAAAACTGAATTTTATGTCGGTTAATATATTTAAATTATAATTTTTAAGTTTTTTTACGAATTTATCGATTCAATTCTGGTCGAAAAAATTATAGGTCAAAACTAGTCATTTTCGGGTGACTTGTTGACCTAGAAGATTCCAAACCATTAGTACCATGAAACCCTTGCATCAAAATTTTATATTATAATATTTAGGGTATTTTAATTCTGTTTAAATTGTATTTTTGAGGATTTTCATAATTTTTGATAATTAATGAAGTTCTAGACAAATTTTGGGTAGACTAGTCGACCCGATAGACAACTAGTCGTATAATTCTTTAGAAATATAAATTCTAAAAATTATGAGATAAATCTTAGAAAATTAGTTTAAATAATTTCTTATTATTTTTTATGATTTTTAAGTATATGATTGAAGTAGCAACATAACTGACTAATTGGGAGTTTGAAACCCAAAAACTGTGTTCGGTGTCTCGTGGAGCCTGTGTGTGATTGTATGGGTCTAAAGGGTTCCACGAGAAATTGAATATAATCTTAAAATATCTTGACTAATTAAGTCAAATTGTAAGTTCATGAGTAGTGGGTTAATTTAGTTAATTAATTATCTAGGAGCGTCGGGTTCCGGCGGCGTTGACGCGGGAGCGACGTTTCAGATTCACAGCACGACACCAGGCAAGTACACCTTGCCAAACTTTATAGTATTTACATGTTTTTCTATTTCCATTCCTTCTTGCTTGGTTACACATCCTCTTGTTTCATGTTATGGTTACTTTCTAGTTACACGTACACGTAGATTTTCACTTTCTTTCTATACTACTTGTTCTATCTCTCATATCTTGTTCATGTCTAGTGATAGTATTGATATGCCTGTGCCATGTTTTCCCTGACCTGTTTGACCTGTACTTGACTTGGACATGAGTAGATAGGCTTGACTTCCTAGTACCTTAGGAGAGAATTTTATTAGCCGTGGCTATCCTCTATTGTTAGTGCCTCCCCGGGCTACGATAGAGAACCTGTTATAGGGCTGTTAGTGCCTCCCCGGGCTACGGTTTTAGCTACGATTAATATTATATTCTCATGACATGTCACCATCTGTAGAGTTTCCTTACGTGTCATCTTTTCCTCTACTTGTTATTCTTATTTTCTTGTATGTTAATTATTGTACAGTAGGCATGTATATTATGTGTCTTGCTAGTCCTCTGAGGACCTGGTGATCTCTCCAGGTATTAGCTGAAGATATGATACATTGATGGATGACGTTGCTACACCATGACTGCATGTATATTTAGTTGATGTTTTATCTTCTCTTTCGTAATTAGATTTTGTCTTATATTATATTACTTTGATATTGCTGCTGTATAGCCTAGTTTACAAGCTTTATCTTTCATTAGAAGCTTGTTTAAGATAATTATATTAGAGTCTGGTCCACTTTATTGTATATTATCTTTTCTTGTTACTTGTAGTAACCGGTTTGCTAATGTCTGACCAGCATTAGTTTACTTGGTTTATACAAGAGTTTATCTTCAGTGGATTGAGATATTTGTAGATTACTTTAGAAAACCAGACAGCTTATACATTCGAGCTGGGCTGGAGTCCTCTCGATACGTAGCTGGCATGTATACGTATCCTAGTTCTACGTACTTTGGGACTGGGGCGTTACAATAATCTAGTTTGAATACCACTACATATACTTGACCTGCATGGGCTACCACTAAAAATGTGTCACGACCCGCACCCTAGAGTAAGGGCACGAGACGTGGATATGCCCAGCCTACGCCACAGTGTCGGCGGTAGAACGCTATCCTAGGTCAAACATCTAACAATATAAAGGTACATGTACAGTATATACACTCCGAATGGAGGTGACATAACAAATACATTCTCAATCACATCTAAGGTAGAGCATGACAAAAGATAGATAGATAGATAAGAACAGAATAAATCACAGAGAAAACATTTCAGATAAGTCTCAGTGTCTAAGATAAATACATATCCAGAATCATCAGATAAAACAAACTCCTATATATAAATAATGTATCAATGAGAAGACAAGGTAAGAGTCTAAGCTAGCAGTCTAAACCACTGGTGGTAGATCCTCTACTGCAAGTGGGTCCAAGTCACAAGTGTTGTCTAAAGCTGTACTATAATGGGTAGACACCAGAGCCTCATCATTCACTGTAAAATTTTTAACAGGTCCAGTCAGGACAGGAGCGAGTACAGTACATCTCAACAAATCATAACAGGTTAGGAAATATAAACATGCTTGAGAGTAAGATACATGAAACTGGAAGAACAACATGATGTAAAAAGAGAGAGATTGTAAGTAAATAGCTATAATATAGAGAACTATCAGGGACTAATGATTCAGAGCACAAGATGGTTATGTAAATGGCACGATATTGCACATGAGTAATCTAAAGAGGTTGCACACGAGTAATCTACTGGATTGAATATATAACCACTTCTACTCTCCCGCCCCAATCAATACACAAGGATCTATCCAAGTTATGTTATTGCACACGAAGTATAGTCGTACACGAAGATCATGTGAGCACATGAATATACATGATTTCATACAATTTGCACACGAATGTCACGAATACAAGGAGTACACGATGCTTACGATAAAGTACATGAACATGAATACCCGATGTATCCGCTAAGGGGATAACATCGTACGACAAGATCCATATAGTACTAATCCGTGTTACCAACGTGTCAGCTTCAAGTAAAGTAATCTAAAGCAGAAAATATAATCCTAAATAAGATATGAAATGATCAGAGATGTACTCGCCTGTATCCTGAGTATCCGAAGAGAATCTACTGTCCGAGGAGTGATGCCTGTCTCCTATAGAATAGTACAAGTCACTATAAGTCTAAAATAATATATCAGACTATTATAATGCATCTACATGATGTTTGGGGTCTAACTGGACTAAAGTCAACTCTCGGTCAACTCTAGCCAACTAGACTAGTCAAACTAGGTCAACTAGGTTAAGCCTAAGCCAAACAAGTCTCACTAAGCCTAACCAGCCTATTCTAGCAAGCACACATACTATCTAGGCTATACAAGCCAACAACACCATCACTAGGCATCCATGCCATACACATAGGCAATGAGCCATAGGCTATATGCCATAGGCTAATCACCTATAGTCCATACCACACATTTCATACATTAAATATATTCTAATATCTTTAGTTTATATAAATAATCACACTTAGGCTACATTGATACATAATAAATAGGTATACACATATATATACATATATATATACATAGGCTGATAGGGAATAGCTTGTGTGTTTGTGTAGAGTGTGTATGGTACAAGGCAATAACAGTTATCAATATGTTCTCAGGAATAGAAAGTGTCACATGTGTGTGTGTGTATGGAGACATGAGAGTGTGTGTGATATCAGGAAAAACAGGGTGTGTGTGAGTATACCTATAGAAATTAGTGAACAGTGATGTATAATGTGAGGGTGTGTGTGTCTAGTGACAGTGTGGCATGGTGTGGCACCTGGAAAACAGTAACAAGCTTAGATTGAATATGCAATCAGTAAGAACATGGCAAATGGCAGTGGCTAGCTAGGGTGTAATATGATGTGTAATAGGTTAGGAGATGTGTCTCATGTGTGTGTGGAAACAGTGGACTAATCTCAGACCTAGGAACTCAAAATGACAGTTCACCTTAGTTACCTGTTAAACCAATTAGAATCCATCCTACAAATACCAAATCAATAACCAATTGACAGCAACTATACACATACATAGGAATTTAAACAAGTCAATGAAACATCCATTCAGTTTTTAAAAGAAATGAAATCAAAGACATTTATAAACAACTCAACCTAATTTCGAATCCCCATTCCCTTTGAAGCCCAACTTCCGACATCAAACATAACTCCACATTTAAACTTAACTAATCATGTGTGATAAACTAACATGGCAAGTTTAACATTTGAAAAATCAGTTTAGAAAAAGGAAAGAAGTTCAGAATTTAAATCACCAGGACTGTGTATCAGTCCACAGGCACAACCCAATCTCAATATCGAAATCCCATTACATGAACATAAAACCTAATCTATCATGTAAAACCAACCCAGCAGGTACTAATACATATGTACAATCAATTTATTATGACAAATAATCATTAGAATCAGTTTAAAAAATGGAATTTAAGTTCAGGATATTAAATTGGAACTATGTATCAGTTGAAATAGGAATCTTGAATTCGATTCAATCAAAACATGTTAATATGATAAATTAAGAGTTGGTAAATCATGTGACATGTGTAGATGTGTCAAACAAGTCATTCGTGACCCACCAAGTGGACACGAACGTGTCCAAACACTCACAGACACGTACACGAGCACTGTACAGTGCACAGTGTCGTGCACGCATGCACGCGTGTCCTGCGCGCGACACAGGCCACGTGGTGACACGTGGCCTTGCGTACACGTGTTCCAAAGGTAGGGATACCCCTAGGACCACCTGCATAGTGTCAACGACATGTGTCGTGTCCGATACGATCGCGTATCAGTTGCATTCTAGCGCGCGCAACGACAGGCCGCGCGGCCAGTACGGGGAGGTTTTCTCCTCGCACACGCAACCAAATGCTCCCAAATTTTGGGAGCATGATGGCAGTCAATGCCCCATCATACTCACCAATTTTGGCGTGTCCACGTGTCCTGTGTCGGGAGTTATCAGCCCCGTGATGCAGGACACAGTGTACGTGCGTGCACAGCGTGTCCAACTCGAAAATCTGACACAATAGGACACTAAAATACCAAACATCCTTCACGAAAATTAACATACCACACCTAGATCTAGGATTCTATTCAAACACAATTGCAAAAAAAGCAAAACGAAATGGTTCGGGTATTTCGTCGAACACCTAGCCTATAGGTTTGATACGTGTCCGATACGGACACGTAACCTAATGCAAATGACACAAAATTTCTACAGTAGCTAGGGTACACCTATTCCTAAGCCATCATGCACTAAAATCAGGATTAAAACACAATTGAGGGTTTTTACCTATGAGTGTCAATCCTTAAAGAAAGCTTCGAATGGAATGACTCCAAATAGCAACTCCCAAGCTCCAAATGAACCAAAAACTGAGATTGACCTCCAAAAATAGTAAACAACCAGAAATTAGGTCCTAATGCAAAAGACTAGGATTAAAAAGGAACTAAAATGAATTTATTAGGATTTTTGTAAGGGAAGAAAATACATTTTCTTCAATTTCTAGGTCAAGCTCTAAAAGAGGCAAGAACACCTCAACATGACATTAATATGGGGGGTTCTCCTATGGCTGGCCATGGGTTGAAATATTAGGGTTAGGGTTTCCTAAATTGGCCTATGGGCTTAAGTCTTAATCAATTAAATCATGAAGTCATAAGCCATTCCATAAAACCATAGGTCATGACTAGATTCCACTAAACTTAATCCTCTCATTCTAAAACTAATCTCTAATGACTAAAATGAGTTAACTCATGTTAGACTAGGGTTACCATAGCTAGGGTTAGATTCTAGGCTAGTCTACTAGTCTTTATAAGTCAAAGTCACATATATCAATCACCAATTCCATAATTAATCAAATAATTCAAATAAATCAAAATGACCAAATTACCTCTAGGCTAAAAATGATAATTAAATATCCCTAATCACATGGTTAGGCTTTAGGTCAGACAGTCTCTCGGGTTTCACTAGCAGCACATCAAAATCATAAGTCATGACTTTAAACAATTTTTAAATAGTTTAAAAAATGATTAAAAATTACCAAAAATCATAATATGAAATAAATATCAATAAATAATAATTATAATTACAAAACTTTAAAATTATCCTCATCTGGAAAACTGGGTGTAACAATCCTACCCACCTTAGAAAAATTTCGTCCTCAAAATTAAAAGGCGAAACTATACTGATGAGAAGGATATATAATCATACCTCACGGTGCAAACATATATGGGTATCGCTCGCGTATCTCATCCTCCCGCTCCCAGAAGGACTCTCCTAGAGAATGATGCCTCCATGCGATGCGAACCAAGGGTATCACCTGGTTTCTCAGCACCTTCTCTCGGTGATCCAGAATCTCCACTGGCTGCTCTGGATAACTGAGAGTAGGTCCAACCTCAATCTCTGAATGATCAAGCACATGGCTAGGGTCAGCCACGTACCGTCTCATCTGTGATATGTGGAATACGTTATGGACACCCACTAGTGCAGGTGGAAAGTCTAGCCTATAAACCACATCACCGACCCTCCCGCTGATCACGAAAGGTCCGATGAAGCGCGGGCTAAGCTTCCCACCTCCACCAAAATGTATAGTACCATGGGTCGGAGATATTCGCAGAAAAACCATGTCTCCAACCTAATCACAAGCAAGGTCTCAAGTTACAACAACAACCTGCTTCTAATCCTATCTCCGGTCAACTAAGTCAAACATAGACAATGGTCAACTACTGGTCAACAACTAGTCAATTTCTTAGGATTTCACCCTTGCTAGCTATCTAGGTGTTGGCAACTAGAGATCAGCAAAAGAAAAACTCTATAATAGACTGACTCTTAACCTCCCAATCCTATCAAGTCACCCATAACTAAATACCTATAAGCTAAGCACACCAATCCTAATTACCACATATACATAAGCTCAAGAACAACAACCCATCACATATATCCTAAGTATATCATATATATATATATATATATATATATATATATATATATATATATATATATATATATATAAATATATAGTCAACAACTAGTCAATTTCTTAGGATTTCACCCTTGCTAGCTATCTAGGTGTTGGCAACTAGAGATCAGCAAAAGAAAAACTCTATAATAGACTGACTCTTAACCTCCCAATCCTATCAAGTCACCCATAACTAAATACCTATAAGCTAAGCACACCAATCCTAATTACCACATATACATAAGCTCAAGAACAACAACCCATCACATATATCCTAAGTATATCATATATATATATATATATATATATATATATATAAATATATATATATATATATATATATATATATATATGACTAATCAACCAAGTGCTATGACTAATCAACCAAGTGCTAAGGTAGACTAACTTATAAGCTAAGGGACATGACATTTGGGTCCACTTGTAAAGTTAAAGTGAAAGAAAACCTACATGGTGACTGAAACATGTCTCTAGATCAACCTGGCCTCTCCTCTCTATCTGGCTGAACTAACTACATGCAGGACAGTGGTCTAAAAGAAGTGAACCAAACTGGTGTACAGGGAATACAATAGGCAGTATACTGCAAATGAGTGCAGACTATGTACCAAATCAAAATACATTACATATATACAAGATATATATATTAACTCTTATCACCTCATCTCTACTCAAAGTCTAATAACACACTCCCTACGACATGTCTATCATCCCAATGAAGGGGGTCAGATACTATAGGGTGTGTTGGGATAGAACAGTGGTGCAACATGGCTGCACATGAAGATGCAGAACAATCACATGTAGGATAATGATATGTAGGACACATGCATATAGAAAATTAAACTAATGCCTAGGTAGAGGCTTTTGGATGACTGAACCAACAGTGAAAGAAAGGGTTTGAACATGCATCTGGATAGATGGGTTAACATGTATCATCTGTATCTAAGAGTGAAAAAGGAAGACAGAACAATGATCAAGGTAGAACTCTTATTAACAACCCCTATTATATCCTTAATGTATAATACCGTCCAAGTGGACTAAAAAACCATGCCCAAGAAAAGTTTAAACTTCACTGTAGGGCAGGTACTGCAGGTTATAACGAAGGGTATTGCGAGGCTATCAAGGTAAAATGCTAAGAGATGCAATATGGTAGGTAATTAAAGTTGAGTGCAGACCTCTAATATGTATGATACTGACTCTCCAGATGTACAGAATATGATAAGGGGTTGATGGTTATATTGGTGAGTCAATAATTGGGGTCTGGATAATGGTCCAGTGAAATCTATGATGCAATATGGTAGGTAATAAAATTTGAGTGCAGTGAACAACTTGAAATAGTATGAACTGAGGGAGTAGAGTTTCTAATGAAGGGTCTGCACACTGCCTATAAAGGTTGATCAATATGACTGAACTCAACACAAAGAGAACTTAACTAAAATAGAAAACTGAACCAAATATAGGCTAAACAACATGTCAATACCCTATACAACAATGGCCTATAGATACCAACCAACCTATATTCCATATGCCAATATCATCTGCAATCTATCTATATATATAGACCTCTCAATCCTAGGTGAACTACAACTATACTCAAGACTGGCTATGGTCATGGGTGCCTCACTGGAAAAGGTAAGGAGAAAAAAAATCATCAAGGATATAAGGCATACTAACATCCTATATGCAAACTGGTAGGTATTATAAATAACCGAGGAATCATCAACAATGGGTTACTATTCTAATACTAATGCTAATTATCAACTCTAGGGTACAGACACTCTACAAGTCATCATATCATTGCACTATAAAAGAACTACATATGAATAAGCTCTACAACTAAATATCCCTACTCCTAAGCTATTTGATAATGGAATACAATTTTATAACAACAGAAGGGTACGATAGAGATTATGTGTTCAAAAACCTTCTCAAGATACAATCTGATAATCATATACGTCTGTCCAAAATTATGTTGTTCAGAGTCTTCGTCATGCTAGTGAGCAAGGCTACGATAATCACAGAGTCCTTGACTAAGGTACACACTTCTAGGTTCATGGTATTTAAATTTTCGTATTGCCGCATGCGACGGCGAAAACGTTAAATTTCCATACTCGAGAAATATGTCCAAAATCTGACTATATGTCCCCACTATGCCAGCTAACATGACTATCGAAGTTTCTAGATCCTATAACTGAGGTGACCTAGCCATATGATTTTCTCAGAAGAAAAACAAACATAACACAAGAACAACAGAACAAATTGATCAGTCAACAAGGAACAGATGGAATCGAATTTCAAGATAGTTATAAGAGGCAATTGCAAAAATAGAATTAGAAAGAACGGAACTTGCAGAAAGATCTCCAATGGCCTGTGCATCCTCGACTGTCCTGGTGAAAGCTCGCCCTTGCTGGTTTTCCTGGTCTGTTGTTGATGCTGCATGAACCGATGCTGCTGAGAGAAATCAGAAATGACAGGGAAATGTCTCTGTACAGGCGGAGGTGTACCTCCAATATAGCAGAAATGCCAACCTGAGTCGACACAACAGAAGCTGCGATCTCGAGGCCCTACTGAACAGGACGAGAGGTGGCCAGCCTCTCGATAGTATCCCCCGAACCGGAGCGATGAGATCATGTCTCCATAACCATCATGAAGACAGATCAAAACAAGAAGCAAATACTGAAAATAAAGCGAAAAAAATCAAAAGAGGACAGTTTATATTCAAGGGAAAACAATAAGCAGCAAATTTAGATAAAAGGAATCTGATAAGGAGTTTTTCTAGTATGATTGAGTACCTTCAAAATATCCTAATCTTACTGCAGGCTGTAGTGATACTGTAGTACGAATACCAATACATATACTCGACCTGCATGGGCCACCACTAAAAATGTGTCACGACCCGCACCCTAGAGTAAGGGCACGAGACGTGGGTACGCCCAGCCTACGCCGTAGTGTCGGCGATAGAACGTTATCCTAGATCAAACATCTAACAATATAAAAGTACATGTACAGTATATATACTCCGAATGAGGTAACATAACAAATACAGTCTTAATCACATCTAAGGTAGAGCATGATAAAAGATAGATAGATAGATAAGAACAGAATGAATCCACAGAGAAAACAGTCCAGATAAGTCTAAGTGTCTAAGATAAATACATATCCAAAAATATCAGATAAAACAAACTCCTAGTATATACAATAATGTATCAATGAGAAGACAAGGTAAGAGTCTAAGCTAGCAGTCTAAACCACTGGTGGTAGACCCTCTACTGCAAGTGGGTCCAAGTCACAAGTGTTGTCAAAAGCTGCACCATAATGGGTAGACACCAGAGCCTCATCATTCACTGTAAAATTTTTAACAGGTCCAGTCAGGACAGGAGCGAGTACAGTACATCTCAATAAATTATAACAGGTTAGAAAATATAAACATGCTAGAGAGTAAGATACATGAAACTGGAAGAACAACATGATGTAAAAAGAGAGGGACTGTAAGTAGATAGCTACAATATATAGAGAACTATCAGTGACTAGTGATTCAGAGCACAAGATGGTTATGTAAATGGCATGATGTTGCATACGAGTAATCTAAAGAGGTTGCACACGAGTAATCTACTGGATTGAATATATAACCACTTTTACTCCCCCGTTCCAATCAATACACAAGGATCTAGCTAAGTTATGTTATTGCATACGAAGTATAGTCGTACACGAAGATCATGTGAGCACATGAATATACACGATTTGCACACGAATGTCACGAATACAAGGAGTACACGATGCTCACGATAAAGTACACAAATATGAATACCTGATGTATCCGCTAAGGGGATAACATCGTACGACAAGATCCATATAGTACTAATCTGTGTCACCAACGTGTCAGCTTCAAATAAAGTAATCTAAAGCAGGAAATATAATCCTAAACAAGATATAAAATGATCAGAGAATGTACTCGCCTGTATCCTGAGTATCCGAAGAGAATCTACTGTCCGAGGAGTGGTGTCTGTCTCCTATAGAACAGTACAAGTCACTATAAGTCTAAAATAATATATCAGACTACTACAATGCATCTACATGATATTTGGGGTCTAACTGGACTAAAGTCAACTCTCGGTCAACTCTAGTCAACTAGACTAGTCAAACTAGGTCAACTAGGTTAAGCGTAAGCCAAACAAGTCTCAATAAGCCTAACCAGCCTATTCTAGCAAGCACACACACTATCTAGGCTATACAAGCCAACAACACAATCACTAGGCATCCATGCCATACACATAGGCAATGAGCCATAGGCTATAGGCCATAGGCTAATCACCTATAGTCCATACCACACATTTCACACATTACATATATTCTAATATATTTAGTTTATATAAATAATCACACTTAGGCTACATTGATACATCACAAATAGGTATACACATATGTATATATATATATATATATATATATATATATATATATATATATAAAAAAAATATATATATATATAGGGTGATAGGGAATAGTTTGTGTGTTTGTGTAGAGTGTGTATGGTACATGGCAATAACAGTTATCAATATGTTCTCAGGAATAGGAAGTGTCACATGTGTGTGTGTGTGTATGGAGACATGAGAGTGTGTGTGATATCAGGAAAAACAGGGTGTGTGTGAGTATACATATAGAAATTAGTGAACTGTGATGTATAATGTGAGGGTGTGTGTCTCTAGTGTCAGTGTGGCATGGTGTGGCACCTGGAAAACAGTAATAAGCTCAGATTGAATATGCAATCAGTAAGAACATGGCAAATGGCAGTGGCTAGCTAGGGTGTAATGTGATGTGTAATATGTTAGAAGATGTGTCTCATGTGTGTGTGGAAACAGTGGACTAATCTCAGACCTAGGAACTCAAAATGACAGTTCACCTTAGTTAACTGTTAAACCAATTAGAATCCATCCTACAAATACCAAATCGATAACCAATTGACAGCAACTATACACATACATAGGAATTTAAACAAGGCAATGAAACATCCATTCAGTTTTTAAAAGAAATAAAATCAAAGACATTTATAAATGTCACTCCCACTTTTCATAAATTGGGGTAAAATGGTCATTTTGCATTTTTGGGAATTTTAGAAATTTTTATTTAATTTTATTGTTATTTGGGGATTTTTAGAGTCGGGTTTGAATTTCAGCTCATTCCGACTTGTATCGGAGACCCGGGGTAGCTTAGACTCTGATCGGGACCCAAACTTAAGTTAGACATGGCCCATAAAATCTCACAAATTAGTCTGGTACCTTTAGACAATTTTTTTCGTGACTTAATAGGTCAATTTGCAGATTGTAACTTAGTTTTTTCGACCCCGAAAAATTCTTTAAGTCAATTTTGACCTAGAGGAGGCTTGGAGGGCATTTTAGACATTTGCCAAATGCCCCAAGCCCCCCCTACATGGCCGGCCACCTATAGAGGACCCTCCCTATTCATTTACTTCATTTTCACTCTCAAGTTCTTCCCCCTTTGTGTTTTCCCCAAAAACCTAGACCTAAAGTTGTGATTTCATCTCTTAATCTTCCATTTTTCTCCAAATTTCTTCCATAGAACCTCTCTATATCATCAAGGGAGGGAGCTACCAAAGTTTGGAAAAAAAGAGTGCAAGGTGGAAGTGTCCATTCTTCAAGAATCTTCATATCGGATAGAGTTTCATTAGGATTCACTCCTTATTGGTAATTACCTATTCTCTAAATCTATTTCCCATGAATTTTACTTGGTTTGGAACCCATAGGAACTTTCCATGGTTGTGTCCCTTTATGTAGAGATTAGAGGCCTATGGATGACTCCTAGGAGAACAAGGATTAGTGTTTGTGTCCATGTGTCCTTGTGTTGTGTGTCTATATATATATAAATATATATGAATACATGTGTGTGTGTTTGTGTGTCTATATTATATATATATATATATATATATATATATATATATATATATATATATATATATATATATACATGTGAGTGTGTCTATGTATATGTGTATATGTATCTATATATATGTGTGTGTGTCTATGTATATGCATATTTATATGTGAGTGTGTCCATATATATATTTATATGTGTGTGTGTGAGTGTGTGTGTGTGTCTATATATGTAGGTATCCATGTGTTAGTGTATATATATATATATATATATATATATATATATATATATATATATATATAAATATATATATATATATATATATATATATATATATATATATATATATATATATATATATATATATATATATATATATATATATATATATATATCTCACATACACACACACACACACACACACACATATATATATATAAAAAAAAAAAAATATATATATATATATATATATATATATATATATATATATATATATATATATATATGTGTGTGTGTGTGTCTATGTATATGCATATTTATATGTGAGTGTGTCCATATATATATATTTATATGTGTGTGTGTGAGTGTGTGTGTGTGTCTATATATGTAGGTATCCATGTGTGTATGCGTGAGATATATATATATATATATATATATATATATATATATATATATATATATATATATATATATATATATATATAGAGAGAGAGAGAGAGAGAGAGAGAGAGAGATATATATATATAAAGAGAGAGAGAGAGAGTGAGATAGAGGAGAGATTAGAGAGGAATTTAGAGAGTGAGAGGAAGAGATTAGAGGGTGAGAAAGAGAGAGAGTTGGAGAGGAAAATAAGTAGAGCAACCAAAGCAGCAAGGGGGGATAGGGGCTGCTGTTCCCCCCCCCCCCCCCCCCAAAAAAAATAGCACAAATAGCAGCAGCAGCAGTAGTATATATATATATATATATATATATATATATATATATATATATATATATATATATATATATATATATATATATATGTATATATATATATATATATATATATAGAGAGAGAGAGAGAGAGAGAGAGAGAGAGAGAGAGAGAGAGAGTGAGTGAGAGTGAGATAGAGGAGAGATTAGAGAGGAATTTAGAGAGTGAGAGGAAGAGATTAGAGGGTGAGAAAGAGAGGGAGTTGGAGAGGAAAATAAGTAGAGCAACTGTCACTCCCCGTTCCCGGAATGCGTATTTTTATATATGAACAACTCATGTGTATTATTTAGTATTTATCATGTATTATTCTGTATTTAAATTCCTTTAGTTTCATGTTAATTAATTATCTGCTCTTTAAAATTTTCATGTTAATTAATTTCCTGCAATTTTATTTCTGCAATTATATTTCTGCAATTTTATTTCCTGCATTTTATTTGCTGCTTTAGTCTTATTGGGTTTCGGTTTGCTGAATCCCCTTAAACTCGGCCCAACACCCCACCTACCACCATCTTCCTATTTAAAGCTTCCATCTCTTTCTCTCTCCTCATTTCTTCATTCTCACCATTACTTTTTCTTCTTCCTCTCATTACTCCCCACCACCTACCAGCAGCAGGAGAAGGCAAGTGCAAACTTGCTTCTCAATCACCCATTTTTATGGTTCATTTGCCTTCTTCTCGTGATTCCAAGAGAGATTAGTTCTTAGCATTTTTGATTTCTCCGGCTGGTTTCCTCTAGATCTAAGTTGTAGTATTTCGGCTGTTCATGGGTTCTTAGTTCGTGGGTGTATTTCTCTGGCACTGGAGCGAAGGCTCCATAGTACTTGGAGTTCGGGAAATATTGTACGCACACGTTCTTACGTGCTCGCATAAAACATCAGCCCAGTCACGCACGCGTCTTTACGTGTTTGCGTATATTTTCAGTCATGCACGCGTCTTTACGTGTTTGCGTGTATTTTCCGTCACGCACACGTCTGTACGTGACTGCGTGTATTTTCAGTCCCGCACACGTCTGTACGTGTCTGCGTGTATTTTTAGTCACGCTCACGTTCTCATGAGCGTGCGTGTATTTTGTCACGCTAATGTTCTCATGAGCGTGCGTGTATTTTCAGTCACGCACACATCCATGAACGTGCGTGTATTTTAGTTACGCACATCCTTGCGTGCGTAGATTTCTTGTCACCTTTTCACGCTCACTAGAGTCTGCATGAATTTCCCTTCACGCTCACGCTGTGCTTGCTTGCGTGACTTTTTACGCTCACGCTTGCCAGCGTGTATCACTTTTCACGCTCACTATTCACGCCTATTTCCCACGCTCACCCCAGCTAGACTTAGCGTGACTTGTTGGTCTTAAGCATAGACTTCTTGTGTGACTTTTGGCCTTAGCATAGATTTGTTGGCGTGACTTATTGACCTGGGTGTTTTAATTGTCTTATAATTATTCATTTAATGATGGCATGATAATTCTTCTATTATATCCTTACGCCTTTTTGCATGAACTTGATAAATCATGACATGATAATATTGTAAATATGGATTGTTGTGTAGAATGTGTCATGTGTCTTGATTAATCCATTGATACCCAGTATGACTAGAACTTAATTCTGAGGAGTTATGGACCCGACCCCATGTAATATTGATGACTTTCATGCCTTGTCACCATTGATAATGATTGTGACATTGACTAATAATTGATCATACGTTCCTAGTTGGAACTAAGAGACTGGCTAGTCGTCTTATTGAAATGAATGAATGAGACACGTTCATGTAATGAACTATTATACTCGATTAACCGATCCCGAATATTGACATACAGGCACATGCAGGCTTCAAAGTAATTATTTATTATTTAATTTTCTATTTATCTTACAAAGACAGCATGTGTACTTTATGGTCAAGGCATGATTATTCCGTGGTTAAATTAATTGTTGCATCACGCTATGTAAAACCTACAACCTAGCCGCACGGGTATCGTTATAGAGTTACGCATATCGTACCCCGTAAGAAAGTACTCATTCGAATGACCATGATCCACGGCATGGAACTTCACTCAACGTAGAGACCATTAAGTTAAATAAAATAATGATGGCATGGAGAGAATGGATTCCCGAGTTCTTACATGGCAGCCTCCTTGGGACTATTAAGTGCCCGACGGGCCGGCTGGTTTCCACAGATACTGTAGATCTGTCACACGGGCAGGGAACGATATCTGATTATATTATTGTACATGCTATAACGGCGGGCGTCCCGCTGGGACTCGTCTAACTACATGATTGGCGCAGTTGATTGATCGGATAGACTAGCCTTGCTTGCACATAGTAAGAACTGAGGAATCCCTAATTGCATAATTTCAGGATAACATGGGACTCATAATAGCAAGCCGTACAATTTGATTGGCCGTTCAAGATGATTTGTTTGTGTACTGTACTACTCTGTTACCTAACTGGGATGATCAGAATGTCAGGACATGACGGGCCAACTTCTGTCCTTGTTTGGTTGGGAGGTTGGTTCGAAGTGTCATGATGTGATGTGAATCCTAGTAGCAAGCAGAGATCTATTATTATATTATTTTACTTACTGGTTTATGTCCTTCATATCGTCCTTCCTTGTGGTACTTGCTATTAGAGGTCTAACCTCTCTAGTTTTGCATGGCCAGATTTAGAGCCGGTTCCCGAGGATCCAGCGTACTTCTACCTCCAAGATGGTCAATACTAGAGGCATGATTGCAGGAGGACTCGAGTGGGTTCCTTACTTCACCGCTCGTTTTGTTATTTACCTTTATAGTTAGCCGTTTGGCACCGACATGTTAGTCAGATTATCTTGTACTTACTTTTACATGATTGTAATTAAGTCAGACTGCAGCTGATAACAATTGTGTATACTTGCTATATTATCTGGCTATATTTTGTAAAGCCAGATCTCAAGAATATTTTGACTGAGCATTTGGGACGCCTTACTGCTTTATCTTACATGTTCTCTATTACTGTTTCCTTGTTTGAATGATTGAGACAATAGATGTGAAATGACCATAGTAAGACCTTTATGTAGTATGCACCCCCTCGTCTGGTTAGACAGCATTGATCGTATTATACGGTATTCATCTACCCGTAATACGTAGCTGCTGAGTCATTCCCCCGCTCTCCAGTATTCTGGTTCTGGGGCGTGATAAGGTTTTAGTTGTGGCCCATGCAGGTCTGATTTTAGACTTGTGGGGTGTTTTGATTTATAGGATGTCTCAATCACACATGTTTCCCCTTGATCGCCTGATTCATTATTCTCAACTCTTGCTTGACATTCCGATATCCTTTGACTTCATTGATCCTTCATGTCCGGTCGTTTGATTGTTCTCTTGTCCCTTTTCTTAGGGGCACCTCGTCCGCACCTGTCAGAGCTGGACAACCGTAGGAGCAACATGGACCACCTGACCCTGTTAGTCAGCAATAAGGGCCAGTACTAACTCAAGGGGCTACCCAGAAAGAAGTGATAGTGGAACCAGCGGCTGGATCGCAGTATCCGGATGTTCCACCACCACCGACAGTTCCACCTACCCAAGTGGACACACCAGCCCTTCTAGAGATCATGAGAGGAATGATGGCTACTCAGCAACATCAGATGTTGGCCCAGCAGCGCATGCACACTCAGCTACAAGAGCAGAATGTGTTGCTTAACCAAGGATTGCAGACGGCTTTGGAAAGAGGAGTAAGGGCTGATTCAGGAGCATCAGCCAGGTTTTGCAAGTACAACCCCCGCCGTTTTGAGGGCACGGAGGATGCCATTTCAGCAGATGCATGGCTTAAGGATATGGAGGCTATTCTGACAGCAGCTAAGGTACCGACAGTAGAACGTGTGGATCTAGTGAAGTTGTTACTTCAGGATCTCGCACGTGATTGGTGGGAATCAGAGGAAGTGGGCATCAGACGTCCTGTGGCTTGGGACGATTTCACAGCAAGATTCAAGACCAAGTACTATGGAGTTGTGGCGCAGTTTGAACTACAACAGAAGTTTATCAGCCTCAGGCAGGCTGGCAAGACTGTAGATGCTTATGCAGCAGAGTTCTGCAAATTGAGTAGATTTGCCCCAGAGATGGTAGCAACAGAGAGCCAGAGGGCCATGAGGTTTCAGCAAGGGTTTCATCTTGAACTCTTGCAATTGATAGAGGGGCACAATTACCAAACTTTTGACGAAGTATTGACGACGACTCGAAGGCATGAGATCACCATACAGAGGCTTGCAATAAGGACTGGGGGTCAGAAGAGATCCCACAGTCAGATTGAAGGAGGAGGGGGAGCAGCGCCCCGAACAACAGCACCATCCCCTGGCATTCGTATCCACGATGTGGCGATACGAGGACCAGCACCACCCAGGCAGCAGCAGCAACAACAACAGAGGAAGAACCAGCAACCCCCGACGGGATGCACTTATTGTGGGAAGATGGGACACACTAGAGATGTGTGTCGGACATTGAATGGACTATGTCTGATATGTGGAAATCCAGACCATCGGGTTACCACATGTCCCATAAATTCGAGGTCAGGAGGACCAGGACAGCAGTTCCCTGCTCTGCCAGCACCAGGGGCAGGCCAGTATCGAGGACCAGCAGTGGCAGTAAGGCCGTTGGCACAGCGTCCATTAGTACCGCAGGCTCAGATGTTTCGGCAGCAGGGACCGCCGATGTAGCAACACCAGCATAGACCACCCCAGCATCACCAAGGCAGGGGCCAGCAGCAGCACCAGGCTAGGCCACAGCATGGGAACCAGCAAGGAGGTCGAGGGCAAGCGTTCACTCTGTCCTTGGAGGAGGCATTGGCATCGAAAGATGTTGTGGCAGGTAACATTCTCGTCGCCTCATATCCTGCAGTAGCATTGTTTGATTCGGGAGCATCCTATTCATTTATATCTGCACAATTTGCGACACGACTAGGAATGGAGTTTGAGGCATTGCCAGGGAGGTTGAATATACTCACTGGTAATAGGCTCGTAGGGGTTAGTAGAGTTATTCTAGCGTGTAGCGTTGTAGTTTGTGGGCATTCCTTACCCGCCCGGTTGATAGAATTTTCTGTTGGAAATTTCGACGTTATCTTAGGCATGGACTGGCTGAAAGACAGTCATACGACAATAGATTGTCGTAGAGGGAGTGTATCTTTTGATATTCCAGGCATGAAGAGATTCGCCTTAGTCAGATCAGAGGCAACTCAACCAGAGCAGGGAATAGTAATGACAATGGAAGAAGTTCAGATCCCGAAGGTAGTTGAAGAATTCCTAGACGTATTTCCCGAAGAACTTCCAGGTCTACCACCGGTTAGAGATATTGAGTTCAGCATAGAATTGGCACCAGGAACTAAACCAATATCAGATCGGGTTTACAGAATGGCGGATTCAGAGCAGGCCAAGGTTTATCAGCACATAGAGGAATTGAAGGAGAAGAAATTCATCCAAGCTAGCGTGTCACCATGGGCAGCACCAGTGGTACTTGTGGGGAAGAAGGATGGGTCATCCAGATTGTGTATTAACTACAGGAAGCTTAACGCGGCAACAGTGAAGAACAAGTACCCATTACCCAGGATCGACGACTTATTTGATCAGTTGAGCAAAGCTAGAGTTTTCTCCAAGATAGATCTTCGTTCGGGGTACCATCAGGTGAGGGTTCGGAAGGAAGACATTCCCAAGACAGCATTCAGGTCAAAGTATGGGCATTATGAGTTCTTAGTAATGCCGTTTGGTTTGACCAATGCTCCAGCAATATTCATGGATTTGATGAACCGCATCTTTATGCCATACTTAGACCAGTTTGTCGTTGTGTTCTTGACGACATACTCGTGTACTCTGCTAGTGAAGAGGAGCATGAAGACCACGTCAGGAAAGTGTTGCAGGTTCTGAGAGAGAACCAGTTGTATGCCAAGCTCAGTAAGTGTGAGTTCTGGACGGATCACATTTCATTTTTGGGTCATATCATATCAGGAGCTGGAGTAGCAGTAGATCCCAAGAAGGTAGAAGCAGTTGAGAGTTGGCCAGTACCCAAGACCGTAGCAGATGTGCGAAGTTTCTTAGGATTGGCAGGATATTACAGAAGGTTTGTGTCAGATTTTGCAAGGCTTTCAGCGCCCATGACCCGCTTGACCCGGAAGGATGTGCCATTTGATTGGTCGACAGAATGTCAGGCATCATTCGAGACTTTGAAGCAGAAGTTGATATCAGCACCTATTCTTACGTTGCCAATTGGACCCGGAGGTTTTACAGTATATTGTGATGCGTCAGGTAAGGGACTTGGATGTGTCCTTATGCAACATGGGAAGGTGATAGCATATGCATCTAGGCAGCTTCGGGACCACGAGAAGAATTACCCAACTCATGATCTGGAATTGGCGGCAGTAGTGTTTGCTCTGAAGTTATGGAGGCATTACTTATATGGTGACCGAGTGGAGATGTGCACAGATCATAAAAGTCTGAAGTACATCTTTACTCAGA
This sequence comes from Iris pallida, assembly GCA_029216955.1. Taxonomy (NCBI): domain Eukaryota; kingdom Viridiplantae; phylum Streptophyta; class Magnoliopsida; order Asparagales; family Iridaceae; genus Iris; species Iris pallida. The sequence continues at coordinate 1,766,930 of JANAVB010031416.1, read as the reverse complement.
AGGAGCTGAACATGAGGCAGAGAAGATGGTTGGAATTGATCAAGGATTATGACGTGGAGCTTCAGTATCATCCAGGCAAGGCTAATGTAGTAGCAGACGCTCTTAGCAGGAGAGGCGGCGCATTTATGTTGACAACACAGAGGCATATCTTAGAAGACCTTCAGGAGATGGGCATCGAAGTTATACTTCCTAGTGATGTAGGAGTTCTAACTAGTCTACAAGTCCAATCTGACTTGGTAGACAGGATCAAGGCAGCTCAGGCACAGGACCTAAGGATTCAGAAGCTTAGGGCAGAATGTGAGTCAGGACTCAGGAAGGAGATGAGAATTCATGAAGATGGTACACTTAGGTTTGGATCACGTCTATGTGTGCCTAGTAGAGATATCAGACAGGAGGTCTTGGCAGAAGCTCACAATTTTCAGTATTCTATTCACCCTGGAGGGACCAAGATGTACCAAGATATCAAGCAGCATTTCTGGTGGAACGGGATGAAGAGGGAGGTAGCTAGATTCGTTTCCCATTGCTTGGTATGTCAGCAAGTAAAGGCAGAACAGCAGAGGCCAGCTGGGTTATTATAACCGCTTCCTATTCCGGAATGGAAGTGGAAACACATCACAATGGACTTTGTGACCGGTTTACCGAGATCACCAAGTGGTAAGGATGCTATTTGGGTAATAGTAGATCGGCTTACGAAGGTAGCACATTTTCTTCCTTTCAGAGTAGGGCAATCTACAGAAAAGTTGGCAGAGTTGTATATGCAACAGATAGTCAGACAGCATGGAGTTCCTGTCAGTATTGTGTCGGATCGGGATACCCGCTTTACATCATATTTCTGGAAGAGCTTACATCATAGTCTGGGTACCAAGTTAAGATTTAGCACGGCTTACCATCCGCAGACAGATGGGCAATCAGAAAGAACGATTCAGACTTTAGAAGACATGTTGCGAGCTTGCACTCTAGATTTTGGAGGATCTTGGGAGAGCCACCTGCACTTAGTTGAGTTTTCATACAACAATAGTTATCAAGCCAGTATCCAGATGGCGCCATTTGAAGCACTATATGGTAAGAAGTGCAGATCATCGCTTGCATGGGATGATATCGGAGAGAGGAAAATGTTTGGCCCAGAAATGATTGTTTAGACGGTTGAAGTGGTTAAGGGAATTAGAGAGCGACTTCGAGTTGCGCAGGACAGGCATCGTCATTGGGCGGACCAGCATCGTAGGCCGTTAGAGTTCTCTGTTGGGGACCACGTATTCTTGCGGATCTCACCTACTCGTGGGGTCATTAGATTTGGCGTTCGCAGGAAATTGAGTCCGCGGTACGTGGGCCCATTCGTTATCCTTGATCGGATAGGCGATGTTGCTTATCGTTTATCCCTCCCACCTTCGTTACGAGAGGTACATGACGTGTTTCATGTATCTCAATTACGTAGGTATGTATCGGATCCAAGTCATGTCCTCGATTATTCGGAGCTGGTTGTTGGTACCAACCTGTCTTACGAGGAACAGCCTGTGTCCATTTTGGACCGAAGAGAGGAGATACTCAAGAACCGAACAATTAGTCTTGTCCGTGTTGCTTGGGGTCATCACTCCTTGGGAGAGTAAACGTGGGAACGTGAGGATGATATCCGATCACGGTATCCATACCTGTTTGACTCACAGGGTATATCTCTTTCTGTATACCTTGATTGTCTTGATTTCTCATGCTTATCGCCTTATGGATAGAACTACCTGATATCGTAGATTGATGGATTTACTTATATAGTACTTGCTTTTAATATGGTAAAATGATTGCTTGCTCACTAGAATTGCTTGTATTAGTTTAGCTCTGATATTTCTATCCGGCTTGGATTTGAAATTTCGAGGACGGAATTTTTCTAAGGTGGGTAGAGAAGTCACTCCCCGTTCCCGGAATGCGTATTTTTATATATGAACAACTCATGTGTATTTATTTAGTATTTATCATATATTATTCTGTATTTAAATTCTTTTAGTTTCATGTTAATTAATTATCTGATCTTTAAAATTTTCATGTTAATTAATTTTCTGCAATTTTATTTCTGCAATTATATTTCTATAATTTTATTTTCTGTATTTTATTTGCTGCTTTAGTCTTATTGGGTTTCGGTTTGCTGAATCTCCTTAAACCCGGCCCAACACCCCACCTACCACCATCTTCCTATTTAAAGCTTCCATCTCTTTCTCTCTCCTCATTACTTCATTCTCACCATTACTTCTTCTTCTTCCTCTCATTACTCCCCACCACCTACCAGCAGCAGGAGAAGGCAAGTGCAAACTTGCTTCTCAATCACCCATTTTTATGGTTCATTTGCCTTCTTCTCGTGATTCCAAGAGAGATTAGTTCTTAGCATTTTTGATTTCTCCGGCTGGTTTCCTCTAGATCTAAGTTGTAGTATTTCGGCTGTTCATGGGTTCTTAGTTCGTGGGTGTATTTCTCTGGCACTGGAGCGAAGGCTCCATAGTACTTGGAGTTCGGGAAATATTGTATGCACACGTTCTTACGTGCTCGCGTAAAACATCAGCCCAGTCACGCACGCGTCTTTACGTGTTTGCGTGTATTTTCAGTCACGCACGCGTCTTTACGTGTTTGCGTGTATTTTCAGTCACACACACGTCTGTACGTGTCTGCGTGTATTTTCAGTCCCGCACACGTCTGTACGTGTCTGCGTGTATTTTTAGTCACGCTCACGTTCTCATGAGCGTGCGTGTATTTTGTCACGCTAACGTTCTCATGAGCGTGCGTGTATTTTCAGTCACGCACAGATCCATGAGCGTACGTGTATTTTAGTCACGAACATCCTTGCGTGCATAGATTTCTTGTCACCTTTTCACGCTCACTAGAGTCTGCATGAATTTTCCTTTACGCTCACGCTGTGCTTGCTTGCGTGACTTTTCACGCTCATGCTTGCCAGCGTGTATCACTTTTCACGCTCACTATTCACGCCCATTTCCCACGCTCACCCCAGCTAGACTTAGCGTGACTTGTTGGTCTTAAGCATAGACTTCTTGCGTGACTTTTGGCCTTAGCATAGATTTGTTGGCGTGACTTCTTGACCTGGGTGTTTTAATTGTCTTATAATTATTCATTTAATGATGGCATGATAATTCTTCTATTATATCCTTATGCCTTTTTGCATGAACTTGATAAATCATGACATGATAATATTGTAAATATGGATTGTTGTGTAGAATGTGTCATGTGTCTTGATTAATCCATGGATACCCAGTATGACTAGAACTTAATTCTGAGGAGTTATGGACCCGACCCCATGTAATATTGATGACTTTCATGCCTTGTCACCATTGATAATGATTGTGACATTGACTAATAATTGATCATGCGTTCCTAGTTGGAACTAAGAGACTGGCTAGTCGTCTTATTGAAATGAATGAATGAGACACGTTCATGTAATGAACTATTATACTCGATTAGCCGATCCCGAATATTGGCATACAGGCACATACAGGCTTCAAAGTAATTATTTATTATTTAATTTTCTATTTATCTTACAAAGACAGCATGTGTACTTTATGGTCAAGGCATGATTATTCCATGGTTAAATTGATTGTTGCATCACGCTATGTAAAACCTATAACCTAGCCGCACGGATATCGTTGTAGAGTTGCGCATATCGTATCCCGTACGAAAGTACTCATTCGAATGACCATGATCCACGGCATGGAACTTCACTCAACGTAGAGACCATTAAGTTAAATAAAATAATGATGGCATGGAGAGAATGGATTCCCGAGTTCTTACATGGCAGCCCCCTTGGGACTATTAAGTGCCCGACGGGCCGGCTGGTTCCCACAGATACTGTAGATCTGTCACACGGGCAGGGAACGATATCTGATTATATTATTGTACATGCTATAACGGCGGGCGTCCCGCTGGGACTCGTCTAACTACATGATTGGCGCAATTGATTGATTGGCTAGACTAGCCATGCTTGCACATAGTAAGAACTGAGGAATCCCTAATTGCATAATTTCTGGATAACTTGGGAATCATAATAGCAAGCCGTAGAATTTGATTGGCCGTTCAAGATGATTTGTTTGTGTACTGTACTACTCTGTTACCTAACTGGGATGATCAGAATGTCAGGACATGACGGGCCAACTTCTGTCCTTGTTTGGTTGGGAGGTTGGTTCGAAGTGTCGTGATGTGATGTGAATCCTAGTAGCAAGCAGAGATCTATTATTATATTCTTTTACTTACTGGTTTATGTCCTTCATATCGTCCTTCCTTGTGGTACTTGCTATTTGAGGTCTAACCTCTCTAGTTTTGCATGGCCAGATTTAGAGCCGGTTCCCGAGGTTCCAGCGTACTTCTACCTCCAAGATGGTCAATACTAGAGGCATGATTGCAGGAGGACTCGAGTGGGTTCCTTACTTCACCGCTCGTTTTGTTATTTACCTATATACTTAGCCGTTTGGCACCGACATGTTAGTCGAATTGTCTTGTACTTACTTTACATGATTGTAATTAAGTCAGACTGCAGCTGATAACAATTGTGTATACTTGCTATATCATCTGGCTATATTTTGTAAAGCCAGATCTCAAGAACATTTTGACTGAGCATTTGGGACGCCTTACTGCTTTATCTTACATGTTCTCTATTACTGTTTCCTTGTTTGAATGATTGAGACAATAGATGTGAAATGACCATAGTAAGACCTTTATGTAGTATGCACCCCCTCGTCTGGTTAGACAGCATTGATCGTATTATACGGTATTCATCTACCCGTAATACGTAGCTGGCTGAGTCATTCCCCCGCTCTCCAGTATTCTGGTTCTGGGGCGTGACAGCAACCAAAGCAGCAAGGGGGGATAGAGGCTGCTGTTCCCCCCCCCCCCCCAAAAAAATAGTATAAATAGCAGCAGCAGCAGTAGCAATTGGCAGCAGCAGCAGCAGCAAATAAGCCTCCCATTTACCCCCTTCAACCTCCATAAACCCCCTATAAGTAGCTATATATATACCTATATATATATATACCCATATATACCCCATATATAAACATATATATACCCATATATATCCCCCTAAATAACCTCCCAACTAGTCCTATGTGAGTGGTTATGTAGAGTGAGTTTTTGAGAGAGTTTGTAGTTGAATTAGAATCTAGTTAGAGGGTAATTTTGAGTTTCGAGTGTCGGAACGCGTCCAAATTTGAGATGGAACTTAGATATGTGAATTAGATTTTTTGGGTAGGCTCCTAAGTTAAAATCGAGATTTCGTGTGGGATTAGGAGGATGGTATCACACGATATCATTGAGTATCTTGCGATACTCAAGATAATGGGTAAATCAACAACATGAACCTTAAGATGGACTGTATGTCCACTTTACCTAGGAAGCTTGGTAGGTAATGATAGTGTAGGCTAGTATCCTACTACCCTAGGAAGCCGGGAGTAAAACTCCTAAGGAAAAACTACTTGGCCTTAGTACTAGAGTAGAAGGGTAAACGGGATAAGTAGAGATAATATCCATTTCTCAACATACGAGTTTAATACTTTAAGATATAGCTAAAATTAGGATATTATGGTTGGTAATGTTTAGGAATAGTGTACTTGGACTAGCTTTGACCTCAGTTGACCACGGTTGACTATTTTGACCAAAAGTCAACCGAAAGTCAACCGAAGCCTAAAATTGACTAGAACTTGACCAAACTTGATCGAACTTGACCAGTTGACCCAAAGTGAACTGTTAGTCAACGTTAGTCAAGTTTGACCTAAATTTGACCTAGAGTTGACCTAGGGTTGACCAGAGTTGACCAGTTGACTAAAAGTCAATTGTAAGTCAACTATTGACCTAAATCGACCTAGCTTAATTCCGTTTGACTTGCATTGACCCAGTTTGACCTTGTTAGGCCTAATATGACTTAGATTGACCCTGTACAATCTAGTTTGACCTTGTTTGACCTAGATTGACTTAGTTTGATGTGTCTTGACCTAGTTGACTCAGTATGACTTAATTTTACTTCCAAACCATTATATTGATACAGTATTCCATCTATAGGTCCTCGAGGCACTGTTCTTGGACTTAGTCGATCTATCCATCACATTACAGGTGATTACATTCTCTGATACTTTTCCAATTTACGATGATTGGTATAATTCATGTAATTAGTGTAGATATGCTTGTTCTTGACACATTGGTCACACGGATTGGTATTCATGGATCCCGCCATGAGGTGTCATTCCTTGTTATCTTGGTATATCTTGTGCAAGCCCCCTTGTAGTTCTTGTGCAGTATATGGACGCTGATTCTCGAGGAGACTTGCTCCCTTCTCGTAGAATCCCGCGTCGTGACGTGTCTTGTTTGGATCCACTCTACCAGTCGGGGACGGAGAGTATTAGTGTAGATATGTGGTCATTATCTACCTTATTATTCTTGTAGATCATGTGAGTGTTAATCATACACTCCATGTATGATTAACCATGCCAGTAGACCTTGTGCAGACCCAAGTCGGCCACATGTTGAAACTAGTACTTACACACTTAGATAGATGATTCTTGATTCTTGTACATGCCATGATCAGTTTTATTTGAGTTGTTCTAGCTCTAGATTTACAGCTTACCTTGCCATGATACTCACATGTACATTCCATAATTTCTTGTATATACTCTCTATTTACAGTCTTATAGCTTTTGTCATATCTTGCGAACTGTTGTTAGTTGATTGTACTCGTTCCATCCTGACTGGATATGTTGACAAAATATTACAGATGCTGATGAGGAGGATTACTGTACCTAATACGGTCCGGATGATGTAGTGGACTTAGACCTGGAGACCTTGGTTCAGTAGGGCTTAGCTCCGCCCGACGAGCCTCTAGCTTTGTTTAGTTATAGTAGATATTTTGGACTGGACCTTGTCTCCAGCTTGCTACTTATGTTATGATATTATATTTGGGATTGTATAACTATATTACTTTGTGTCTCTCTCGTTGTTGAGCTGGATATTGCACTTGTGGTTTATATCTATCTGGTTTTTCGTGCCATGATTCTTCCTTCTAGATTGTGATTGAGTTTATCAGTATTTCATATTATATACCTCCGTGCGGAGATGACATGTCATTATATACTGTTTGTTGGCTAGTAGTCCTACAACATTCTATGCCGTTTTTACGGTGTAGGCTGGGCGTTGTCACGCACTTGTGCCCCTACCTAGAGTGCGGGTCATGACAATAAACAACTCAACCTAATTTCGAATCCCCATTCCCTTTGAAACCCAACTTCCTACATCAAACATAACTCCACATTTAAACTTAACTAATCATGTGTGATGAACTAACATGGCAAGTTTAACATTTGAAAACTTAGTTTAGAAAAGGGAAAGAAGTTCATAATTTAAATCACCAGGACTGTGTATCAGTCCACAGGCACAGCCCAATCTCAATATCGAAATCCCATTACATGAACATAAAACCTAATCTATCATGTAAAACCAACCCAGCAGGTACTAATACATATGTACAATCAATTTATTATGACAAATAATCATTAGAATCAGTTTAAAAAATGGAATTTAAGTTCAGGATATTAAACTGGAACTATGTATCAGTTGAAATGGGAATCTTGAATTCGATTCAATCAAAACATGTTAATATGATAAATTAAGAGTTGGTAAATCATGTGACATGTGTAGACGTGTCAAACAAGTCATTCGACCCACCAAGTGGACACGAACGTGTCCAAACACTCACAGACACGTATACGTGCACTGCGCAGTGCACAGCGTCGTACACGCATGCACGCGTGTCCTACGTGCGACACAGGCCACGTAGTGACACATGGCCTTGTGTACACGTGTTCCAGAGGTAGGGATACCCCTAGGACCACTTGCATAGTGTCAACGACACATGTCGTGTCCGATACGATCGCGTATCAGTTGCATTCTAGCGTGCGCAACGACAGGCCGTGCGGCCAGTGCGGGGAGGATTTCTCCTCGCACACGCAACCAAATGCTCCCAAATTTTGGGAGCATAATGGCAGACAATGCCCCATCATACTCACCAATTTTGGCGTGTCTACGTATTCTGTGTCGGGAGTTATCAGTCCCGTGATGCAGGACACAGTGTACGTGCGTGTGTCGGGAGTTATCAGTCCCGTGATGCAGGACACAGTGTACGTGCGTGCACAACGTGTCCAACTCAAAAATCCGACACAATAGGACACTAAAATACCAAACACCCCTCACGAAAATTAACATACACACCTATATCTAGGATTCTATTCAAACATAATTGTAAAAATAGCAAAACGAAATGGTTCGAGCATTTCGTCGAACACCTAGCCTATAGGTTTGATACGTGTCCGATACGGACACGTAACCTAATGCAAATGACACAAAATTTATACATTAGCTAGGGTACACCTATTCCTAAGCCATCATGCACTAAAATCAGGATTAAAAGACAACTGAGAGTTTTTACCTATGAGTGTCAATCCTCCAAGAAAGCTTCAAATGGAATGACTCCAAATAGCAACTCCCAAGCTCCAAATGAACCAAAAACTGAGATTAACCTCCAGAAATAGTAAACAACCAGAAATTAGGTCCTAATGCAAAAGACTAGGATTAAAGAGGAACTAAAATGAATTTATTAGGATTTTTGGAAGGGAAGAAAATATCTTTTCTTCAATTTCTAGGTCAAGCTCTAAAAGAGGCAAGAACACCTCAACATGACATTAAATAGGGGGGGGTTCTCCTATGGCTGGCCATGGGTTGAAATATTAGGATTAGGGTTTCCTAAATTGGCCCATGGGCTTAAGTCTTAATCAATTAAATCATGAAGTCATAAGCCATTCCATAAAACCATAGGTCATGTCTAGATTCCACTAAACTTAATCCTCTCATTCTAAAACTAATCTCTAATGACTAAAATGAGTTAACTCAAGTTAGACTAGGGTTACCATAGCTAGGGTTAGGTTCTAGGCTAGTCTACTAGTCTCTATAAGTCAAAGTCACAGATATCAATCACCAATTCAATAATTAATCAAATAATTCAAATAAGTCAAAATGACCAAATTATTCCTAGGCTAAAAATGATAATTAAATATCCCTAATCACATGGTTAGGCTCTAGGTCAGACAGTCTCTCGGATTTTACTAGCAGCACATCAAAATCACAAGTCATGACTTTAAACAGTTTTTAAATAGTTTAAAAAATAATTAAAAATCACCAAAAATCATAATGTAAAATAAATATCAATAAATAATAATTATAATTACAAAATTTCAAAATTACCCTCATCTGGAAAACTGGGTGTTACATTCCGTGTGCGGTCCCTTTGTGTATAAGCGATACGTCACATCCAATTCTGGTTGAAACTTCATGTTCCGATATTTTGCACACGGGCACTTAATGTCCATGCCGTCCATGGATTGAGAAAATGCCTTCGCGAATTGGAGGAATTGTTCTACTCCAGCGATGTATTTATCGCGTACACCGCACCTGTCATCTCGAATGCGGTTGTACATCCACGAACGGTCTAGCAGATACATGGATATAGCCATTTCTAGATATCTGGAAATATGAATAAACTTCAAAACTAAAACGAATATACTACATACTACATACTACGGTCGTGACTCAGAACCATTCCTATGAGTCGGGACCATTCCTACTACATACTACATACTAAAACGAATAACTTCAAAACTAAAACTTTAAAACTAAAACAAATATATTACAAACTAAAACGAATATACTACATACTACGGCCGTGACTCGGGACCATTCCTATGAGTATCGGGATCAAGGAAACTACGTGTTACAAATATGGACACTATCGGTACGTGTTACAAATATCGGCACTATCGTGTTACAAATTAACCAACCAACAAAACTACGTGTTACAAATATCAGCACTATCGGTACGTAATTTCGAATCGGAGTATCACATTTTTCGGTATCGGAAAATAAATAACTATTACTAAATTATCAAATTTTTTGGCACAATCGGTGCCCCTGACCCAGCCCCCCTCCCCGCACCCCTTCCCCCTCCCCCCCTACACCACCCCTAACCCTAACCCGAACCCTATCCCTAACCCCTCCCCCACCAACCCCCCTCCCCTCCCCAACCCCCCCAACCCCAACACCACCCCTAACCCGAACCCTATCTCCAACCCCTCCCCCACCATCCCCCCATGTCACGACCCGCACCCACTGTGAGGGTACGAGAATGTAACAATGCCCAGCCTACGCCGCAGTGTCGGCGGTAGAACGCTGTCCTAGGTCAATCATTTAACAATAAAAAGGTACCTGCACAGTATATACACTCCAAATGGAGGTGACATAATAGAACAGTCTCAATCACATCTAAGGCAGATACAGAATAGTAAAGGTAGATAGAGAGATCAAAAGCACAATGTAATACAAATAAGAGGAAAAAAGTCTAAGTGTCTAAGATAACAACTCAAGAACATCCAGCTCAATACAAGTCTCTAAATATAACAACATCTCAGAAGAACAACTGAAAATCAAATAACAAGGCTGAAAGAAAACTAAAGCCTAGCTATCTAGCCTAGACTCTGGGAGTAGCATCCTGTACTGCAGCTGGGTCCTCCAGAGGAACCAGGTCGCAGGTGTCGTCTAAGCCTGCTCCGTAATAGGTGGTACATAGGGCCTCCTCCTCATCTTCTGTAATATTTTCAACATGTCCAGTCAGGACAGGAGCGAGTACAGTACATCTCAACAGATCATACCAGGTTAGAAAATATAATCATGCAGTAAAGTAAGATACATAAACTGAAGAAAAACAATATGTAAACAGAGAGAGAACTGTAATAGAAATATCTACTATACATAGAGAGCTAATAGTGACTAGTGAGTCAGAGTAAAATATAAACATGTGAATGACATAGGAGATTCATGACTACAGCTAAGAGAGTGATTCATGACTACAGCTACTGGGATAATATTCACATGTCTATTTCTACTCCCCCATCCCCAATCGATACACAAAGATCTGTTCAAGTTATATTAAGGTTCGTGAAACTTCACATGGCTCATAAATGAGTAATACGTGAAGGTGATTCATGATGGCTCTGTGAACATGAGAGTACATGTGTCACAAGCGATTCGTGAATCAGAGGAAGCATAGAGATACATGATGATTCGTGAAACACACAAAACATGCAGTATCCGATGCTTCCGAGGGGGATAACATCTCATGAAAAGATCCATATAGTACCAATCCGTGTGACCAACGTGACAGTATCAAGTAACGTAATTTAAAGCAGAAAAATAATTCTAAACAGGATATGAAATGATCAGAGAATGTACTCGCCTGGTATCCTGAATGTCCGAAGAGAATATACTGTCCGAGGAGTGGTGTATGTCTCCTATAGAACAGTACAAGTCATAATAAGTCTAAAATGATAAAATGAAGCTCTACTATGCATTCTACATGAAACTAGGTCAATCTAGGCAAAGTCAACTCTTGGTCAACTCTGGTCAACCCTGGAAGTCAAACTAGGTCAGTTCTAGTCTAAATAAGTCAAACTAGGTCAAGCGAGGTTAAACTAGCCAAACTAGGTCTAAACAAGTTAATCTAGGCACATCAAGTCTAAACGAGTCTATCTAGTCCAATCTAGACTCAACCAAGTCTAGCCTTGCTAGCACTCACAACTCAAGAACAACAAGTCAAAAACAAGTCTAGTTAGCTAGTGCACAAGGACCATGGGCCATACACCTAGGCCATAGGCCAAAACAATAGGCAATTGAAATCTCTATTTCATACTACACTATCACACTACACATTTCACATATATATATATATATATTATATTACACATAGGTATAGAGAGATTCATGTGTGCTCTAGAAAATGTGTGTGTGACAGAGTGTGTGAGTGTAATGTGTCATAGAGAGTGACAGTATCATATAGGGTGTGTGTGTGTGAGTGTTTAGGCATGGGTTTGTATGTCAAAAAAAGGGGGTTGTGTATAGTGTCGTGTGTGTGTGACAGGACATTATTATAGAGTATGTGTGTTAGTGATTTGTGTGTGTGTGTGTCTGATTGCTTGTGTGTGAGAGTGAGAGAATATGACAGGAAAAACAAGTTAAGGAGTGTGTGATGATGATTCAGTTTTGTGTGTTATGATACATATATGTGTGTATGTGTTGGAGTGTTGTGAGGGAAAACATAGGCTAACAGGTACTGTGAGTGTAAGGGAGTAACATTGACAGTTTACTTGTGTTTCAAAACAGTTAACTAGATAACCCAAACCCTGTTGATAGTCTCTTAAATCAATTCATGGTGAATGGGAAGAACTCAATTATTAAGGAATGAAGATCAATGATATAAGGAAAAATCTGGGATTACATGACAAGTTATTGAGAATCAAAACAGTGGCTAACCAAACAGGTAAAGGAAGGAAAAACAGTATGACAGGGACTAAGGGGGTGGCCTGTGTGATAATTATGTAGAGTGTGCAAGGTGAGGGAAAATTCTGGAAACTCAGTAATGTGTGTGTGTGTGTATTGTGTGAAGAGTGTATCTAGACATGTGGGCTGTAAACAGGTTTGTGTGTGTGTGATTAGGATGTAGGGTGTGTGGGAAAATAACATGTGTGTGATAGTGTTGAGTAAAACCCATGTGTGAGATGATGTTGTTTCACTTAACAAAATTTCCAAACAAAAGTTGGATTTTGAAAATAAAACGAGAAAAAGTACAAGAAGTACAAATTTGATTCTGGGAAAGTATTGCTATAGAAGTCTGATCTTGTAAATGATCACTTTATTCCTTGGACCATATGATGATGATGAAAAGTAACATTGCCATGAATTCGTCAAAAGACGAAATAGAGTTATCGGGTAAGCTACAATACCAATCGTAAGCTGAACCCGTCAGACATCCGATGAACACTCGAGTGAGAAGAGCATCATTTTTCTGCAAGTGTACAGTCATAATATCAAAGTAATTGATATATTGACTGGGAGATGCTTTTCCATCGAATAAAACCATGGATTGTGGCTTGAACTTCGGTGGAAAGGGTACATCATTCCAATGAGGAGGATAAGGTTGCTTAATCCCTAACCTCTCGAGCTGATCTTTGTGCCTCAAAACTTCAAACTGTGCTTTGAGTTCACGCACTGCTTGAATGGCTTCACTGGTTTGAGAAAGCACATTTGATTGAATAGTCGTTGGATGTACCGTAACCCCCACTGGAGGTGGTACATCTTCTGGAATGATGGGATCTGGAGATGCAAAATTTTGATTAACAGCAGGCTCTTTAATATTCAAAGGTATATCAGCCCCTTGACTATCTTGAGTTTGTACTGCTACTGGTACCGTAGTTATTACTGTAGGTTGAGCAGTTTGCTGATTCAAAATTATCTGATGCATGCTTTGCACCATGTTGAGCATGTCTTTCAATGATTGCTCCACGGCAGTGAGACGTTGTTCCGTATTAGCAGATGACGTCTCTGGTTCATCTCCAATAGCGTAGGATTCAACCTCTCTTGAAGATATAGAGGGATTAGTATAGAAGTATGAATCCACACTATCGGTATCAGACTCAAAAGATTGAGTACCCCCAGCTTCTGAATCAGAAGTCTACAATTGCCTTTGTCTTCTTGATCGAGTATTCTGATACACTCCTTCAAAGGAATCAAGAAGCCTGTTGAACTGTTGTTGACCTGGAGTTTGGGACATGTTTCGTCTCGATCGTCGTCCTCTGTTAGTATGAGATGCCATATTGACTGATGCATATGACAGCTCCTCTTCTTGGTTTTCAGCTTGATGTTGAAGCGAGTTAAAACTTAAACGATCAAAAATTGACCGTCTTGAAGCCAAACAACAACAATTGATCACAACCTGGTGATATTCACAATGATGTTTTTCTTGGGGGAGCATCACCGAAGATTGTCTGTTCTTACGTTTTTGCATTAGCAAGTCACGTAAATCAGAAGAAACAGATGGAGTATTCTTCTTTATCACATTTGGGGTAAAAAAATGTTTAGTCCCTTGTGTATAAAGAAGATTACTGGCTTCATTCGCAGAACCAAACCGTACATTTTTACGCGTTTGGAGTTGTGTGCGTAAATCTTGAGATTTAGCACGAAGGACTCCATTTTCATGGCACGTGATTTACAAGTTTGGCACTTTGCGTAAAGCAGTATAAGAAGGTTGTTGGTGTAGGACAGAAGTTTTACCAACAATATTTTTACGCTGCACACGTTTAGGTACATTCATATTAGATGTGCAAACATCGTTATGAATTTTATCTACACTGTCAAAGACAGGAGACTTACCTTTACGCGTAGAGCGTGAAAATTAATTATCTACCACATCACAGATGGGAGATTTTGCTTTACGCGAGGAGCGTAATTTATTTGGGCCTACCACGTCACAGACGGGAGACTTATTTTTACACTCAGAAGTATTAGAATCTGCCACATTACAAATGGGAGACTCATTCTTATTCCTTGAGCGTAAAACTTGGTTTTTACCCACTGAGCGTAAAACTTGATTCTTACGCAGTGGGCGTGAAACCTGATTATCATCACCGTTATAAACGGAAGATAAATCATCATACTTTGAGTGCAACTCTAAAGTAAGGACCGCCTCGTTACGAACGGGAGCCCCTACGACAGGAGTGGAAAGAATTCCCTTGTCATCAGAAGTCACAGAGAGATCAGAAACTACTTTGGATTTGGGAATCCAAACTTTTCGTGCTTTGCGAGACTTTTAAACATTAGAGTAGCGAGAACCACCCCCAGTTCGGAGCATTTCTTCATAGACAGTCTGGTCGAAGTGCACAACCAGAGTCTTCTTGGTCGAACCGACCGAAACATCATCATATTGAGCAATCACCTCCTCATCAGAGGAGAAGGTAGTCCCCAGCAGAGTCGCCATTTTGTTTCACTTAACAAAATTGCCAAACAAAAGTTGGGTTTTGAAAATAATACGAGAAAAAGTACAAGAAGTACAAATTTGATTCTGGGAAAGTATTGCTATGGAAGTCTGATCTTGTAAACGATCACTTTGTTCTTTAGACCATATGATGATGATGAAGATCACTGCTTGAAGTAGAACAACTTGGAAGAACTAAGTCACCAGAAAGGTATCGACGCACTTGGGCACTGATGGCGAGGCCAAATGCTTTTCTGCTTTGCTTCACTCTGTTCTGAAAGAAAAGTTGAAGAAGAATGCTCCGGAGAATCAAAATCTCGAAGTCCTGATCTCTCTATTCTTTTCTGTTCTCTCTGTCCGTTTTCTTTGAGAAAAATGAGTCTATTTATAGGCTGGGACTTCTGTGCGTAAAAGAGCATCAAAGTCTGTCTTTACGCTAACAACTGTCACCCATGATCAGAGTCATCCTTTGCATACGTTGACACGCGTCCCATCATTTCAGTAAGAATAGGATACATGTACACACGTTCTTCGAAATATGTGGCATGAAGGCCATGTAGGCAAACCACGTTCCAAACTGGCCAGAAAGAATAGGGCGTAACAATAGCTCCAACGTCCTCTGGGCGTAAAACAGTAAGATGAGCGTAAAATAGCTCTGTCATAGGTTTCCAGCATAAAGTGGTTATTGAATAACCTTGAGCGTAAAATGGCTCAAATAGACTTTACGCACACATTGTTTTATGAGCGTAAGAACTCATGAAAAACTTCGTGCGTAAAAGAAACCATACAGTGAGCGTAAAGTAGCTCGATCCCCATAAACGACAACAATGGTCTTTGTATAAGACAAATTGCATTGAATTCTGTGGTAAATGCCATCATTAATATCTTCATGTCAGAGTTTGCATTAAATGCGAGATTTGACAGCTTTGTCCAGCGTAAAAGAAGCTGCTCTGTTCTTGGCGTAAAACCATAGGTGTAGACCCAGGCGTAAAATGATCAGCCTGCTTAGGCGTAAATTGATTAGCTTAGATTTGGGCATAAAAGAGATTACTCGCTCTGCTTGGTGTAAAAAATCGATCACTTATGAATGGGATGACTCTTTCTTTGAAGCACTTTTTACGCTCCTACAAGACCCCCTTTAAAGTTTTCAAATATCTCCAAAATTTGAAATACTTCGAACAGAAGCGTAAAAGTTGAGATTTGATCTGCCAGCGTAAAATATGGGATACGCAACAGCCATCCGCGTAAAAGCGGGGATGTCCAACAGTCGGCGTAATTTCTAATAGTGTCGGTCAACACTTAATTGTCACAATGAATTTCTTTTTTCAAAACTTTCGAATGCATTTTCGCTTCCCCGAGTTTGTATTTATAATGAGCAGTTTCCAAAGAGGAATATGGAGAGTTGATTTAACCGTATAAATGAAGAGAAATTCTTCACTCTTGTCGTTCATCTCCATAGTAACATGGCGCCCAAGAAGGAGATTAACAATGAAGAGGCTTCGGGCTCAAGGATTGATTTTGAGCGAGCATGCAACTTTGTAGCATGCTTCGGATTAACTCCAGCAGTCTTCAGCCGCATCGATGGTGGTCTCCCGACTGCATATGAGGGCTCAGGAGATGCAGAAGCATTTTTAAATCTGATGCGTCACTCCGGGATTCACAACATGCGTGAGTTAGGTGCCTCTCTTCGTCAGTCCAACGAAGGAGAGGAAAAATGAAATTCCATGTATTGTGACTCTCTTATATGTAGGGGTCCATTCCCCCCTTTTTATAAATAAAGTCTGATGTTAATCCCAACTGTTCAACACTTATTTAACTGCTTCTATGGTTGTTCATTCCCAAGAAACAAACTTGACACGTGGCATTTGTCTTGTGGTTACGAGAGCCTTAAAATAGGATCTTCCCCCGAAATAGACTCTTCTCAACAGTTCTTCAGTCTTTATAAATAGCCGAGAATGTTTCATATATTCTCGTACTCATTCCACTGAAGATAACTTTTCGTGATGTTGTTCTCCAACAAATGAGAATAGTGAAGCTTTCCCACGGTGTTCTTTTGTATGCCCAGTCATTAGACGCAGATTCAACCACCATTAGAGCCAAACCATTCGACTCAAATGGTAAATCCGATCGTAAGCAAATATCTATCTTTTGAATTTTTTCTGTAAATTCTTGACGAGCGTAAAATGCCTTGCTGATTCCTGGCGTAAAAACCTTGCTGAATCACTGGCGTAAAAGCCTTGCAGATTGCTGGCGTAAAAGCCTTGTTGAATCACTGGCGTAAGAGCCTTGCTGAAGCATTGGCATAAAATGCCTTGCTGAAGCATTGGCGTAAAAATGCCTTGCTGATTCCTGGCGTAAAAGCCTTGCTGAATCACTGGCGTAAAAGCCTTGCTGAATCACTGGCGTAAAAGCCTTGCTGAAGCACTGGCGTAAAAAAAAACCTTGTGATCTGTTTTTAGTTAGCGTTTAATACGCATCTGATAATACTTCTGTTTTTAAAACACTTCTTCTTTGTTGTTTTCTGCAGAAGTTTGGCTGAGCAGCTTTTCCAGAACCGGCATTAGAGATTTTGACGTTGTGAGGAGCGTTCTTCTGACATCAACATCAGGGAGCTCATGCGCTTTTGACGCGCAAATCAGATAACTCAGAACTCTTCGTGAGATAGAAGGGTCTTCCTCTGTTGGTAGGAAGAGCCTTTATACACGGAGAGTTGGATGGTGGAGTTAACTCTTCCCCGAGAAATTGGGTATTAGAGTTCCTTTCACGGCAGAACTAGAAATCGTATCCCAATGCTGGATACATTCCTATCTCCTTTGAGGTGCCGCCACTAATCCACCAATTGTATTGGAAGCAACACGCCTTCGGGCTGCCATACTCTGGGGTTCTCCTCTCGTCTGAGAGAGAAGACCAGAGTTTGATTCCTGCTGTTCTGGTTGCCACTGGAGCTCAAACAGTCAGGAACTGCCACCAACAACGAACCCGTCAAAGAGGATCAAAGAAGAAATAGATCTCTATTAGGTTATCGTTGGTGTATAGAATGAAAATCCAAGAATGTAAGAGATTTCCATTATAACTTGTAAGAAAGTCTAAAAAATGTAATAGACTTTTTGATGATATGGGAATGAAAATGATGATTCTTCAATGATCAATAATTTGTATCTATCTGGATGTAATATGGACATGATAGATAAATGAAATCTTATTTTCTGTTTTAGAGTATATGATACTATCAGAGGTAATATGGACATAATAGCACATATGAACTCAAAAGAAAATTAGATTAATATCTATGCAGAGGTCAAAATAGAAGTGATAGATAGGAAAAGAAAGTAGATTTAATATTTATTCAGAGGTCATGAAAATATGATAAATAGTGAATCCCACTTTCTAATCAATTGATAAAAATAGAAAATATAAAACCCCTTTCCCAGGAAACAAGAAGTCAGCTTAACCAAACCTTGGTAGCTGGGGATTAGGAAGACAAATGTTGTGAGCGTAAATGTCAAGACGGTGGATGAATCAGCATGTTTCTTGGGAACAGAAAGGACGATTCAATTCCATAATTAAATGGATGAACCTGGTAACATGAATGGACGAGCCTTTTCAGAAATGAAAAGTCGTTTTCGATTTCAAAGACTAGTTCATTAGTAATACTCTTCTATAAATAGGTAAGAATTCTCTGTAATCATTTCATTCTTATTTCTGTTCCTCTATTGGAAATGTCTTCTAAAGATATACAGCAAAAGAATGAAGTCACCAAGGAAGTCGAGGGCATCATTGATACGTTCCCCGTTGAACCCCCTGTATCAGGCTCATCAGGCTCGACCGAAATAGGTGGAAGCTCTTCTGCGCCTAAGCCACCCGAAGACATTCTTACTTTTTTAGTAGAGCCAGGGAAAACTCCTGAAGAAGAAGCGTCCAGGATGGCTGTCTGTAAACTTTTCATGAGTTCAGGAAACAACGCCTTCTATGCATTGGCCGACTATATATTCAATAAGGAAGGGAGTGGCCCTCGTCCTTAGTCTTTTATCTTGAACAAAAAATAATATAAAAGAAGTTTTATTTTTTGTTCTGTCTTCTCTTTTTATACATAGTATTTCTTAAGAAATTTGCCATTGATCGGCAGCATGAGTAGATCTCCATTGGGTTTTGACAACCGATAAGCGCCATTGGAAAACACGGACTCAATTACATAAGGGCCTTCCCATTTTGCTTGGAATTTCCCTTTACTTTTATGAGTCATTACCATTGGTCTCTGAACAGCTAATACGAGCTCGCCAACTTTGAATATCCTCTCTTTAACTTTACGATTGAAAGTTCGAGATATGCGGCTTGATATAGTTCAATGTGCTGTTGTGCTTGAAGACGCTTCTCATCCAATCCTTCAAGTTCCTAGAGTCGTAAGCGATCATTATTCTCTATAGTTAATTTATTAGCAATGGCTATTCGTAGAGAAGGGATCTGGATTTCTAATAGAAGAACAGCTTTGCATCCATAAACCAATGAGAATGGTGTAAAACCAGTAGGAGTCCGGACTGTTGTTCGATAAGTCCACAAACATTCTCCAAGTTTCTCATTCCAATCACATTTATTAGAAGAAACAAACTTTTTGAGAAGTTCGATGATCGTCTTATTGAAAGCTTCAGCTAAACCATTAGCAGCTGGATTATAAGCCGTAGAAGCCAAATTCTGAATTCGATTCTTGTCACAGAATCGATAAAATGCTTGACTAGCAAATTATGGACCATTGTCATGAATTATCCGTCGAGGAATCCCGAAACGATAAATGATATGGTGTTTGATGAAACTGATCATATTAGATATTTTCACTTCCGCAAGGGGGACTGCTTCTGCCCACTTCAAAAAGTAATCGGTTATAGCTAGTATAAACCGATGTCCTTTGACAGAAGGAGGGTTAATAGGACCAATGACATCCATGCCCCAAGTTTCAAAGGGCCAAGAGGCTGCTGTAGGATGTAAAAATTCAGACTGTTGATGAATGAAATCAGTGTGAATCTGACATGCTTTACATCTTTTGGCATAGTCTACAGCATCTGCTATCATAGAAGGCCAATAATACCCCATTCTTTGAATGCGGTCTTGCAACTTCGGACCTGGTTGATGAGCACCACAGACACCATCATGAGCCTCACGCAGTGTTTGTTTGGCTTCACTTTCTGAGAGACAGCGCAGCAATAGTCCGTCATATGAACGTCGATATAGCATATGTAAAGACGAATCATAATAGAATCGAAATGATCGTCTCTTAATTGATGTAGCTTCTTTAGGATCTTCAGGCAAAATCCCATGAGCTGCATAATCAATGAATGGATTTCTCCAATCTTTCTGCTGGGAACTTGACTCTGTAGTATAACTTTGTTCAATATACAGATTACTCTTTACACAGAACAAGTCTCGGTCCAACAAGGTAATTGTATTTTACCTTCGGATTAGGACAGCCAAGTCTGCAGCTAAACTGGCAAGAGCTTCAGCCTCCACATTCTGAGAACGTGGTACAAATTCGATGAAGAATCCTTTGAATGATAGGACCAACTCGACTACCACTTGATGATAGGGGATGAGATCAGGATTTCTAACTTTATAAGTCCCTCTAACTTGATTAATGATCAATTGAGAATCTCCATAAGCCTCTAAGAATTCAATATCTAATTGTTTTGCTACTTGGAGACCAATCAATAGAGCATTATATTCTGCTACATTGTTAGAGCATGGCTCATTAAGAGAATAGGCACGATATATGACCATTTTATCAGGAGAAACCAAGATAATTCCTACCCCAGAGACAATATTGCCTTTAGGTCCCACTCGTGATGCTCCACCAAAATATAATTGCCACATATCATTCTTTAAAGTCATGTTACAATCCACTATTTCATCTGGAATGTCTTCATATAACTTCGAAGTTTCAGGTATAGGATGAGCAGCTAAGAAATCAGCTAACGCTTGGCCCTTCACTGATTTTTGAGGTACATAAATCATGTCATAAGGAGTGAGCAACATCGCCCAGGTGGCTAACCTGGAATTAAGAATGCTCGGTTTTCTCATCAATACCCGAATGGGATTTATTCTGGAAATGACATGAATAGTCTGTCCAGTGACATAATGCTTTGTCTTTTGGACAGCAAAAACCAAAGCTAGACATTCCTTTTCCACAGGAGTATATCTGTGTTCATCTCCAACCATCATTCTGCTCAGATAATATATTGCTTATTCATGACCCATATCACTTTTCTGTGCCAGAAGAGCGCCAAGTGAATGATCTAAGGCTCGAATATATAGCAAAAAATGGTTTTTCTATCACCGGAGGTACCAGAACAGGCGGGTTTGTAAGATATTGCTTAATATTATTGAAGGCTTTTTGACACGCTTCATCCCAGACGAAAGATACCCCTTTCTTTAATAGACGGGAGAAAGGTTGACATCTCCCAGAAAGATTAGATATAAATCTTCTAATATAAGCAATACGGCCCTGAAAGCCACGGAGTTCTTTCAGATTACGAGGAGGACGCATTTCAAGAATTGCTTTAACCTTATCAGGATCAACATGGATACCTTGAGAGGTAATGACAAATCCTAGAAATTTGCCACTGGAAACCCCTAAGAAAGACTTAGTAGGATTTATTTTCAATTGATGCTGGCGCATTAATTAAAATACTGTTCTCAAGTCCTGAATATGATCGTCCTTTGATCGACTTTTAACAGTGATGTCATCTACATAGCATTCAACTATCTTCCGTAGATGTTCTTGAAAGATATTGCTCATAGCCCGTTGATACGTGGCACCGGCATTTTTAAGACCAAACGGCATAACTGTATAGCAGTAGACCCCAAGAGGTGTACGAAAAGCGGTGCGCTTCTCATCTTCTGGATGCATCTTGATCTGATTGTATCCTGAGAATCCGTCCATGAAAGACATACGTTCAAAACCACATGTATTGTCTATCATGATATCAGTAATTGGAAGTGGAAATTCGTCCTTTGGATAAGTCGTATTAAGATCTCGATAATCTATACAAACTCGAACTTTTCCGTTCTTTTTCATAACAGGAACAATATTGGCCACCCAATCTGGGTGTTGTTCTTCACGAACAAAGCCACATGTAATCAGTTTTTTGACTTATGCTTCAGTTGTATCCATCATATCTGGTCTAAAGCGTCGTTGATGTTGTTTTACAGGCTTGACATTAGGCAAAATATTGAGTTTATGGGTAGTAACTTTAGGATCTAGCCCTGGCATATCCTCATAACTCCATGCAAAGATGTCAATATAATCTTTTATAAGTTTTATCAGCTCTTCCTTTTCTTCTTCAGAAAGATTCTTACTGATGAATATTGGTTTGGATGTAACTCCATCTCCAACATCAATCTGGATAACCTCATCTTCTGTAGGTGGCTGTCGTTGTTCAAAACGAAGTTCCCATTGAGTATCCATTTGTTGAGCCCAAGGATCATTCTCAAATAGTTCTGATTCATCATCGGCTTGAACCATATTGACTGAGAGTACTTGTCCAGATTGAAGTTCCTCTGAATCTGATGATTGTGAAGAGCTGGAAGAGAATTCTTCTTGTATATCATCATAAAACATGTGGGACGGGTCATATCCCAACCCATGACGAGTCTTTTGGTAAAACGGATCACCACATAATGGTAATCGTCTGCCCTTGCCTTGATTGAGACCTTGCATAGTCTTCAAATCATACCCCATGTTCTGAATGATCTTGATAGATTGCTGACTGTATTTGTCAATTCAGATTCTTCCTTTGTCTTTATCCTTCAGCTCATCTGCCTGAGCAACAGGGATATTTCTAGCCAGGCCAAACACAATTTGATGCTTGTTTTTCTTATCAGACGGAACCACGAAGTAAGATTCTTTATGACGTCAAAAAGTTACGCAAGCTTGTAATGAAGCGGCCACAGGTAGAAGATAAGGAGAAGATGTTAGGAACCTTTGAGCATATGGTCCAACATCTGTATAAGGAGGAAAAGAATTCTTCTTATGATCAATGTATAAAGTTTCTTCCGGTTCTATGTTGTCTTTATATTGATGACTTTGATTATCAGAAGATAAAGTCATTCTCTCAATAAACTTGACAGCCATATACTTGAACAGGAAATCTTCATTGATATCAGAAAGTACAGAATGATCAATATTTACATCATTTACAGTTTGATTGCTACGCTTCAGATTAATCAACAATGGACCATCATCTGTCTTCTGCGTAGATTTACCAAGATTGACAATCAATGGTAGTCCTGGATCATTCGTATAAGAAGTACGTCCTTTGACCTTGATCATAAAGGGTTGAACTTGGCTCTTAGCAGGAATATTTATTGATTCCTCAGACGAAGTTTGAGTTCTTCCTTTAACCTTGATCATCAAAGGTTGATCATTGACAGGTTGAGATTGGATTCGTCCCTTGACTATGATCTTCAAAGGTTGCTCCTCTGGCGGATCTTCATTAATAGACTGATCCTCAGATGATGATTGATCTTCAGCCATGTCTGATATATCTTTCACATGCTCTTGTTTATAAAGCCTTGAATCAGAGAAGTAGGCTTCGACACCCTTGAACGGATTAATATCAGCAAACTCAGTTTTCACAACTCCTTGGGAGTCCACATATTTGAAACATTGGTGAAGAGTTGAAGGCACAATATTATGCTCATGAATCCACGGTCTTCCAAGAAGAATATTGTAGGATACATCCGAGTTGATAACATAGAAAGTTACCATAGTTCGAAGATCACCAATCTGAATCTGCAGACGAATCTTTCCCAGTAGTTTGCTCTTGCCAGAGTTAAAATCGACTGTCGTAGTACTAGTGTAAGTCAGCTCACTAGTAGGAATCCTCAGGGGTCTTAGCATACTTTAAAGAATTATACTAATTGAAGACCCAGGATCGATGTAAATCCTGTCAATTTCAGTAGATCCAATATATCCAGTGTAGCATAGAGGCCTGTCATGCTTGTTGTGTTTCAATAGCATATCCTCTTGTGTAAAGATGATGTTGGGAATTGCTTCCATCACACTATGGCACTGCGGGCATGACACTGGTATATTATCAGGAGTCTTGAGTTGAGCCAAGCATGAATCTGCTTGAAGTAAAGCTTCGCTCAAAGTCTCTCTGCTTTCTCTGGAAAGGCGAAGCAGTTCAAATATAGATAGTCTAGCCGGAGTATTGGCTAACTGAGCTAGAATGTCAAACTTGTAAGGCTTCATCACCACCCTCTGATTGGAAGCAGGCTTCAATGGGATATCAAAGCGTACTGCCTTCTGTTTCCCCTTTTCAACCACAGAAGGTTTAGCAGGAACAGGAGAAGGTTGAATTGGTAGAGTTTCTACTACATCTTCTGCTTCTTTAGAGGATCTCTCATAATCTTTGTGGTACTCTTTTCCAGATCTTGTACTAGCAAAAGTTTTTTCTTCAGACTCAGGAGAAGGAAGTACCATATTACAGGATTTAGTCTTTCTTCCCTTAGCCTTCTTATTGTGAGGGTTGTTACGAGGCACTTCAGAACCCAATCCAGCAGTGGAATTCTGATTTTGAATTTGTAAAGGAAGACGTATTCCTTTATCATAATTCAAACCTTCTGCCTTTTGAAAGTCGTAACCCATCTTCCTCATAAGAAGGACAGATTGCTGACTATACAAGTGGATAGGCAGTGAGCTTTGGACAGGTGTTTCAGTACAGGAAGAGGAAGAAACCTCTGTAACTATAGGAGAATGAAGCATAGACGTCTCTGTAGTTAAGGGAGGAGAAGGATTCGGGATACGAGGAGAAATCCCTGTTGGAGCTTTTTCATAAGCAGCAAAGACTTATTGTACTCGGTATAAAGGAACACTATTCATGGCTAGCCACTGCTGATGAGTAAGCTTGAGCTTGGTAGGAGGAGCTAGACTTGGAGGACAGATGTTCAGTCCTTTCAGTCTATCTTCTAAAGGGAGGCCATCCCATAGGTGATTCAAGTCATCGAGATCTGGAATAACATGGGAAATCATGTTGCAGGTTTTGGCTTTCTTACCCTTCTTAGATTTTGAAGTTTTACCTTTATTTTCCAACTCAGGTATTAAGTCAAGATGTACCCACATGATTTCACCATTCTTCAATGTGAGCGGCAGTAATCCTGTATTTTCTTCCCTGGCAGGTGGGATATTCATGATTTTCATAGTCGCCTTCGAAATTGGGATAATTCCATCTGGGATTTGCTGTGGAGGAAAATCTCCAAATTGAAGAGAGACCATGTTGGTTGTAACTGTATGGTCATCATTGGTTAGAGCGATAGCGCCACCATTTATCAGGTCTTGGATCTTCTTTTTCAAGACATAGCAAGCACTGGTAGGATGATTAACGTATCTATGATAGATACAATATTTGGGATTGTCAGTCAGATTCACCACATTAGGCCTTTTTGGCTCTGGAATTTGAAGTTTGCCACTTTTCACCAGACACTGAAATATCCCTGGGATATCACTTTCGTCAAAAGAGTATTCTTCCTTTGGCCTGAAAGATTCCTGATTATTTGGCGTCGTTTTGTTCTTAGAGAGATTGACCATAAGAGTATCTTTTCCTTTTACATTACGATTGTCAGGATTATTACCAGGATTACTTTTCTTTCCTTTATCTTCTGAAGCAAAAATTATCCCGTGTTCCCGAGCCAACCTACCATTGGTCTCGGCAAAAACTGCTGCTATGATAAACGAAGCCCAATCTGTGAATTGGGAACCTGTGAAGACAGCAATAGATGGTCGTAGATTCATCTTGCATGTATCAATCAACGCTGAATCTGGCATACCAAGAGGCATCTTGAGAGTAGCCTGCCGGAAACGTTCAATGAACGTCCGAGTATCTTCTTTCTCCTTTTGTTTGATTTCTATTAAGGAGGACATATTCATGTCCATACCTCTTTCATAGAAACGGAAGAGAAACATTGCCTTGAATTCGTCAAAAGACGAAATAGAGTTATCGGGTAAGCTACGATACCAATCGTAAGCTGAACCCGTCAGACATCCGATGAACACTCGAGTGAGAAGAGCATCATTTTTCTGCAAGTGTACAGTCATAATATCAAAGTAATTGATATATTGACTGGAAGATGCTTTTCTATCGAATAAAACCATGGATTGTGGCTTGAACTTCGGTGGAAAGGGTACATCATTCCAATGAGGAGGATAAGGTTGCTTAATCCCTAACCTCTGGAGCTGATCTTTGTGCCTCAAAACTTTAAACTGTGCTTTGAGTTCACGCACTGCTTGAATGGCTTCACTGGTTTGAGGAAGCACATTTGATTGAATAGTCGTTGGATGTACCGTAACCCCCACTGGAGGTGGTACATCTTCTGGAATGATGGGATCTGGAGATGCAGAATTTTGATTAACAGCAGGCTCTTTAATATTCGAAGGTATATCAGCCTCTTGACTATCTTGAGTTTGTGCTGCTACTGGTACCGGAGTTATTACTGTAGGTTGAGCAGTTTGCTGATTCAAAATTATCTGATACATGCTTTGCACCATGTTGAGCATGTCTTTCAATAATTGCTCCATGGCAGTGAGACGTTGTTCCGTATTAGCAGATGACGTCTCTGGTTCATCTCCAATAGCGTAGGATTCAACCTCTCTTGAAGATATAGAGGGATTAGTATAGAAGTATGAATCCATACTATCGGTATCAGACTCAAAAGATTGAGTACCCCCAGCTTCTGAATCAGAAGTCTGCAATTGCCTTTGTCTTCTTGATCGAGTATTCTGATACACTCCTTCAAAGGAATCAAGAAGCCTGTTGAACTATTGTTGACCTGGAGTTTGGGACATGTTTCGTCTCGATCGTCGTCCTCTGTTAGTATGAGATGCCATGTTGACTGATGCATATGACAGCTCCTCTTCTTGGTTTTCAGCTTGATGTTGAAGCGAGTTAAAACTTAAACGATCAAAAACTGACCGTCTTGAAGCCGAACAACAACAATTGATCACAACCTGGTGATATTCACAATGATATTTTTCTTGGGAGAGCATCACCGGAGATTGTCTGTTGTCACTCCCCAATCTTGGAATACGTATTTTAATACGTAAACCGATAAATTGTATTTACCTTGAATTTATACTATATTTATTATGCTGTATTTCTTCATGCATTTCCCAAAAATATTCGACAAAATATTATTTCCTAATATATTTTCTGCATTTGGGCCTACAGTTTTGGCTCATTTGGGTAACCTATTCTTGGTTCACCAATGGGTCATCATGAACCCTTTGGTTCATCATGAACCCATGGGTCCAAAAATTCTATATATATAACTCATCTCCTTCTCTCTCCTCTCATTTACTTCTTCTCATTTACTTCCTCCACCAACCAAGGCAAGTACCAACTTGCTCAAGAGAAGGATCCATTATTTTGTTAATGATTCTTACAAAACTATTTGCCAAAACATGTTCTTTTCCTCAATCTATACTAGTTTAGAACTTGGAAATTTCTATTTTGAAGCTTTGATTTTTGTAGATCTAAGTTTTAATCATTTTCGTATTTTGCATGGTTTGATCTAATTTAGTTGGATTTTATGGGTTTTTGATGCTTCCATGTGGAAGAGCATTCAGTTTCACCCAAGTTGGAGCTTTGGAAATCTGGATTTGGAGTTCGGATGGCCAAGTTATGATACTTTGAAGCTTGGGTTCAGCCATGGTGTTCTTGCTATTTTGGAGAAGACAGTGAACAGTGTGCTCCTGTTTGAGCACGCTTCCTGTTGGAAGCGTGTCTCCCCTTGAGCCTGCGTGACTTTTCACGCAGCTCTTCCCTTGAGCTTGCGTGACTTTTCACGCAGCTCTTCCCCTTGAGCTTGCGTGACTTTTCACGCAGCTCTTTCCCTTGAGCTTGCGTGACTTTTTCACGCAGCTCTTTTCCTTGAGCTTGCGTGACTTTTTATGCAGCTCTTTCCCTTGAGCTTGCGTGACTTTTCACGCAGCTCTTCCCCTTGAGCCTGCGTGACTTTTCACGCAGCTCTTTCCCTTGAGCCTGCGTGACTTTTCACGCAGCTCTTCCCTTGAGCTTGCGTGACTTTTCACGCAGCTCTTCCCTTGAGCTTGCGTGACTTTTCACGCAGCTCTTCCCCTTGAGCTTGCGTGACTTTTCACGCAGCTCTTTCCCTTGAGCCTGCGTGACTTTTCATGCACGCTGCCTTGTTGTGCGTATGTTTTGATATTTTATTAGATATTATATGCCCATTTTATATCCTTACGCCTTTTGTCCCGAGCATGATATGAGCACTGATGTGACCCCGGAGAACAAAGTGTTCCTACCTGATACATGTACCTGAATGTCCCAGTTCTTGTTCATGCTCGACAAATGACTCGTAACTCCACGTGGCGTATTTGTAATAATGCATTACACTAAGGAGGGTAGCACATGTTGACATACTGATTGACATGGATCCTCACTTAGGGTACTCGTACTAAAGTACGACTTTAGGAGGATAATCATGCAGGCCAGCATGAGAGTCCAAGATTTCACCTAGGGTTAAACTAGGCAACTGAATATACTAGATGCATGGGGAGGGCAGAGTCCCGAGATCGTGTTACACCAGTCGCCCTGAGATATTGTCTTGGCGCGCCGGCTGGTCTCCACGGATACTGTGTCATCCGCAACGAGTGGATGACTGTATCCGATTAATTCCTGCTATATATTACATGTCTTGGCAAGGTGGCCTCACGAGGGACCTGTGCTCCATGACACCTGTCTACGCGAACCCCTGGGTTGGCTAGCCTTGCTGGAAAGATACGATCTGAGGATTTTTCTAATAACATGACGCGAGGATAACCTCGTCCCACTAGAAACTCGTAGACTTGATTGGCCGTGAAAACGACTTGCATATTTTCTATTTACCTTCCGTAAATAACTGAGGGAAGCGGACTGTCATGGTGCGTGATCCAACCCATGTTCTTGTTTGATTGTTGGGTTGGTTATCGTACTATGACAGGCTGTGGACCGAAGTTATGAACGGAAGACTTATTCTGGTTGTGAAGTGCCACTTCTGTGAATGACTGAGGAACATGGTCTATCATGGTACATGATCCAACCCATGTTCTTGTTTGATTGTTGGGTTGGTTATTGTGCTGCGATAGGCTATCGACCGAAGTCACGATCAGGAGATTTTATGGTTTATACCTTTTTAACTTATGTGAAAGTTATAGAGTACGACACGTCCCGACTCCATACGGCACCTTTTGTCCTTGTTTGGTTGTAAGGGTGCCATATGGGTTCGAGGATGTTGCGCTACCCTATAATAGTAGCATAAGTATTACTATTATCAGTCATTCTATTAGTTGGGTTTTTTAATCTTAACTCTTGTGCCCCTTTGGCGGTACTTGCTATTCGGGGCTGACCCCGCTGGTTTTGTTTGGCCAGATCTCGTAGCAAAGCCAGAGGACACGATCTTCCTCCCTGACATCCATGGTACATACTAGGAGCATGGCAGTTCGGGGACTCGAGTGGGTTTCTTCTCCACCACTCCTGCTTATACTTTTGCGGCGTTTAGCCACCGGCACCTGTTAGCCGGATTACTTGATATTTTGTGTCAGTACATAATTGTAATTAAACAGACTGCAGTTGTGTATAATTTTGTACTCCTGACTCTCTGAGATAGCTAAATTATAAAGCTAGTCTCTCATGATCATTTTGATGAAGCGTCAGGGACGCCTTACTGCTTTATCTTTAATGTTCATTTAATTGCTGATTTGACTTAATTGATTGAGACATAGAACTCTGTGGGACCATAGGAGACTTGATTGTAGCATGTACCCCCTAGTCTCTCGACAGCTACGATCGCCGTATGATGCTACGTACCTCATATGGAGTAGCTGGCCTAGTCCGTCCCAGTATTTCGGTACTGGGGCGTGACAAGGTTTTAGTGGTGGCCCATGCAGGTCTGATTTTCAGACTTGTGGGGTATTGCGAATTATTAGGAGTCTCAATCAAAACTTGTTCCCCTTGAAATTCTGTTTCGAATTCTCTGTCCTTGCCTTGATCTCTAACCTGACTTGCCTCCTCGAAATCTTCTTTGTCCGGACTTGATAATCTTATATCTTTCTCTATAGGGGTGCTTCATTCTCAGTAGCGGGTGAGGCCCATGAGGAAGAGCAGCAAGGGCTTGGCTCGACTGGGCAGCAACAGGGGAGAGAACCTTCCCCAGGGCAGGCACAAGCAGAAGTGGAACCAGAGGCAGTGCAGCCGCAGGTTATTGAAACTCCTGCAGCACCAGCAGCGACGGCAGTACCAGATGTCGTAGCACTCCTGGAGATCGTCCGAGGGATTCTTGTCACTCACCAACAGCAACAGACTCGGCAGCAGGAGCAGAACGTGTTGCTGAACCAGGGAATTCAGTTAGCTCTTGAGAGGAGTGCCGGGGTTGACTCGGGAGCATCAGGAAGGTTCCGTCGCTTGAACCGGAGGTATTTTGATGGCACGGAGGATGCCATCACTGCGGATGCATGGATTCAAGACATTGAAGCCATTCTTGTGGCAGCCAAGGTTCCAGATGATGAGAAGGTTGATCAGGTCAAATTAGTACTTCAGGATCTTGCCCGCGACTGGTGGGCATCAGAAGAAGTTGGTATAAGACGTCCTGTTCGTTGGACCACCTTCAGTGACAGATTCAAGGACAAGTATTTTGGCGTAGTAGCTCGATATGAGCTCCAGCAGAAGTTTATCAGTCTCAAGCAAGCAGGCAAGACCGTAGATGGGTATGCCGCAGAGTTCTGCAGATTGTGCCATTTCGTACCAGCAATGGTGGCAACGGAGCCAGAGAAAGCTATGAGATTCCAGCAGGGACTTCATTTGGAACTATTACAGCTTGTGGAAGGACACGACTACCAGACGTTCGACGCTATTTTGACGGCAGCTCGTAGGCACGAGCTTACCCAGCAGAGGTTAGCATCGAGGACTGGAGGTCAGAAGAGATCTCATTCCCAGGTTGGAGGAGGAGCAATGCAACGAACATCGGTACCAGCACCCGGTGTACGTATTCATGATGCAGGAGCGCCGCGGAGGGCGGCCGTGTCAACTAATACAGCGCCAGTTCGGCATCAGCAGCCGAGGAACCAGCAGCAGCGTCAGGGAGCACCCCAGGGCTGTACCTTCTGTGGGAAGGCAGGGCACACGAGGGAGGTGTGTCGGTCAGCGAATGGCTTATGTTTGAGGTGTGGTCGTGCAGACCACCGCATTTCTACTTGTCCTATGATGCAGAGGCCAGGAGGGCCAGCTCAACAGTTTCCAACATTGCCAGCTCCAGTGGCAACCCCGAGTGGAGGGCCAGTATTAGCAGTAAGGCCCCTAGCCCAGCGCTTACCAACGCAGGCTCAGATGTTCCGCCAGGCACAGGAAGCCGAAGGCCCTCAGGGGCAGCAACAGCATGGTCGAAGAAGGCCGCAACAAGGGGCTCCACGGGGCCAGGCTCTCACATTGACCTTGGGAGAGGCTCTAGCGTCTAGTGACGTGGTGGCAGGTAAAATTCTCGTCACCTCATTTCCCGCTGTAGCATTATTTGATTCAGGCGCTACACTCATTCATTCATCTCTGCACAATATGCTACACGGATTGGATTAGAGTTTGAGGCATTGCCGGAGAGGATGGATATACTCATCGGCAATGGGCTCATAGAAGTTAGCAGAGTGCGCTTTTCATGTCCGGTGGAGGTGTGTGGGCATTTATTGCCCGCATCATTGATTGAATTCCCTATGGGGAATTTTGATGTCGTTCTTGGCATGGATTGGTTGAGAGACAGTCATGCGACAATTGATTGTAGAGGAGGTAGGGTTATATTCAGTATTCCTGGGATAGAGCAGTTCATCTTTACTCGAACCTTGAAGAATCAGGCCGGAGGCGTCATCTCAGCAGCAGTGTCAGAGCCAGGACAGATTCCGAGAGTGGTCGAAGATTTTCTCGACGTCTTCCCTGATGAGCTCCCAGGGATACCCCCAGTCAGAGAGGTAGAATTTAGCATTGAGTTGAACCCTGGAACGAGGCCAATTGCAGATAGAGTTTACAGAATGTCGTCGTCAGAGCAGGATAAGTTGTATCAACATGAAGAAGAGTTGAAGTCTAAGGGATTCATCCGAGACAGTAAATCGCCCTGGACCGCACCAGTGATTCTAGTTTCCAAGAAGGATGGGTCGACGAGGATGTGCATCGACTACCGCAAGCTGAATGCAGTAACAGTGAAGAATAAGTACCCACTACCAAGGATTGATAACCTGTTCGACCAGTTGAGCAAGGCCAGCATCTTTTCCAAGATCGATCTTCGGTCAGGATACTATCAAGTAAGAGTCTAGGAGCAAGACATATCGAAGACAGCATTCAGATCTAGATATGGGCATTATGAGTTTTTAGTAATGCCCTTTGGACTAACCAACGCCCCCGCAGTATTCATGGATTTAACGAACCGCATATTTCTGCCGTACTTGGATAAATTTGTGGTGGTGTTCATAGATGACATTCTTGTCTATTCCAGCAGTGAAGAGGAGCATGAGAAACATCTTAGGACTGTCTTACAGACATTGAGGAAGCATCAACTTTATGCGAAGCTTGACAAGTGTGAATTTTGGTTAGATCACATTTCATTCCTGGGGCATGTAATTTCTGGGGCAGGAGTGTCAGTGGATCCGAAGAAGATTGAGGCCGTAGAGCATTGGCCAGTTTCGAGAACGGTTACAGAAGTGCAAAGTTTCTTAGGATTAGCTGGTTACTACAGAAGGTTCGTGGCGGACTTTGCCAAGATCTCTGCACCCTTAACGCGTTTGACGCACAAGGACGTAGAGTTTGTTTGGTCAGCTAGCTGTCAGGCATTATTTGAAGAATTGAAGAAGAGATTGATCTCAGCCCCGATCTTGACACTTCCAGTAGGAGCAGGAGGCTTTACCGTATATTGTGACCCATCAGGGAAGGGTCTTGGATGTGTATTGATGCAGCATGGAAAGGTGATAGCATATGCGTCTCGACAGCTTCGAGACCATGAGAAAAATTACCTGACTCACGATTTGGAGTTAGCAGCTGTGGTGTTTTCACTCAAGTTGTGGAGGCATTATTTATACGGGGATCGGGTAGAGATCTATACTGATCATAAGAGTTTGAAATATGTATTCACGCAGCGAAATTTGAACATGAGGCAAAGAAGATGGTTAGAACTGCTGAAGGATTTTGATTTAGATCTTCAGTATCATCCAGGAAAGGCGAATGTAGTTGCAGATGCACTGAGTAGGAGAGACAGTACCTTTATCCTGACCTCGCAGAAGCATATTCTAGAAGATCTTCAGAGTATGGGAATCGAAGTAGTCTTGCCAAGGGATATAGGAAGAATGACCAGTATGCAGATTCAGTCAACCTTAGTAGAGAGGATAAGGGCAGCACAAGCAGGAGATCCACAGATTCAGAAGTTGCGGTCGGAGTGTGAATCAGGCCGTAGGAAGGAGTTAGTGATTCATGAAGATGGTACGCTCAGGTTCGGAAACAGACTCTGTGTACCGAGTGGAGACCTTCGGCAAGAAGTTATGTCCGAAGCTCATAATTCTATTTACTCCATTCATCCTGGAGGGACGAAGATGTATCGAGATATCAGGCAGTTCTTTTGGTGGAATGGCATGAAAAGAGAGATAGCGAGATTTGTATCCAAGTGTCTGGTATGTCAGCAGGTGAAAGCCGAGCAGCAGAGACCAGCAGGATTGCTATAGCCGCTTCCTATCCCAGAATGGAAATGGGAGCACATCACGATGGATTTTGTGACTGGTTTACCTAGATCTCCGGCTGGCAAGAATGCAGTCTGGGTAATAGTAGATCGACTCACGAAGGTTGCTCATTTCCTTCCCTTCCGAGTTGGACAGACTACTGAACAGCTAGCAGAAATGTACATGAAACAGATAGTAAGGCAGCACGGTGTTCCAGTTAGTATAGTATCAGATCGGGATACGCGGTTTACTTTCCATTTTTGGCGGAGCTTGCACCAAAGTTTGGGAACCAAGTTAAGATTCAGTACTGCTTATCATCCACAAACTGACGGACAATCAGAAAGAACCATTCAAACATTAGAAGATATGCTACGGGCGTGTACCTTGGATTTTGGCGGATCTTGGGAGGATCACCTTCATCTAGTGGAGTTCTCCTATAACAACAGCTATCAGGCTAGCATTCAGATGGCCCCGTTCGAAGCATTGTATGGAAGGAAGTGCAGGTCCCCTTTGGCATGAGACGACGTCGGAGAACGGAAGTTGTTGGGGCCAGAGATGATCACGCAGACTGTGGAGATAGTTAAGTTAGTCAGAGAGCGCCTTCGAGTTGCACAAGATCGACATCGTCATTGGGCAGATCAGCATCGTAGGCCTCTAGAGTTCAGAGTTGGCGACCAAGTGTTTCTGCGGATTTCGCCTACTCGGAGTATCATCAGATTTGGAACCCGGGGAAAGCTTAGTCCAAGATACGTTGGACCTTTCAAGATTCTCGCTCGGGTAGGCGATGTGGCTTATCGACTTGCCCTTTTGCCTTCGTTAACTGGCATACATGATGTGTTTCATGTGTCCCAATTACGTGGGTATGTCCCGGATCCGAGTCATGTCCTCGATCATTCTGAGTTAGTCGTTGGTACCGACCTAACTTACGAGGAACAACCAGTATCTATTTTGGACCGGCGAGAGAAGGTACTCAAGAATCGGACGGTAAGCCTTGTCCGTGTTTCTTGGAACCATCACTCTTCGGGAGAGTCAACCTGGGAGCGCGAGGACGAGATCAGATCTCGTTATCCGTATTTGTTTGACTAATAAGGTATATTTATGCACCTTATTGACACGATTCCATGCTTTTTTGTACCTGCTTATTTTGCATCTTGTGATGTATGATAATAACTGCTATGATAGTTAACTTATATATATGATTGTGCCTTGCTTGCCCTGATTTCACTATCCTGTCTTGGCTGGAATTCCGAGGACGGAATTTTTCTAAGAAGGGTAGAGATGTCACTCCCCAATCCTGGAATACGTATTTTAATACGTAAACCGATAAATTGTATTTACCTTGAATTTATACTATATTTATTATGCTATATTTCTTCATACATTTCCCAAAAATATTCGATAAAATATTATTTCCTAATATATTTTCTGTATTTGGGCCTACAGTTTTGGCTCATTTGGGTAACCTATTCTTGGTTCACCAATGGGTCATCATGAACCCTTTGGTTCATCATGAACCCATGGGTCCAAGAATTCTATATATATAACTCATCTCCTTCTCTCTCCTCTCATTTACATCTTCTCATTTACTTCCTCCACCAACCAAGGCAAGTACCAACTTGCTCAAGAGAAGGATCCATTATTTTGTTAATGATTCTTACAAAACTATTTGCCAAAACATGTTCTTCTCCTCAATCTATACTAGTTTAGAACTTGGAAATTTCTATTTTGAAGCTTTGATTTTTGTAGATCTAAGTTTTAATCATTTTCGGATTTTGTATGGTTTGATCTACTTTAGTTGGATTTTATGGATTTTTGATGCTTCCATGTGGAAGAGTATTCAGTTTCACCCAAGTTGGAGCTTTGGAAATCTGGATTTGGAGTTCAGATGGCCAAGTTATGATACTTTGAAGCTTGGGTTCAGCCATGGTGTTCTTGCTGTTTTGGAGAAGACAGTGAACAGTGTACTCCTGTTTGAGCACGCTTCCTGTTGGAAGCGTGTCTCCCCTTGAGCCTGCGTGACTTTTCACGCAGCTCTTCCCTTGAGCTTGCGTGACTTTTCACGCAGCTCTTCCCCTTGAGCTTGCGTGACTTTTCACGCAGCTCTTTCCCTTGAGCTTGCGTGACTTTTTCACGCAGCTCTTTCCCTTGAGCCTGCATGACTTTTCACGCAGCTCTTCCCTTGAGCTTGCGTGACTTTTCACGCAGCTCTTCCCCTTGAGCTTGCGTGACTTTTCATGCAGCTCTTTCCCTTGAGCCTGCGTGACTTTTCACACACGCTGCCTTGTTGTGCGTATGCTTTTGATATTTTATTAGATATTATATGCCCATTTTATATCCTTACGCCTTTTGTCCCGAGCATGATATGAGCACTGATGTGACCCCGGAGAACAAAGTGTTCCTACCTGATACATGTACCTGAATGTCCCAGTTCTTGTTCATGCTCGACAAATGACTCGTAACTCCACGTGGCGTATTTGTAATGATGCATTACACTAAGGAGGGTAGCACATGTTGACATACTGATTGACATGGATCCTCACTTAGGGTACTCGTACTAAAGTACGACTTTAGGAGGATAATCATGCAGGCCACAGCATGAGAGTCCAAGATTTTACCTAGGGTTAAACTAGGCAACTGAATATACTAGATGCATGGGGAGGGCAGAGTCCCGAGATCGTGTTACACCAGTCGCCCTGAGATATTGTCTTGGCGCGCCGGCTGGTCTCCACGGATACTGTGTCATCCGCAACAAGTGGATGACTGTATCCGATTAATTCCTGCTATATATTACATGTCTTGGCAAGATGGCCTCACGAGGGACCTGTGCTCCATGACACCTGTCTA
The DNA here is from genome assembly GCA_029216955.1 of Iris pallida. Lineage (NCBI taxonomy): Eukaryota > Viridiplantae > Streptophyta > Magnoliopsida > Asparagales > Iridaceae > Iris > Iris pallida. The sequence continues at coordinate 1,730,481 of JANAVB010031416.1, read as the reverse complement.
CGCGAACCCCTGGGTTGGCTAGCCTTGCTAGAAAGATACGATCTGAGGATTTTTCTAATAACATGACGCGAGGATAACCTCGTCCCACTAGAAACTCGTAGACTTGATTGGCCGTGAAAACGACTTGCATGTTTCCTATTTACCTTCCGTAAATAACTGAGGGAAGCGGACTGTCATGGTGCGTAATCCAACCCATGTTCTTGTTTGATTGTTGGGTTGGTTATCGTACTATGACAGGCTGTGGACCGAAGTTATGAACGGAAGACTTATTCTGGTTGTGAAGTGCCACTTCTGTGAATGACTGAGGAACATGGTCTATCATGGTACATGATCCAACCCATGTTCTTGTTTGATTGTTGGGTTGGTTATTGTGCTGCGATAGGCTATCGACCGAAGTCACGATCAGGAGATTTTATGGTTTATACCTTCTTAACTTATGTGAAAGTTATAGAGTACGACACGTCCCGACTCCATGCGGCACATTTTGTCCTTGTTTGGTTGTAAGGGTGCCATATGGGTTCGAGGATGTTGCGCTACCCTATAATAGTAGCATAAGTATTACTATTATCAGTCATTCTATTAGTTGGGTTTTTTAATCTTAACTCTTGTGCCCCTTTGGCGGTACTTGCTATTCGGGGCTGACCCCGCTGGTTTTGTTTGGCCAGATCTCGTAGCAGAGCCAGAGGACACGATCTTCCTCCCTGACATCCATGGTGCATACTAGGAGCATGGCGGTTCGGGGACTCGAGTGGGTTTCTTCTCCACCACTCCTGCTTATACTTTTGCGGCGTTTAGCCACCGGCACCTGTTAGCCGGATTACTTGATATTTTGTGTCAGTACATAATTGTAATTAAACAGACTGCAGCTGTGTATAATTTTGTACTCCTGACTCTCTGAGATAGCTAAATTATAAAGCTAGTCTCTCATGATCATTTTGATGAAGCGTCAGGGACGCCTTACTGCTTTATCTTTAATGTTCATTTAATTGCTGATTTGACTTAATTGATTGAGACATAGAACTCTGTGGGACCATAGGACACTTGATTGTAGCATGTACCCCCTAGTCTCTCGACAGCCACGATCGCCGTATGACGTTACGTACCTCATATGGAGTAGCTGGCCTAGTCCGTCCCCGTATTTCGGTACTGGGGCGTGACATCTGTTCTTACGTTTTTGTATTAGCAAGTCACGTAAATCAGAAGGAACAGATGGAGTATTCTTCTTTATCACATTTGGGGTAAAAAAATGTTTAGTCCCTTGTGTATAAAGAAGATTACTGGCTTCATTCGCAGAACCAAACCGTACATTTTTACGCGTTTGGAGTTGTGTGCGTAAATCTTGAGATTTAGCACGAAGGACTCCATTTTCATGGCACGTGATTTGCAAGTTTGGCACTTTACGTAAAGCAGTATAAGAAGGTTGTTGGTGTAGGACAGAAGTTTTACCAACAATATTTTTACGCTGCACACGTTTAGGTAGATTCATATTAGATGTGCAAACATCGTTATGAATTTTATCTACACTGTCAAAGACAAGAGACTTACCTTTACGCGTAGAGCGTGAAAATTGATTATCTACCACATCACAGACGGGAGATTTTGCTTTACGCGAGGAGCGTAATTTATTTGGGCCTACCACGTCACAGACAGGAGACTTAATTTTACACTCAGAAGTATTAGAATCTGCCATATTACAAATGGGAGACTCATTCTTATTCCTTGAGCGTAAAACTTGGTTTTTACCCACTGAGCGTAAAACTTGATTCTTATGCAGTGGGCGTGAAACCTGATTATCATCACCGTTACAAACGGGAGATAAATCATCACACTTTGAGTGCAACTCTGAAGTAAGGACCGCCTCGTTACGAACGGGAGCCCCTACGACAGGAGTGGGAAGAATTCCCTTGTCATCAGAAGTCACAGAGAGATCAGAAACTACTTTGGATTTGGGAATCCAAACTTTTCGTGCTTTGCGAGACTTTTGAACATTGGAGTAGCGAGAACCACCCCCAGTTCGGAGCATTTCTTCATAGGCAGTCTGGTCGAAGTGCACAACCAGAGTCTTCTTGGTCGAACCGACCGAAACATCATCATATTGAGCAATCACCTCCTCGTGAGAGGAGAAGGTAGTCCCCAGCAGATTCGCCATTTTGTTTCACTTAACAAAATTGCCAAACAAAAGTTGGGTTTTGAAAATAATACGAGAAAAAGTACAAGAAGTACAAATTTGATTCTGAGAAAGTATTGCTATGGAAGTCTGATCTTGTAAATGATCACTTTGTTCCTTGGACCATATGATGATGATGAAGATCACTGATTGAAGTAGAACAACTTGGAATAACTAAGTCACCAGAAAGGTATCGACGCACTTGGGCACTGATGGCGAGGCCGAATGCTTTTCTGCTTTGCTTCACTCTGTTCTGAAAGAAAAGTTGAAGAAGAATGCTCCGGAGAATCAAAATCTCGAAGTCCTGATATCTCTATTCTCTCATGTTCTCTCTGTCCGTTTTCTTTGAGAAAAATGAGTCTATTTATAGACTGGGGCTTCTGTGCGTAAAAGAGCATCAAAGTCTGTCTTTACGCTAACAACTGCCACCCATGATCAGAGTCATCCTTTGCATACGTTGACATGCGTCCCATCATTTCAGTAAGAATAGGATACATGTACATACGTTCTTCGAAATATGTGGCATGAAGGCCATGTAGGCAAACCACGTTCCAAACTGGCCAGAAAGAATAGGGCGTAACAATAGCTCCAACGTCCTCTGGGCGTAAAATAGTAAGATGAGCGTGAAATAGCTCTGTCATAGGTTTCCAGCGTAAGGTGGTTATTGAATAACCTTGAGCGTAAAATGGCTCAAATAGACTTTACGCACACATTGTTTTATGAGCGTAAGTACTCATGAAAAACTCCGTGCGTAAAAGAAACCATACAGTGAGCGTAAAGTAGCTCGATCCCCATAAACGACAACAATGGTCTTTGTATAAGACAAATTCTATTGAATTATGTAGTAAATGCCATCATTAATATCTTCATGTCAGAGTTTGCATTAAATGCGAGATTTGACAGCTTTGTCCAGCGTAAAAGAAGCTGCTCTGTTCTTGGCGTAAATAGGTGTAGACCCAAGCGTAAAATGATCAGCCTGCTTAGGCGTAAATTGATTAGCTTAGATTTGGGCGTAAAAGAGATTACCCGCTCTGCTTGGTGTAAAAAATCGATCACTTATGAATGGGATGACTCTTTCTTTGAAGCACTTTTTACGCTCCTACAGATGTGTGTGAGAGTGTTTGATGTGGGGGGAAAACTGGAACTGCATACCAGTTCAGTTTTCTGAGCAAGGACAGGAAAACCCCAATCCATATGCCAAAAACTAAATCAATGATTCTCCTTTTCCCCACACCAACACAACTACCCATTCACAAATCAATACACATGTAGGTGAACTAATTACTACAATTAACAACATCTAATCAGTTAATAAAACAAAGTAAAATCAGGAAAAATCAAGTTTCAGTTTTCTAATTTTAGCCTATGGTATCAAACATGAAACTTCATTGAATCCAATGCATTAACCCAATCAAAAGTAACCTATCAATCCCCTGTCAGCTAACAATATGTATGTAACTAATTTCTAACATTTAACAGCATCTAAACAGTAAAAAAAACAAATTGAAACCAAAATATCAGTTTCCAGTTTGTGTATTAGTGAACACAGGAATTCAGAAATTCGAATTCAAATAACCCATTAAAACCACAATAAAAAGGTTGGTAATTAGTGTTATAATTGTGAGTGTACTATAGAGTGTATTCGTGTCCAGAAATTGGACACGAATCGTGTCCCAAACAATGCACAAACACAGACACAGACAGTGCACGAGTAATTGTCGTGCACGCGTGCACGCGTGTCCTGCGCGTGACATAGGCCACGTGGTGACACGTGGCCTTGCGTACACGTGCACCAGGGGTAGGGCTACCCCTAGGACCGCCTGCACAGTGACCACGACGCGTGTCGTGTCCGTGTCAGCTGCGTATCAGTGCGCAAACTATGCGCACACAGCAGCCCGTGTGTGGCTCGTGCGACCAGTGCGGGGGCGATTGCGCCACGCACACTCCACGAGGTGCTTCTAAAATTTGGCAACACGATGACAGTCGTTTCCCCTAGGCTCACACCAAGTTTCAGGTCATGACGTGTCCTGTGTCGAGAGAAAACGAGCCCGTGATGCAGGACACAGTGCACGTGTGTGCACGGCGTGTCCAACCTAAAATTCTGACACAAAGGGACACCAAAACACTAGGACACCTTCACAAATATTAATGTACACATCAAGATCTACAATTACATGTAATTACATTTCAAAAATATGAAAATAAATTCCTATGTGGCATTTCTACAAACACTTAGTGTATCACTATGATACGTGTCCAATATGGACACGAAATGGACACGAATTGTGCCCAAATTTTGGAGACAGCTAGGAAACCCTAAAACCTAACCTTATATGCAAAGAAATCAGGAAAAACTACGAGTTTAGATGATTTACCTATTGAGTATCAAAACTCAAGAAAAGCTTCAAAGAGGGGATTCCAAATGGCAACTCCAAATCCCCAAATTGCATACAAACTGATGTGCTCCTCCAAAATCAGTATATAAACATAAATTAGATCCTATTGCAAAAGACTAGGACTAAAAAGGAGCTAAAATGAATTAATTAGAAATTTCTAAGGTTGGGAATTTACCTCTTCCAAAACTTGAGATCTATTTCCAGTAGAGGCTAACCCTAAATGAAAGAGGCATTAAATAGGGGTGGGAATCCCTAGGTTGGCTGCCATGGGTGGGTTTTATTTGATTTTGGGCCTAATTCATGGGCCTATGGCTTAAACACTAGGCTTTAAATTGCTAAGTCATAAGTCATTGACTTAAACCACAAGTCATGAACTGACTTCTCTTAAATAATACTTCCTACTTTAAAACTAATTCCCAATGACTAAAAGTAGGTTAACTAGAGTTAGACTAGGGTCACCAACTAGGGTTAGTTCTAGGTTAGTCTACAAGTCTCAACTAGTCATGACTAACTTAACTCATAGCCATATTTAATTAATATTAAAATCACACAAATTCCCATAATTCATAATAAATTCAAATAAATCCTAAAATACCCTCTAGGTTATAATGTACTAGTCAAACATCCTAATTACATGGCTAGGCTCTAAGGTTACACTAGTGAAACACCAAATCATAAACCATAACTTAAAATAGTTTTAAATGATTAAAAATCACCAAAAATCATATTATCATTTAAATATCATAATTAAATAAATTAAAATATAAAATTTCAAAATTACCCTCATTTTAGAAACTGGGTGTTACAAGTCTACCCACCTTAGAAAAATTTCGTCCTCGAAATTAAAACGGTAGTAGTCTTCTAGGTCAAACACCCCACAATCAAAGTCTCAAACATACCGTCAGATAATCATATGCGTCTGTCCAAAATCATGATACTCAGAATCTTCGCCATGCTAGTGAGCAAGGCTACGATAATCACAGAGTCCTCGACTAAGGTACATACCTCTAGAATTATGGTATTTAAAATTTTCGCATTGCCGCATGCTTGACAGCAAAAATCTTAAATTTCCATACCCGAGAAATACATCCAAAGTCTGACTATATGTCCTCACAATGCCAGCTATCATGACTATAGAAGACTCTAGATTCCATAACTTAGGCGACCTAGCCCATACGATTCATCTCAGAAGAAAACCAAATCGAAAAGAAATGCCAGATCAAAACTTATCAACAGATAAGGAAGCAGATAAGAACTGATGGAATTGAATTTCAAGATAGATATAATGAGGCAAGGTGGGAATGGAATCGAAAACAACAGAACCTGCAAGCACCTCTCCCACTGCCTGAGCATCCTCGACTGTCATGGCGTAAGCTCGCCCTTGCTGGCCTCCTCCAGCCTGATGCTGATACTGCACAAATCTCTGCTGCTGCGTCGGTAATGGTCCCCGCTGCTGACCTACCGGAGCCTTGGCTCCTCCTCATGGTGCTGTGCCTATGTACTGGGAACACTCCCTCAGCTGGTGGTCCGCTGCTCCACATAGTAGGCACCTGCCCAGCCTCCTCCTGCACTCACCCCATCCATGCCCCGGCTTCTTGCTGTAGGGGCAACTGACTGCCTGCTGTCTGGGTGTCTGATGCTGTCTGGGCTACTGTTGTCCCTGCTGATGGCCGTGACCCTGGAACTGCTGCTGAAACTGATGCTGAACGTGCGGCCTCTTGGCCGGTCCTCCGCTACTGCTGCCTTCCTGGGAGTCTCGCCCCTCTTGAGCCTAAGCTCAAGATCATCCTCTGCAGCTAAAGCGTCCACCAGGATCTCCTCAAATGTAGTGCTGCGGGGATTCTTGGTGTAGGACTTGACCTCCTTTACCAAGCCCTTCCGGAACCTCCGGACCTTCGTCGTCTCTGATAAGTCCTCCATAAATCTGCTCAGGCGGCAGAACTCTCCTGTGTACTCCTCCACGGACTGGTTCCCCTGGACTAGGGCCTCGAACTGGGTCTCGAGGGCTCCCAGCGCTGCGTCTGGAAAGAACTTCTCCTTAAACAGCTTCTTGAATGCTGCCCAAGTCTGTCCTACTGTACCGACCCTCGGGTCGGTCTGGTACCATGTACGGGCCAGATCCTGCATCATGCTGGCCACCGCCTCAATCTGGAGCCTCGTCGGAATCTCAGCCAACCTGAAAATCTCCTCCATATGCTCGATCCACTCGTCGGCATACAAGATCCCCTCTGTCCCTCGGAAGTATCTCGGGTGCATCTTCTGGAAATCTTGGATGCCTTTCTCCCGTGGTTGGTACGGCTGCGGGGCTGCCGCTGGCTGAGCTATGACTCTCTCTACCGCAGTCATTGCCAGCTCAATGCCTCGTGCGAGCTCTGCTGTCTGCCCCTGCTGCTGGGTCTGCTGACCCTCCATGTACTGCCGAAAAAAGGCTAACAGCTGAACGGCGTCAATTGTCCCTGCAGGTGGCTGCTGCTGCTGAAGAAGTACATCCGGAATCATCGGACTCGGCTCATGCCTCACTGCTGGTGGGGCTCCTCCAAAAGCTGCTGAAACGCCTACCCCAGCTGGCATGACTGGGGCTGCGGTACCAGGGGCTGGCTGCTGAGCATGAGAGGTGGCAGACCTCTCATCGACGTCCCCCTGGCCCTGGCGATGCGATCGCGTCTCAACCATCCTGGAGACACAGATCAAAAGGAAATAATTACTGAGAATGAGTCGAAATACCAAAGGAGGACAGTTTAAATTCAAGGAAGACAATAAGCGGCAAAATGTAAATATACGGAATCTGAATAAGAGTTTTTCCTATTTGTGATTGAGTACCTACAAAAATATCCTAATCCTACTGTAGGCTGTAGTGATACTCTAGTTCGAATACCACTACATAAACTCGACCTGCATGGGCCACCACTAAAAACGTGTCACGACCCGCACCCACTGTGAGGGTACGAGAACGTAACCACGCCCAGCCTACACCACAGTGTCGGCGGTAGAACGCTGTCCTAGGTCAATCATCTAACAATAAAAAGGTACATGTACAGTATATACACTCCAAATGGAGGTGACATAACAGAACAGTCTCAATCACATCTAAGGCAGATACAGAATAGTAAAGGTAGATAGGGAGATCAAAAGCACAATGTAATACAAATAAGAGGGAGAAAGTCTAAGTGTCTAAGATAACAACTCAAGAACATCCAGCTCAATACAAGTCTCTAAATATAACATCTCAGAAGAACTACAGAAAATCAAATAACAAGGCTGAAAGAAAACTAAAGCCTAGCTATCTAACCTAGACTCTGGGAGTAGCATCCTGTACTGCAGCTGGGTCCTCCAGAGGAACCAGGTCGCAGGTGTCGTCTAAGCCTGCTCCGTAATAGGTGGTACATAGGGCCTCCTCCTCATCCTCTGTAATATTTTCAACAGGTCCAGTCAGGACAGGAGCGAATACAGTACATCTCAACAGATTATAGCAGGTTAGAAAATATAATCATGCAGTAAAGTAAGATACATGAACTGAAGAAAAACAATATGTAAACAGAGAGAGAACTGTAATAGAAATATCTACTATACATAGAGAGCTAATAGTGACTAGTGAGTCAGAGTAAAATATAAACATGTGAATGGCATAGGAGATTCATGACTACAGCTAAGAGAGTGATTCATGACTACAGCTACTGGGATAATATTCACATGTCTATTTCTACTCCCCCATCCCCAATCGATACACAAAGATCTGTTCAAGTTATGTTAAGATTCGTGAAACTTCACATGGCTCATAAATGAGTGATACGTGAAGGTGATTCATGATGGCTCTGTGAACATAAGAGTACATGTGTCACAAGCAATTCGTGAATCAGAGAAAGCATAGAGATACGTGATGATTCGTAAAATGCACAAAATATGTAGTATCCGATGCTCCCGAGGGGGATAACATCTCATGAAAAGATTCATATAGTACCAATCCGTGTGACCAACGTGACAGTATCAAGTAAAGTAATTTAAAGCAGGAAAATAATTCTAAACAGGATATGAAATAATCAGAGAATGTACTCGCCTGGTATCCTGAATGTCCGAAGAGAATATACTGTCCGAGGAGTGGTGTCTGTCTCCTATAGAACAGTACAAGTCACAACAAGTCTAAAATGATAAAATGAAGCTTTACTATGCATTCTACATAAAACTAGGTCAATCTAGGCCAAAGTCAACTCTTGGTCAACTCTGGTCAACCCTGGAAGTCAAACTAGGTCAGTTCTAGTCTAAATAAGTCAAACTAGGTCAAGCGAGGTTAAACTAGCCAAACTAGGTCTAAACAAGTTAATCTAGGCTCATCAAGTCTAAACGAGTCTATCTAGTCCAATCTAGACTCAACCAAGTTTAGCCTTGCTAGCACTCACAACTCAAGAACAACAAGTCAAAAACAAGTCTAGTTAGCTAGTGCACAAGGACCATGGGCCATACACCTAGGCCATAGGCCAAAACAATAGGCAATTGAAATCTCTATTTCATACTACACTATCACACTACACATTTCACATATATATATATATATATATATATATATATATATATATATATATATATATGTATATATATATATATATATATATATATATATATATATATATATATATATATTACATTACACATAGGTATAGAGAGATTCATGTGTGCTCTAGGAAATGTGTGTGTGACAGAGTGTGTGAGTGTAATGTGTCATAGAGAGTGACAGTGTCATATAGGGTGTGTGTGTGTGAGTGTTTAGGCATGGGTGTGTATGTCAAAAAAGGGGGTTGTGTATAGTGTCGTGTGTGTGACAGGACATTAGTATAGAGTGTGTGTGTGTTAGTGATTTGTGTGTGTGTGTGTGTGATTGCTTGTGTGTGAGAGTGAGAGAATGTGACAGGAAAAACAAGTTAAGGAGTGTGTGATGATGATTCAGTTTTGTGTGTCATGATACATATGTGTGTGTATGTGTTGGAGTGTTGTGAGGGAAAACATAGGCTAGCAGGTACTGTGAGTGTAAGGGAGTAACATTGATAGTTTACTTGTGTTTCAAAACAGTTAACTAGATAACCCAAACCCTGTTGATAGTCCCTTGAATCAATTCATGGTGAATGGGAAGAACTCAGTTATTAAGGAATGAAGATCAATGATATAAGGAAAAATCTAGGATTACATGACAAGTTATTGAGAATCAAAACAGTGGCTAACCAAACAGGTAAAGGAAGGAAAAACAGTATGACAGGGACTAAGGGGGTGGCCTGTGTGATAATTATGTAGAGTGTGCAAGGTGAGGGAAAAATCTGGAAACTCAGTAATGTGTGTGTGTGTATTGTGTGAAGAGTGTATCTAGACATGTGGGCTGTAAACAGGTTTGTGTGTGTGTGATTAGGATGTAGGGTGTGTGGGAAAATAACATGTGTGTGATAGTGTTGAGTAAAACCCATGTGTGAGATGATGTGTGTGAGAGTGTTTGATGTGGGGAGAAAAACTGGAACTGCATACCAGTTCAGTTTTCTGAGCAAGGACAGGAAAACCCCAATCCATATGCCAAAAACTAAATCAATGATTCCCCTTTTCCCCACACCAACACAACTACCCATTCACCTATCAATACACATGTAGGTGAACTAATTACTACAATTAACAACATCTAATCAGTTAATAAAACAAAGTAAAATCAGGAAAAATCAAGTTTCAGTTTTCTAATGTTAGCCTATGGTATCAAACATGAAACTTCATTGAATCCAATGCATTAACCCAATCAAAAGTAACCTATCAATCCCCTGTCAGCTAACAATATGTATGTAACTAATTTCTAACATTTAACAGCATCTAAACAGTAAAAAAAAACAAATTGAAACCAAAATATCAGCTTCCAGTTTGTGTATTAGTGAACACAGGAATTCAGAAATTCGAATTCAAATAACCCATTAAAACCACAATAAAAAGGTTGGTAATTAGTGTTATAATTGTGAGTGTACTATAGAGTGTATTCGTGTCCAGAAATTAGACACGAATCGTGTCCCAAACAATGCACAAACACAGACACAGACAGTGCACGAGTAATTGTCGTGCACACGTGCACGCGTGTCCTGCGCGTGACACAGGCCACGTGGCGACACGTGGCCTTGCGTACACGTGCGCCAGGGGTAGGGTACCCCTAGGACCGCCTGCACAGTGACCACGATGCGTGTCGTGTCCGTGTCAGCTGCGTATCAGTGCGCAAACTGTGCGCACACAGCTGCCCGTGCGTGGCTCGTGCGACCAGTGCGAGGGCGATTGTGCCACGCACACTCCACGAGGTGCTACCAAATTTTGGGAGCACGATGACAGTCTTTGCCCCTAGGCTCACACCAAGTTTTAGGTCACGACGTGTCCTGTGTCGAGAGAAAACGAGCCCGTGTTGCAGGACACAGTGCACGTGTGTGCACGGCGTGTCCAACCTAAAATTCTGACACAAAGGGACACTAAAACACTAGGACACCTTCACAAATATTAATGTACACATCAAGATCTACAAATACATGTAATTACATTTCAAAAATATGAAAATAAATTCCTATGTGGCATTTCTACAAACACTTAGTGTATCACTATGATACGTGTCCAATATGGACACGAAATGGACACGAATTGTGCCCAAATTTCGGGGACAGCTAGAAAACCCTAAAACCTAACCTTATATGCAAGGAAATCAGGAAAAACTATGAGTTTAGATGATTCACCTATTGAGTATCAAAACTCAAGAAAAGCTTCAAAGAGGGGATTCCAAATGGCAACTCCAAATCCCCAAATTGCATACAAACTAATGTGCTCCTCCAAAATCAGTATATAAACATAAATTAGATCCTATTGCAAAAGACTAGGACTAAAAAGGAGCTAAAATGAATTAATTAGGAATTTCTAAGATTGAGAATTTACCTCTTCCAAAACTTGAGATCTATTTCCAATAGAGGCTAACCCTAAATGAAAGAGGCATTAAATAGGGGTGGGAATTCCTAGGTTGGCTGCCATGGGTGGGTTTTATTTGGTTTTGGGCCTAAGTCATGGGCCTATGGCTTAAACACTGGGCTTTAAATTGCTAAGTCATAAGTCATCGACTTAAACCATAAGTCATGAACTGACTTCTCTTAAATAATACTTCCTACTTTAAAACTAATTCCCAATGACTAAATGTAGGTTAACTAGAGTTAGACTAGGGTCACCAACTAGGGTTAGTTCTAGGTTAGTCTACAAGTCTCAACTAGTCATGACTAACTTAACTCATAGCCATATTTAATTAATATTAAAATCACACAAATTCCCATAATTCATAATAAATTCAAATAAATCCTAAAATGCCCAAAATATCCTCTAGGCTATAATGTACTAGTCAAACATCCTAAGTACATGGCTAAGCTCTAAGGTTACACTAGTCAAACACCAAATCATAAGCCATAACTTAAAATAGTTTTAAATGATTAAAAATCACCAAAAATCATGTTATCATTTAAATATCATAATTAAATAAATTAAAATACAAAATTTCAAAATTATCCTCATTTTAGATACTGGGTGTTACACCCCTCCCCTTCCAAGCGCCCCCCCCCCCCCCCCTCCCCGCCCTCACCCCCTCGCCCCTCCCCCCGAACCCTAACCCTCCCCTTCCCCCAGCCCCCCTCCTCACCCCCAGCCGCCCTCACCCCCCCCGCCCTATCCCCCCCCAGCCACCCCCAACCACCCGCACCCCCTGTCCCTCTCCCCGAGCCACCAGCACCCCCCAACCACCAACAACAAATAGAGAGAGAGAGAGAGAGAGAGGGAGTCATGTACCAGAGGAGAGTCGTCGGAGAGAGTGAAGTCGCCGGAGAGAGTGAGAGCGAGAGCGAGAGCGCCGGAGAGAGTGAGAGCGAGAGCGCCGGAGGAAGAGAGTGAGAGAGTAAAATGGATGGGGAAAAATGAATCGGAGGGAATTTAATTTAGTTAGAATCTAGCGACGTTATTATTAACGTCGCTAAATCAGTCGCAATTAGCGACGTTGTAGCGACATTTCGCGACGACTAGCTCACGTAACTAATATACGTCGTTGTCACGTCGCTATTTGTGTCGCTAGTAGCGACGGTTACCGACGTTTCATTTATACGTCGCTAATGTCCATAATTTAGCGACGTTTTGGTAACGTCGCTAAATTTACGTCGCCAATTAAGCAGATTTTAGTAGTGAATGGGCATCCCTTACTAGAAAATAAGTTCTACTTAGGGTTGTTTTGTTTTTTTGATTTCATTGTATTCTTTATCTCCTTTTTGATAAATCGTAAGAGATCATCTCTTGGGTCAAATGAGATTGAAATTTGTTATTATACAAGGGATTAAAATTTTTCTAGGTGATCGACGCCACCACATATATGTGTTGTTTGTATTTGGCTTTTGCATAGAAGGTTTTGTGGTTCGTGTTTTTTTTAAAATTTCAATGATCAAAATTTTTCGTGTCCGCGCACGTTTCTAAGTCCCAACAACATGATTATTTGATTTGGATTCGCTTTTCAATTACATGCGGATGTGGATGACTTATTCCAGATCTGGTTGGATTCAAATCTGAGTTTGATTTATCTGAATGTAGTTTATCAGGATAGTGGTATGGGTTTCACTCCATTATTTCAAGGATTTGAATATCTAGATACCTAATGTCACACCCCAAATCTAAAATAAGGAGATACTCTCGATATAATGTTACTATTATTTAGCAAGTAAGATGACATCTCATGTTAATAGTAACATTATTTCAGATAAATCAAACTCAGATCTAGATACTCTCGATATAATGTTAGGTATAGTTGGGGTGTGAAATCTTAACAAGATATAGTATTATCCCAAACCCAAAACAACTATACCTAATGTCACACCCCCAACATTATATAGAGAGTATCATGTCTCGATGAGTACACGTCAGGATCATGAAATCTTGATAAGATATAGTATTATCATTAAATCAGTAACAATATCATTCAATCACAATCAATAATATCTGAAAGAATCTCGTGCCTATGCATGTCGAGGTCAGCGAGTTCTGAATAGTATAATACCTTGGTCCACACGCCATTGAGGTACAAGATCCAGAGTCCTGGCTAGCGAGGTCGCATGAAATTATGGATTCTCCCTACCCGATGCTACTACTTTATATTAAATGTTATTACCATATTCCATTTTATTTCGTGAATTCTCCGTTCTTAGACTCCCGATGAATTGACCATGTATGTCGCACTCAAGAAAGCTAGACATCGCCAAAGCCGAAACAATATCGAACTTTCTTGGCACGAGGGCACCAATCAGTCTCTCGGACTGAATTAGTACACACAAATACCTTACTCTAGAACCACAAGTATCTACAATAATTTGCGGTTACGTTCAGGTACGAGTACAAGGACATGATCGAGCACGCTAGCAGGCACTGGAGTCCCTACGGAATATTCTGACAATTCGAGTCACAAACGTGTACTTATACAGGAGTACTGGCCATGTCATCACGCACATGCGGAGATAAATGTCTATTAACACAAACTTATACAAGATAATATCATATAAAAGGTTTCGAGAAAATGAAAGCAAGCTATCTTGATAATCCCATTTCGAAAAAATTCATGAAAATTTGCGGACAAGCAAATACTATCACCAGAAACATGTTAGTGAAGATGGAGTCGAAAATCAATAACAAATCAGCATAATCAATCAATATTTATGAACGAAAAAGTTAACAATTTTGTCATTGTTATGTAGTCAACAAAAATAGGCTTTTTCTAAGGGCACCACACCATTTACTTGGGGCTATCCCAAAATTTTTTGAAAAAAATTACAAGTTTGTCATCAATTTTTTTTACTTGGAACACCACACCAATCAGTCCTAGGACTGCCAGCAGGTTGTCGGGTTGACAGTCCTAACATATGTTAGGACTGCCAACTTAGTGGCAGTCCTAACATATGTTAGTCCTTGGAGATGCTGCTGGAGGCGGAGGCTGGAGGAAGGAGGAGGAGGAGGAGGAGGCGGAGGAGGGGGAGGAGGAGAGCTCTCCAATAGAGATTTCGGAGGCGGCGTCTAGCAAGAGGAGGCGGAGGAGAGGAGGGAGGCGGCGGAGGAGGGGGAGGTGGATGGGGACGGTGAGGGACTGGAGGAGGAGGCGGAGGAGAGGAGGGAGGCGGCGGCTGGAGGCGGAGGCTGGAGGCGGAGGAGAGGAGGGAGGCGGCGGCTGGAGGCGGAGGAGGAGGAATAGGAGGCGGCGGCTGAAGGAAGGAGAAGGAAAAAGGAGAAAAAATTCTCAGTTTGGGATGGCCCCAAGTAATTTTCGGGACGTCCCCAGTAAAAGTTCCTCAAACCTGGACTGTCCCCTAGTAAAATAACGCCTCCAGTAATTTACGTGGTGTCCTTAAAATTTGTCCAAAAATATGGTTATATGTTACTGTCGGCTTAGCATTATTCTTGCAAATAATACTCATAAGCTGCGAAGTTATTGCTTGAAGATAACATATTTGAATTTTTTTTTTTTTTTTTTTTTATGTGCCCTTTCTTCCGACTTGACAAATATCAATTTAGAATTTGAGTCTGTATCTTTCGCACGGAGATCCGATTGCTACCACTACCCTACAGCCCACGGATAATAGATTTGGAATTTCGGACCATTTCATTTTCTCCATAATTTGCATTTGAAGTCACTAATAATTGTAATTCTACTTGGTTACCGCAAGTTGCCGGTCACCACCCGGACAATAGTCCATTCCGACACGCAGCTGGTCTCGCGCTAGGACACCCTCAACCGCCACGTGTCGGTATCTCCCCAGCTCTCACTAAATAAATGCACGTAAAACCCTCCTTCCAAAAATATTTCCCCGCACCACTTATCCTCATACCTCATCTCATCTCACTCACCCACTAGCTCTCCCCCAAACCCCTAAAACCTAATTTCCCAACCGCGATGTCGTCACCGCCCGGTAACCTCACCGCTCGACTCGGCTTCTCCTCCCGTGAGCTACAATAGAGAAATTAGGGTTAGGGTTAGGTTTAGGTTTAGATGAAGGATCGACCGGAGAAATAGACACCGCTAGAAGTAGGAGAACGGATCGACAAGGAGAGGGAGAAATGAGCCTGACCGCGGAGGATGATCCGGCGGCGGCGGCAGCGGCAGCGGCAGCGCCTCCGTCGTCTTCGGCTGAGATCCACCTCCCCGCGGATATCGATTGGGAGATGCTCGACAAGTGGCGCTTCTTCGTCCTCGGCGCCGCCCTCTTCTCCGGCGTCTCCGCCGCCCTCTACCCAGCCGTCGTCCTCAAGACCCGCCTCCAGGTCTCCCGTCCCCCCCTCACCTGCACCTCCGCTGCTCTCTCCCTCATCCGCACCGAGGGCCTCCGCGGCTTCTACCGCGGCTTCGCCACCTCCCTCACCGGCACCGTCCCAGCCCGCGCCCTCTACATGGCCGCCCTCGAGTCCACCAAGTCCTCCGTAGGCTCCCTCGCCACCGGCCTCGGCGTCCCCGACCCTGCCGCCGCCGCCTTCGCCTCCGCCGCCGCCGGCCTCAGCGCCGCCGTCGCCGCCCAGACCGTCTGGACCCCCGTCGACGTCATATCCCAGCGCCTCATGGTCGGCGACTCCAAGTACTCCGGCGGCATCGACGCCGTCAAGAAGATCGTCAGGTCCGACGGCGTCTGCGGCCTCTACCGGGGCTTCGGGATGTCCATCCTGACCTACGCCCCATCGAACGCCGTCTGGTGGGCCTCGTACTCGGTGGCGCAGCGTGCGATCTGGGGCGGGATATCCCGCGTGTACGGCGACGGCGGGACCGTCGCCGTCACGCCGAACTACGGGACGGTGGCGGTCGTGCAGGGGGTCAGCGCGGCGATGGCCGGGGGAGCCGCGGCGGTGGTGACGATGCCGCTGGACACGATCAAGACGAGGATGCAGGTGATGGACGACGACGGAAGGGGGAAGATCGGGAGGACGGTGAGGGTTCTGCTGAGGGAAGGGGGCCTGCGGGCCTGCTACCGGGGCCTGGCGCCAAGGTGGATGTCCATGTCCCTCTCGGCCACCACCATGATCACCACCTACGAGTTCTTGAAGAGACTCTCAGCGAAGGACAGTTGTTCTTCTTCTTCCTCCTCCAACAACAACAACAACAACAACAACAACTCCATTTGAGGTGTTCTCTTTCTTTTCCTTTTAAATTGCTTGTGCTTTGGTATTGTATATGTACATATATTGGTCGGTCGTCGTAACAAGAATGAGTTATTTTGACATGGGGGCAATGAACTTCCTATCCTAGCTTACCAACAAAAATTCTGCACTATATATATAGTTAAGATTAAGAGTTTTGCTTTTTGTATGTAACGAGTTCGATTGCCTCTTAATGTGGATATTAATTGTTGAATATATAGTTTCAGAATATTATGAACCATCTTAGATTGTTTGCTATGTACAAATTTCTGATGAGGTTTTTGTCCGAGATATCTATACTATCACCAACAATAAGACAGTCCAAACTACACTAGGACACGCGAAATCAATCCCATGTCGATGTTGCACTTTGTCGTGTTGTGTTTGTGTCCGTGTAACATAGATTGTGAAGCATGGTCGTGGAAGCAACTTTGGGCAAAATCCTAATGTTACTTTGTCATGATTTAGAAAATTTATGAATGGTAGGATTTTCTTTGTATGGTTGGCAATTTTGTTGACCTTTTATAATGTGGATATTACTATGTTTGGATGTAGTTTCCAAATACATGAGTTATTTAGGATACGAATATGGCAAGTAAGTATCATAATGTATTTTGGAGTGTGTGATAAGTGGTCAACACGACACAACATACACACGAGACTGAGGAGTGGCTGCGTGCTTCCTAGTACACAAGCCAATATTATTGCTTGTTATCTACAATCTTGTGAGGTTGTCCGATGAAAGCTATTGTGGCATTTGGACACCAAGCCATCAGTCTTCTTGTACGCAAGAAGAATGTTGAGAAAATCTCCATTGTCCTTCAGAATGTTGCTCCTCACAAGCTGCTTCTTGATTCAGAACTGCAGATTCCCACATGTAAGTATTCTTTGTATTCAAAACTTACTAGTTTGCTGTTGCAGCCATGAAAATATCTATTCATGATCTCTCTATTTTTGCAGTTCGATTTAGCACCGAGAGATCCTCAGTATCGTTATTGTGATGCCAGAGTGTTTGTTGGATTAACGAATTGAGTGTCCAGTTATGAAGGTTGGTGATAAGGACCTGTCTGTAAGCTTGGCTCAGTATGGCAGTATAGTGAGTGGCAGTAGTATGGCTCAGTGTAGAGGCTTTCACCTTTCCTTCTTTCCAGATGCAGAAGGGAAACCTGCAATGATATCTGAACATTCAAGTCCAAGTTCAGTATCAGAGAGTATGAGAATCCGGAGATCAGCATACACTCGAGCTCTCCTCAGTAGGAATATGCAACAAAACCTTCCACGTCAATATTGCCACATCATTGCCAAGTCAGCAAGGCTTGTGGACCAAGTCAGCTAGAGTATTTGAACTCTATAAATAGCAGAGTAGAGGGAATAGCAGGACAGCTGGGGATGTAATCGGTTAGTTTTAATTAGCTATTGTAATGTCTCCTTCTTCCTTATTACTCTAATAAAAACCCTAGAATTCTCAATTCTCTACTGTTCTTCCCCAATTTCTGATCTATTCTTGATAATTCATGATGAATTCCACTCGAGCTCCTTCAAATTATGCTATGGAGGGAAAAGGAGCTTATCAATTGGACATGACAAGAAAAGAGAGTCTACTCGAGCAGCGAAAGATGCCTACTGTCGGATAGGGCTTCGACTTCTCCGAGCAATTGAAGTTTGTCAAATTTGTAAGCTATTACTATGACCTTAGGTAGGTATAAATACTCTGCATAGCCTTCTATGTTACTGGTATATATATATATATATATATATATATATATATATATATATAATCTTCGCTTTCTTCTGCTCAACTAATTCATATTTAGGGTCAATTAAAAAGAGAATTTTGAGTTTATGAGACTAGGGTATTTCAGGGGAGTAATGCTATTAATTGCTACAAAGTGTACCTCCAAGCCATCCCTTACGTGTGGCAGCTGATGTAGCATCTGACATGGTAGTTGATATGACAAATTTTAACCAAAAAATTCGTCATCTATTTTTTTTAATGTTAATGTTATTATTAATTAGCGTTTTTAATTTCAGGGTTATGTGTGTTGGTACGTCTATATACATTTGTTGCATGCAGCAACATCTGTAGTTATATTATGTTAAGAATTCAGTGTTTTTCGTCAGTAATGTTGGTATATTGAGAGTTCGACTAGAGAAACTCGAAATAAGAACTTGTTGCAATGTAGATGATGACACTAGATTTTATTTATATTAACAGTGTATTTATTTTTCTCTTTAGCAGGATGAGATGCTAATCCAAGGACGTTTTATGACAATCATGAGTTCCTCTATGATTTTTATATTTTGTACTTGCAATCTGGTGTTGGATAAGTGGTGGTTCCTTGAATTATAAATTCTGCTAACATGAGAATTGCATTTATTGCTTAGTGTGGTGATCTTTTTTGCTACAATAGAAATTTTGCCATTTGGGAGAACCTAGGAAACTTTTTTGAGAAATTTTGAGTGGCACCCCACTTTTGTTTACCATATTTACAGTGCACCCCACAAGTTTACAATAATGTAAGGTACCTCCCACTTTTGACGTTTTTCGTCCAATATGGACGGTCAACTGGGTTGACCCAAATTTTTTGACAAAAATACCCCCGACCTGTTGTCTTCCTCACCGTGTCTCTCGCCGCCCCCCTCTCCGACCTCGTCGAGCTCGCCGCCCCCCTCTCCGACCATGCCAGCCCCCCCTCTTCCTCCTCCCCGACCTCGCCGAGCTCGCCGCCCCCATCTCCGACCTCGCCGAGCTCGCCGCCCCCCTCTCCGACCATGCCAGCCCCCCCCCCCCCCCCCCCTCTTCCTCCTCCCCGACCTCGCCGAGCTCGCCGCCCTCCTCTCCGACCATGCCAGCCCCCCCCCCCCCTCTTCCTCCTCCCCGACCTCGTCGCCGCCCCCCCCCCCTCCTCTCCGACCATGCCAGCCCCCCCCCCCTCCTCTCCGACCATGCCAGCCCCCCCCCCCCCCCCCCCCTTCCTCCTCCCCGACCTCGCTCGCCGAGCTCGCCGCCCCCCTCTCCGACCATGCCAGCCCCCCCCCCCCTCTCCTTCTTGAACGACCCTTACCAGGAGATGAACGGAGGAGCGGGGTGGCCCCCCCCACCACCATCAACGCAGCCGGAGCTGCTCCGTGGCCTGGCGAAGGAGGGCGGCGGAGGCACGCCGACGGCGTGGGGGCAGACACGAAAAAATAGGGGAATCGAAAAATAAGATGGGGGTATTTTGGTCAAAAAAAAGGTCAAAGGGGTTGACCGTAAGTTGGGGACGGAAACCGTCAAAAGTGGGGGGTACCTTACATTGTTGTAAACTTGTGGGGTGCACTGTAAATATAGTAAACAAAAGTGGGGTGCCACTCAAAATTTCTCAACTTTTATTGATATAAATGGATTTACTTACCCAATGACTTTTTCATGGCCGAGTTTTAAAAATTAAAAAATCACGAGTTAGGGCCGGTGCTGGCCAAGGCAACCAGGACGACCGGCCCACGAATGAGGATCCCAAAAAATTAATCTAAACATAAATATATTAATAGTCTTATATATCTAGAATTTGAATTAGTATGTACTATGGACTTTTTTTAAACATAAAATAGTTTTAGTGTAGTGGTTATTATGTTAGATTTGCATGCGGGAGATTCTTAGTTCAATTTTTGGTGTAACATTTTTTTAATTTACTTTTATTTTAGTTTTTTAATTTCTTTTACGTTATGTATGAGAGTTCATTTTGAAAATTCGTCATGAGCCTCCATGAGCTCAAGGCCGACCCGCTTACAATAACCAAATGTCGTGATTGCCTCAACTAGCACAGCATAGTTGCAACTAAGGTAGCGGATATCATTAACTACCTTCCATGTTGTCGTATAAATAATTATTATAGTAAATTATTATTTATTATTATTATATTATTGGACGGATTCACTATTCATCATTTGTCACGTGGTGAGTCCGTCTTGCTGAATAATTTTTGCTAAGTTGTGCGAGTTGCTCTTTTGTGCAAAACACTTTGACAGTTGCAAGGATAAATGATAGAAATATTGGCAACTTGAATTGTTGTCTTGTTTAGCTATGATTAAGGGAACTGAAGCCAAAGATGATGTAAAGATCAATGGAATACGAGAAGGATAAGACTAATTGATGGGAGAATGATGGTGATGTATGACCTTATGTTTGCCATAATTAAAGAAACGAGGAGGCAGGCCTATGAGCCTTGTTAGTTACAAATGTGGCTCTGTTTTTGAAAATGAAATTTATATTTATTTTATATATAATTAAGAATAATTTTGATAACTCATTTAAAAATTATTGGATATTGTAAAAGTTTTTTTTTTAAAGCAATTTCAGCTCTCCATATAACATATATTGTAAATTTAACTTTACGAAATTAATGAGAACTATATTTGTAAACAATCAATACAACTTTGTTATTCTTGAAAAGTGTCGCCTCTTTTAAGAACCTAAAAAGACTTTGTTTGCTAATATTCTTCTTCTTTTCTCTCTTTTTTTCTTTTTCCTTTTATTCGTCTTCAAGTTTGTGCTTTATTCCTTGTGTGGGGGCCAGAAAGGGACTCGAGCTCAAATGCCCTACATTTAGGAATGGGGTTTGGTAATGGTGGGTCCTTTGGTGACTTGTTGGGGACAGCTAGAATACTCTTCTTGCTTGTAGATCTCACGTTCCTTCCATTCGCTTTCGGCTTCCTTTTTCTTTTCATACGGTTGGATGTCATGTACTTCACCATGTTCCTTCTGAACTGAAAATAGTTTTTTCTCTCTTTTTGTTTTCGTTTACACTTGTTTGCTCCACTACTAGAACTTCTCTAGTACGTCTCGTATTTATACAAAGTGTGTTGGATTTTTAGTCTTTAGTTTTGGTTTTTAGTCCCACATCGGCTAGAAAGGAATGTGTATCTCCATATATATGAGTCTTTGCTCTTTATGGAGATGCACATGTAGTGTACATGGGTGTGTGCCATGTGGGATTAATTATTAATGGTATAAAGGCTTAAAATCAACAATTAAGAAGCTGTAAGCTTTTTTGTTCTTGGAAATTTATTTCCATGGAGCTAAGTTCCGACTCGGACTCGGGCTCAAGGGCTCATGAGACGTAATGTGGCGTTTTGTTGGCGCACTTTGCAGGTTCTCTCCTCTCTCTCAGCGTTGGAGAAATCAGAATTCCAGGCAAACACTAGTACTTTTTAGTACGCGTGGGTTCTGTTACTTCAGAAACAGAGAGAGAAGAGTAGAGCCATTGCCAGAGGAGTTCGCCGTCTTCCGAGGAGTCAGAAGAGCAGGAGTGTTACAAGGTTTTTCGTCAATCTTGCTGGTTCCTGGAAGCTGTTCGCAGAGGGCGAATAAAGCTTTGAGCAACGGTGATAATTCACCCCAGCATTTCCATCTCTCGCCTGTCACCCTTCTGTTGCCTTTAGCAGTTCTGTCAGTATCTTCTTTTTAGAAGGCACTACTGTCAGTTTGCTACGATCACGAAAATCTCTTTAGATTATTCGTGAATTACGATATCTTTTTAGATCTCGTAATTTGCAGAATCCTTCTGGATCTCTGTCGCAAAACCTTCTTTAAGGAATTGCATTTGAAACGTTGTCTTTACAACTGTTTCAGTTTCTGTATTTTCCATCGAAAAGCGTGTCCCGGCGTTCCCGGCAATAACAATCTCAAAGCTTTATTGTTACGATGGAAAATATTAATGCTTCACTCCTCAATACTGACTTGCAAATTAGAAAAGTTTGATGGAGAGCATTATCAAGTCTGAAAGAGGAAGGTTTATCTCACTCTTCAACTTAGAGACGTTGATCACGTATTGCTTGAAGAGGAACCTATTGTTCCAGATACTGGGTCTGCTGCCGCAATCACTGCGGCTACTAAACTTCAGGCCAAGTGGAGAAGGAAAAATAGCATTTGCAGGTTGCTTATCCTGAATGCTATGGAGGATTCTCTAGCAGAATCCTACTGTAAGAAACCAATTGTCAGAGACATATGGGAGTCTCTAGAAAAACTGTACGAAGAAGACAAGAACAGGAGCAAAATATTTGTGGTTGAAAAATATCACAAATGGCTCTTTGAGGACGAGAAGTCCATGCTGCCGCAGGTCAAAGAATTTCTGAAGTTACGACAGAAATTGGAAGACGAGGCTATGCCCCTCCCCGACAAGTTTGTTGTTGGAGGGTTGTCTCAAAGCTCCCCGCTGGGTGGAGCAAGTTCTATGCAAACATGCATAGGAAGAAGTTGGAGATCACCCTTGAAGATCTCCTACAGGAAATCTATGTTGAGGACCAGATGCGGGCTCAACTGAAGGTGGACACACTGTCCAAGCAATTGGCTAACGCCAATCTGGTTCAGACCAAGGAACCAAAGGAAAAGGGAAAGCGTGCAGATTTCCAGAAGAAGAAGAAGAACCCTAACAACTTGAATGTTAAGGGAACTTCTTTCAAGTCAAAGAAATCTAAGGCAAAGATGCCTTGTTTCAAGTGTGGCCAGTTGGGCCATTTCAAAAGTGAATGCACAGCACCGGCCAAGAAATCAGAGCAAGGTGAGCCTAGCAAAGTCTCAATGATTACTGATGTAATTGCTATGATTGGACAGGTTGATGCTGTAGGATCTGATTCAGACTGGTGGGTAGATACTGGAGCCACCTGCCATGTCTGCTCCAGTAAGGAGTGGTTCACCACCTACACACCCACTTCTGAAGCGGTTGTGATGGCGAACCAAGCACAAGCTGAAGTGCTCGGGATCGGGACGGTGGTGTTGAAGCTGACTTCGGGGAAGTCTTTGACGCTTCAAGGCGTAAAGCACGTACCTGCTATCGCCAAGAACCTGGTCTCGGGAGGCCTACTCTGCAATGCAGGCCTCAGGATGGACATCAATGCTGGCCAGATGGTGATGTCTATCAAGGGAACATATTTCGGGAAAGCTTTTTATACCGAAGGAATGTTCAAGATTCAGCTTGTAAATCAGTCCAATGTAATTAATGTAATTAATGAAATCACTCCTTCTGCTTATACTCTTGAGTTGTGGCATAATAGGCTAGGACATGTTCATTGTAAACGAATAAACAGAATGTCTAGTCTAGGACTTATCTTCAAGTGTGGGGGTAAGGTAGAGAAATGTGAAGTTTGTGCTCAAACGAAGATCACAAGGAAACCCTTTTCTCGGGTTAATCGAAGTACAGATCTTCTGGAGTTGGTTCACTCCGATATCTGTGACTTCAAACAGTTCTCTACAAAGGCCGGGATGAAGTATTTCATAACCTTCATCGATGACTTCTCAAAGTATGCGTTCGTCTACTTGCTGAAGGCTAAAGACGAAGCATTCGAGAAGTTCAAGGAGTTCAGAGCCGAAGCTGAGCGGCAGACTGGACAACAACTCAAAAGGATAAGAAGTGATCGAGGTGGGGAGTACAGGTCTCATGAATTCGCATCGTTCTGTAAGGAACATAGAATTGTCAATGAGACTACGGCTCCGTACTCTCCTCAATCAAACGGAGTAGCTGAGAGGAAGAACATGACGTTGACAGAAATGATAAATTCAATGTTGTTGACTGCTGGCCTTCCTAAGTGCTACTGGGGAGAAGCTGCATTGACAGCCAGTTATATTCTAAATAGAGTGCCTCATGCAACTTCAGACGTTACTCCTCATGAACTCTGGTTCAAGGTCAGACCTAACTTGAATGTCATTCGAGTGTGGGGGTGTCTGGCGTATGTCAAGCTTCCAGATCTAAAGATTCAGAAACTTGGGACAAGGACTACAAAGACGATCTTCTTGGGGTATGCCGAGAAGAGTGATGCTCGAAGATTTCTTGATATTGAGTCAAATCATATCATTGAATCTCGCGATGCAGAATATTTTGAAGATAAGTTTGCAAGGCACAAGAATATTGTTCTTCCGGATGTTCCGGAGAATAATGAGGGTGCACAAGAGACTGAAGTCTTCAATGAAGATGTGGTCCAAGAAGATGTTGTTGATGAAACAACGGTTGAACCAGAACAAGCTGAGCCGTCAGCTAAGCGTGTGAGGAGGCCGAAGGACTTCGGAAGTGACTTTGTCACCTATCATGTGGAAGCAGATCCGCTTACCTATGATGAGGCGATGAAGACCAGAGACGCGGTTTTCTGGAAGGAGGCGATTGACAATGAGATTGATTCCATCACCTCAAATAACACTTGGGTGTTGGTTGATCTTCCTGAAGGAGCGAAACCAATCGGATGCAAATGGATCTTCAAGAAGAAGATGAAAGCAGACGGAACTATTGGCAAGTTCAAGGCTAGGTTGGTAGCCAAGGGGTTTTCTCAGAAACAGGGGATTGACTATTTTGACACGTATGCTCCAGTAGCTCGGATGACCACCATCAGAATGTTGATTGCTCTCGCAGCAATACATAAGATGGTGATACATCAGATGGATGTGAATACGGCTTTCCTAAATGGCGAGCTGACCGAAGAGATTTACATGCAACAGCCAGAGGGATTTGTCATCAGGGGTCTTGAAGACAAAGTCTGCAAGTTGGTGAAATCCTTGTGCGGTCTTAAACAGGCTCCCAAGATGTGGCATGAGAAATTTGACAAAGTTATAAGGTCAAATGGCTACATGGTCAGCGATACGAACAAGTGTGTTTACACGAAGTTCGCTGATGGAAGAGGTGTGATCGTTTGTCTGTACGTGGACGACATGCTTATCCTAGGTACGGATATTAGATGTGTCACGGAGACAAAGAAATTCATCTCAAGCAAGTTCAGTATGAAGGACTTGGGGGAAGCTGATGTGATCTTAGGGATCAAGATCATCCGGACAGACACTGGACTAGCGCTGTCACAGTCTCATTATATTAAGAAAATGATCACTCGTTATGGGTATCGGGATCTTCTAGGGATCGATACGCCGTACAGGTGTGATCTGAAGTTGAAGCCTAATTCAGGGGAAAGCGTCAGGCAGCTGGAATATGCAAGCGTAATCGGGAGTTTGATGTATGCTACTACTGCCACAAGGCCTGACATAGCTTTCGCCGTGGGAATGCTGAGTCGTTTTACGAGCAATCCAGGTGTTGAACACTGGAAAGCTGTGGAACGGGTTATGAGATATCTCAAGAAGACTCAGACATATGCACTGTACTACAGCGGAGATCCGTCGGTAGTGGAAGGCTTCAGTGATGCCAGTTGGTGCTCAGAGGTGGAGAGCGAGAGGTCCACAGGTGGATACATTTTCACAATTGGTGGAGCTGCTATATCGTGGAAGTCGAAGAAGCAGACTATGCTCTCGCGGTCATCCATGGAATCTGAGTTCTTTGCACTTGATACCGCAGCCGAGAAAGCAGAATGGCTTCGGGAGCTCATGTATGATCTTCCAGTGGTTGGGGCGCAAATACCGGCGATACCGATATACTGCGACAACCAGGCGACTGCGGCGGTGGCATCAAATGACCTTTTCAACGGGAAGAAGAGGACTGTGCGATTGAAGCACAGGGCAGTACACGATCTTATCAAGAGAGGTGTTATTGCAGTAATTGATGTTCGGAGTCAGGAGAACCTGGCGGATCCGTTCACCAAGGGCCTCAAGCGCCAGCTGGTCGATGACACAGCTTGTAAAATGGGCTTGAAGGCATTCTGATATTGTATTATTGTATTCCTACCATAAAGTTTTATGCTATTAGTTCAAAGATTTATCTACTAGGCATCTAGCTTTTGGTTCAAGGGAGGACCACTAATCGGAAGAATATCAGGAACGGTGGGTACATGTTCTATTGGGCATGGAGAGGTTACGGACCTATAACCACTGTTGTCTACTGTTGTTTTCTGCGGAAAACAGGTCCTGTGGGAGGTTGGCTTAAATGTCTTAATGAGTTCTCAGGCATTTGGAATGTCTGGTATGCTTTACAGGAAGCATGGTAGCACAGCACTACAAGGAGTGTGACTCCATGCTATGTGTGGCGGTGACTCCACCATGAGGTTCTTGAAGGAGGTAAAGCCTCGGCTATGTTAGCCAAGTCACAGCGGTATAGCACCGCAAATAGGCAGTTGGCCTAATGCTGTATATTGAATTAAAGAGGGATGTAGTCAGCACTACAAAGAGGAGATGTTCCTCATGTTACGGGTGGCACGACACCACAATGAGGTAAACCCGGCTAGGGATAAAGCCTCGGCCTTGCAAGCCATGTCGTAGCGGCGTAACACCGCACAGAAGCGTAAGGCTTCATGCTGGGTAGTTTGGCACTACAAAGGGGCTAGACCTCATGCTACGGGTAGTATGACACTACGATGAGGTTCCGGGTGATTCGGAGTAAGGTCCTCGGCTTAAGGCCATGTTATAGCGGCATAGCACCGCAAAGGAAGCGTTGGACGCTTCATGCCATGTCTCTTTAATAAAGAACTCACCTATAGTGTATGGACAAAGAGATATCAGGCCGTCTCTTGAGGGTAAACTTGTAGATGTCCAATATTATACACTGAAACCAGGCTGGCACACGGCCTTAAATGTGCAGCCAGAAGCACATGTAACTACATTATGTGAGTGGAAAGAATTTCAGCTATGATGCAGAATTCAAGGCTTAGTCCATTCTTGTATTATAGTTTGATTTTTGACTCACGTAGGAAGATTCAAGTCTTAAGTGGCATCTATCCTAAAAGCATAATGGACAGTTACTGTGGGAAACACTCGTACTCATATATATAGAGATATGTGGGGGATTGTTGGGTTTTTAGTCTTTAGTTTTGGTTTTTAGTCCCACATCGGCTAGAAAGGAATGTGTATCTCCATATATATGAGTCTTTGCTCTTTATGGAGATGCACATGTAGTGCACATGGGTGTATGCCATGTGGGATTAATTATTAATGGTATAAAGGCTTAAAATCAACAATTAAGAAGCTGTAAGCTTTTTGCTCTTGGAAATTTATTTCCATGGAGCTAAGCTCCGTAGGAGCTTAGCGACTCGGACTCGGACTCGGACTCGGACTCGGACTCGGGCTCGGACTCGGGCTCAAGGGCTCATGAGGCGTAATGTGGCGTTTTGTTGGCGCACTTTGCACTTACCACGTCAGCATCGTTGCTAGGCGCATAGTGCGCTTAAGTTGCGCTCGTTGCGCGAGCCACTTGCGCGACCACGTTGCGCGGCCCGTTACGCGAGCCCAGTTACGCTGGTCCAGTTACGCAGCCCAGTACGCAGTCCAGTACGCGCAGCGTGCGCAGCGTACGCAGTGTGCGTAGAGTGCGTATGTGCGTATGGCTGGCTGCATATTAGAGCGGGAACAGTTGCAGCAGTTGCTGCACGTTCAGGAGTGGTTCAGCCACTACCCTGAAGTTCAGGCAACTGCTTGGCAACCGCCCCGTGGGCTATATATGCAGGTTCTCTCCTCTCTCTCAGCGTTGGAGAAATCAGAATTCCAGGAAGAAAACTCTAAGTGTTCTTTAACACAACAGAGTAGTGAGCGTGTTTTTTAACACAAACACTAGTACTTTTTAGTACGCGTGGGTTCTGTTACTTCAGAAACAGAGAGAGAAGAGTAGAGCCATTGCCTGAGGAGTTCGCCGTCTTCCGAGGAGTCAGAAGAGCAGGAGTGTTCCAAGGTTTTCCGTCAACCTTACTGGTTCCTGGAAGCTGTTCGCAGAGGGCGAATAAAGCTTTGAGCAACGTTGATAATTCACCCCAGCATTTCCATCTCTCGCCTGTCACCCTTCTGTTGCCTTTAGCAGTTCTGTCAGTATCTTCTTTTTAGAAGGCACTACTGCCAGTTTGCTACGATCACGAAAATCTCTTTAGATTATTCGTGAATTACGATATCTTTTTAGATCTCATAATTTGCAGAATCCTTCTGGATCTCTGTCGCAAAACCTTCTTTAAGGAATTGCATTTGAAACGTTGTCTTTACAACTGTTTCAGTTTCTGTATTTTCCATCGAAAAGCGTGCCCCGGCGTTCCCGGCAATAACAAAGTGTAGAGCAAGAGTAGATCATGCCATGCCATTGCTTTCCTCTTATATATACTAGTAAATGTACGTGCTTTACACGTATAAATATTATTCAATTATAGTTAAATATCTCTTTTACCTCATGTGGTTAAGGTGGGAAGTAGTTTTCCTGTTTCGGTTGAGTTCGATTCCTTATGTTGACAAATTTAAACTTTTTTCAACAATTTTTTACGTAATTTTTTAAAAAAAAGTAAATGGACCGTGCTATAATGACGGCTCACTTTTGAACCGTTTCAAAGCCTCATTATATAGTGTAAGATTTTAACAGATATTATAAAAAAATCTTCTTTTTTTTTTTTTGCAACATTCACATTTTATGATTCCCATATGGAAATTTAGCATGAATATACAGGATATAAGATGAAAGATAATGAAACAAACAGATCGCCTCTAGTTGTGCTTGCTTACTGTTTTTGTTGTTTGGTGGCGTCAAGTTGCAATAGTTTTGGTTTTGGTTGGTTTGGTTTGTTGGATGTCATATTTGGAGTACATACTTTTTTGTCATGGATAAGGTGGTCATCTATGTGTTGATATCAAGATGTTCCAACAGTTTCTTGGACAGGTTTAAAGAAAATGAAAGCATAGGAGAAACAAAATTGGAAGTTAAAGTGAAGGGGATTGAAATGTTGACGTGTGTGTATGACTGACTATGTGCCAAAAAGTGTGAACATATTTTGCTTGTCATATGATACAGTCTATGTGGTGATAACATTATTACAGTGGTATCATACATGATTAGATCATTGTCAACTCTATTGTCTTGTTATGTGTTGTATTTATCGGATGTCATGAGACACAAGACAATATCTTTTATGTGACAACATTGTATCCACAAAAGTCAATGAGACAGAAAAGACTTTTACAATGCAAAAGTACTGAGAAGATAATAATTTATTTTTTTTTAACTCGCAAGGCAACTTCTTCTCTTCTTCCTTTTTTTATATAAATATTTTTATTTACAATTGATTATGTGGAAATAAAGTCATTTTGAACTGCATTGTTTAGATCTAGGCAACCAACTTTAGCTTGTCCTTGTCATGCTATTGTTTTGTCAACTTCATAATTTATTCCACAATTGCATTAGAGAATGACTTTTGAAATAAAAATTTGACATTCCTATGTGCTAACCATTTCTTTCAAACTCACAATAGGGTTGGAGATGTTCTTAATACATAGGTTGTTATATCACGTGGTCAGTAAAATATGGTTAAATTTTGATGTCCTTCTCTCATTGTTATATTCTACCTTTGGGATAATTTGTCCAGGGTTGGGGTATACAATAATACGCAGACCTAACAAGATGCGTAGTTTGATGTTTAAGTTTGGATAGAAAAACTATATAATTTTGTTTTGCACCATTTGGGATTCAGTGACTTTTCCTTTCCTAGTAAGGGTCTTAGTCATGTGATTTTGTTCTTCTTTTTTATAGGAATCTTAGCCGTTGAGATTGATGTGTGTCATTGGGACTGCTTTGCCGAAATTTAATTAAAACTATTCCCAAAAATGTAGGTTGAAACTATAAATCTGTTGTTTTTATAAGGCCTCGTTTGGCTCACGGAAGGAAATGCATTCCCTTGTATTTTTTATAGGAATGGAAAAGTAAGATTTCTGTCACATTTTTTTGTTGTTGTTTTGTTGGTGCAGGAAAGAAAAGCAAAA
The DNA here is from genome assembly GCA_029216955.1 of Iris pallida. Classification (NCBI taxonomy): domain Eukaryota; kingdom Viridiplantae; phylum Streptophyta; class Magnoliopsida; order Asparagales; family Iridaceae; genus Iris; species Iris pallida. The sequence continues at coordinate 1,700,117 of JANAVB010031416.1, read as the reverse complement.
ATATAACAATATTTCAATAACATTCCTACATTTTAAAATAAAAATAACATTATGAAAAATAACATTAATGGTAAAATAAGCAATGACACATGGTTACTTTTGTTATAATTTTTTTGAGAATTTTTGACTTCTCCCACTTTGTTTACCCGAATTAAGGGCATATCCCACTGTTTTGCATTAATGTACATCACCTCCCACATTGGACGGATTTCGTCAAAAATATTTTTTGGACCAAAATGCCCTTGTCTTCTTCCTCCCTCTAACCCCCCTCCCTACCCCCCCCCCCACCCCTTACGCGGCCACCGCCACCGTCCGCCACTGCGTCTCCGCTCCCCCCCTCCGCCACCGTCCCCCTCCCTCCGCTCTCCCCCTCCCCTCCCCGCAGCCGCAACAGCAGCACTAGCAGCGACGGCAGCGGCAGCGGCAGCAGCGTCGGGGGCGGCAGCAGCGGCAAGCGGCGGTGCGAGGGCGGTGGCCGAGGGGGTGCGGTGGCCGCTGGGGGGGGAAGGAAAGAGGAAGAAGAAAATAGGAAGGGCATTTTGGTCCAAAATTTTTGGTCAAAACGTTTGATCGTTAATTTTTGGCAAAATTCGTCAAATGTGGGGGGTGATGTATATTTGTGAAACCCGTAATTTTTTTTAATTCAGTGTTATTTATAATTATTTATTAATATTCTAAAAATTTTAGTGGTTGGTCAAAACTCGTAAAATTTTATTTAGTTATATAAAATTGTTTAATTAATTAATATTTTTATGAAAAACCATATTTAGAAAAAAAATTATTTTTCTGGATTTTTGATTGTTGGTCCTGACCCGTCCCGAAATCACATATATAAATATTATTTTTAAAACCGATTAATAGATTTTTGGCCTGACCCGAGTCCGTACCCAGTTCTCGTCCTGAACTCATCCCGAGCCCAATCTCGTTTTTTTTAAAAACCATTCTTAAGTATTTAGGTTATAATTACTCATATATAATATTAAAAAAAAGAAAAGAAAAAGGAATTCTTTAAAACACTAATTTAACTCTCTATCTCTCACTCACTTCTCCAGAACCCACTGAAGGGAAAACCCTTCATTTTTTCCATCGCCAATGTTCGGCCGACCCCTTCGGCTCCCAAACGTCCGGCGACTGTTTCTCTCCCGTAACCCCCCTCACTCTTCCCCTATTTAAACCCCCTCCATCACCATCTCCATCATCCCTTCTACTCTCCAAATCCCTAACCGTGCCCTAGCCCCAAATTTCTGGCGAACCCGAGCCCGACCGCGCCCCTCCCGGCGACCTCAGAAGCCGACAACCCCGTCCAGGCGCCGTCCAGCGAACCCCGATCCCCCGCAGCAGCTTCCAGGCTGCGCCCAGCCGCGTCCCTCTGACGCCAGCCCCGACGCCGGTGACCCCCGCCGCCGTTCTCGACCGCCCAGGTCAGCGCCCCTCTCGACCGCCCTTTGCCGCTTGGTCCCGAGACCCGAGTTACGTGCCCCGACCTGCTGTCCGTGGTTTCCGTGTTTTCGATTTCCGCTGTCCACGTGTTCGGGATTGTTCCGAGTTCGCGGGATTCACCTTCTTTCCCTATTAATATCTGAGAGCTCTAGCCGAGCAACCCAAGGTATATTTCCGTTTTCTCGTTTCCATTTTTCATAGTCTATGATGAGATTTGGTCCCCGATTTCCCCCGGGAAATCGGTAATTCTTAGGCATGGCATTTTCGGACTTTCCGAAATCTTTCGGAAACGTTTTGTCGGTTTCAGAATGGTTTCTGTGGATTTTTCTTTGTGTTCTGTTGGTTTTGGTTGGTTCTGTGGACTTAAATTCGGATTTTCCGAATAATAGTATTCTGGTTATTATGCTGTGGTATTTTTCTGAATTCGTTTCGAAAATATTTTGGAAATATAATTTATATGTCTAAATGGGTTTCCCGGGTATGGGACTTATATTGGTGATTGTGACACATATTTCCAGTTTTGGGTTATCCCAAATATAGAGGAGGTGCTGCCCAGATTTTTTATAAAAATTATACAAATGGATTTCAAATCGATTTTCGAAAATATTTATAAATTGGATGTTCGGGCGACGACCGTACTGGTCCATGGGCCTTAGCTAAATGCAAACGAAACCGGAGTTTCCGGACGTTGAGGCATTACCTATTTTGACGATTGGACCAAAGTCTGAGACTCGAAATTAATTTAATTTAATTTAATTACTAGTTTTATTTTATGATTAATTTATAGGATAATTTTTAGAGACTAACAAATATTTTTTATTCTTATTTAAATTCATGTAAAATGGTCTGTAAGGACATAAGCCCATTTATTTCTGTTGTGTGCAATTTGTATAGTATTCTTTTATTTTGTTTTCTGGCTAATGTTCCGTCGTGAATGTGTAATAAAAAATAAAAAATAATTTATTTTACAAAAAGAAAATAATAATGTTTCATCACATTACAATTTCAAGTTTGTAATATTTAATTCATGTTTTTCCCATTGAAAGGAAAAAAATGTAGTTTTATTATATAATTATAAAAATAACCAGTTTCACTAATAAACCGATAAATACAAAGTTTTTTCGAAATTTATTATAAAGTGATTTTTTCTTCATAACTAAATGTAACGCACCAGAAAATCGACTTTTGCTTGTAATAGTATAATAAAGATAAAAAATCGACTAGGACAATATGTAGAGATTGTAACTAGCACATATAGCATGGAAACTTTGGAAATCTAAGGCAGACTTCTCGATTGTAGGTTTCGAGGACAAGTTTGATTCAAATCTCGGAGACATTCCCCAATCAGTCAAATCAAGGCAAGTACATTTTGTGTTAGTTTACAATTATTTAGTAATCGTTTTATTGCAAGTTTAAACCACGATGCAACACGGAACTCTCTCTGAGAGCATTGACTGACTGACTGTTGGGTACTGGGGGAGTAGTGTAATGAGTATGACCACATCCAAAGTAGTATAATGACTGTGTTAGCTTACCCCTCATACACACTGGGATAAGCCATATCGTATCAATAGGATACAACTGTACAACTTAATCTGGTCATATTCATTGCCTATTCATATCACAATATTTTAACTGCTGGAAAACTATTTATTTCAAATTGTTTAAAAGTGCATAACATTATTATTTCAATTGTTGGATTATCATGAAGTGTACTTTGCTCCTTTTCTGACTGGATTCTCGTAGGTACTATGGATGATACTGAGCTATTGATAAGTAGCTACTATGACCCTGAGCTGTACCCGGCTGTTCTACCAAAGGATGATAATGAGGAGACTTCTAATTAGATTTATTTCCAGTTTATGATTATATGGAAAACAAATATTTTATTTCAGTTGTGGTTTGTATTTGAAAACTTTGTGTTGGACAAGTCTTTAATTATTAAAGTATTAAAAGTTGTGGCAATTAGAATTGTGTTGTTGATTACCTGCATGAGTGATACTGCTTACTGCCGCCATCTCAACAACGGTGCAGGCTGGGATTGATCCGATTCGACCCAAGAAATTGGGACCGGATCGTGACATATTTTTAGTAGTGGCCCATGCAGGTCAGATCAACAACTTAGGAAAACATATCTAGAAAGATTTAGAACATTAGAACATTAATTTGTCACAACATAGGACCGAAATATATATTAAATAAATATTTTTGTTTGTTATAGACTGGTAGGCTACCTTGTTTATGTTTTGCAATCCTAAACCTTCCAGAATATGGCCATCAATCCTGTTGGCGATGGGAAGTCATCACCCGATCACATCCTACCTCCCCAATCGAGTCCGGATCCTACACCTCGGCAGCTGACCGATCATCCCCATAATGCACCAGCACCCCGTGGATTTTACACTACTACTCAAGTGTTAGATCCTACATCTTCCCAGACTGAGCAGCAAGCCCCTACGGTGGTGCCCGATCCAGTTGTGCCACCAGTACCCGTGGACCCCACCGACCTCTTAGGCCTACTACGAGGAGTGCTTGAGGCACAGAGAACTCAAGCTGAAGCTCATCGCGAACAGACGGCGATTATGAGAGAAGGCATGAAGAATGCCCACAATGTGGCTATGGCTGCACTGGAGAGAGAAGAAGCAGCTCAACTTGAACCAAGGCCTGCCAAGGTAAACATAAATCTAAGGGATTAATTTATGTAATATTAAGGCCATTAAAAATTAATGGGGATCATATTGCTAAGGTGGGCGATATTGAGAGTTTCGAGAAGTAGAACCCTCGACCCTTCAAGGGAACCGAGAAAATCGTCTATGCCGACGAATGGCTCGACAGCATGGAGCGTCTCCTAAGCGTCACTCGACTTCCAGAAGACCTCAAGGCCGAAGCAGTAGGACTCCAACTGCAAAATGTAGCAAGCACCTGGTATCGGAATGAACCCCGACTCCAGGACAAGCAGCTTGACTGGAACACCTTCAAGAGGTTGTTACAGAGGAAGTTCTTTCCAACATCAGAGTTGCGGGAAATAGAGAGACAATTTGAGAACCTGAAGCAAGGAAATACGACTGTTGGAGAATATGCGGCACAATTCGGCCAACTCAGCCCTTTTGCCAAGAACTTGGTAGCTGACCCCGATGATCGTGCTGAAAGGTTCAGATATGGGTTGAGAGAAGAGATCCGCACCCATGTGATCTCAGGCGGTGCTAAGACTTATGAAAAGATCCTGGAGCGAGCTCAGGATATAGAGAAGAGTCAACCCGCTCGCTCAAAGAGGGATTATCCTGGAACTAACAACTTCCAGGGTAATCAGAAGACGCCCAACAACAACAACAACAACAACAGGCTTTCGCACCACCAACAGACGAGAAACAATGATAGAGCACCTCAGAGGCAGATCCCTGTCTGTGATTTTTGCAAGAGGCCAGGACATCAGTCGAACATATGCAGAAAGAGGCTAGGACACTGTATAGTCTGTGGGTCTGCCACCCACCAAGTGAAGGACTGCCCCTCGTCGATCCACCGGACTGGAGCAACTCAACAGAAAGGTCGTCTATCCACTCAACAACAACAGTTTGGGCAACATCAACAGAAGACTGGACGAGATTTTGCCCTAACAGCAGAGGAACAAGAGCCAGAGCAGGAATCTACTGCTGATGTCATCGCAGGTTTCATTTATGTGCATTCACATCCTGCTTTAGCATTATTTGATTCGGGTGCATCACATAGTTTTATAGCAACAAAATTTATCTCTGCACACCACATAGTTACGGGTTTTAGCAAGAAGATATGTAGGGTTATGATCGGTGGTGGACCCCTACCCATCACGGAGACCTGTAACTGTCCCATAAATATATCAGGCCACCAGTTCATTGTACCTTTGCTTGTGATTTTCTTACCCAACTATGATGTAGTCCTAGGGATGGACTGGTTGAGTAAGCAGCAAGCGCTGATAGATTGTCACAGAGGATGTGTAGTCTTCAGCCCACCTGGAGAGCCGGAGTTTGAAATATCTCGAACTCCGGAGGATATGGAGTGTGTTACCTACACCTCTATCACAGAAGAACCCGAACCTCCCTATCCTATCATAGCAGAATTTATGGACATCTTTCCTGATAGTCTTCCCGGGTTACCCCCAGATCGAGACATAGAGTTCACCATTGACCTAGTCCCCGGCTCTTTCCCTATTTCTAAGGGATACTATAGAGTCAACCCGAAAGAGGCAAAGGAGATGAAGGACCAGATCAATGAGATGAAGGCTTTGGGATTTATCCGAGATGGAGCTTCACCCTGGGGAGCACCTGTCTTATTTGTGCCCAAGAAGGACGGATCAGTGCGGATGTGCATCGACTACCGGGCGCTGAACAACCTCACCATCAAAAATAAGTACCCTCTGTCCCGGATTGATGACCTGTTTGATCAACTGAGTGGAGCTAAGGTATTTTCGAAGATTGACCTCAGATCTGGTTACCATCAAATCAGGGTCAAGAAGAAGATATTTCCAAGACGACATTCAACACCAAGTATGGGCAGTTCGAATTCTTGGTCATGCCGTTTGTGCTGACGAATGCTCCTGCTGTATTCATGAACCTTATGAACAAGGTTTTCCATGAACACCTAGATCAGTTTGTTGTTGTCTTCATCGATGACATCCTGATCTACTCGAAGACTGAAGAGGAGCATGAAGAGCACCTCAGGAAAGTTCTGGAAACTTTGAGGAAGGAGAAGCTATATGGTAAGCTTTCCAAATGTGAATTCTTTCTAGACAAGGTGGATTTTCTTGGCCATGTTGTCACATGAGAAAGAATTTTGGGGGACCCTAAGAAGATAGCTGTTGTTGAGAAGTGGTCTACCCCAAGCTCAGTTGCTGAAATCAGAAGTTTCTTGGGCTTGGCTGGCTACTACCGGAAGTTTGTGAAGGATTTCGCCAAGATTGCTGAACCGATGACGAAGCTAACTCGGAAGAATGAAGAATTCGTATGGACTTGTAATGCCTATAGTTCGTATTACGTATCTTGGTATACGTGTGTGTATTCTTGACTCGTATTACGTATTTTCCTGCATGGTTATTTTGGCATGTCATTGGATATAGCTTAGCTTGGTTCGGCTTAGCTTGGTTTGGTTTGCTTGTGGGTTCATCATGAACCAAAAGAAAACCCCCACCTACCACCACCACCCTCCTTTATATTTCCATCTAACTCTCTCTCTTCATTTATTCTTCTCCTTCACTTCTTCTTCTCCACCATTTACTCTTCCACCTACCAGGAAAGAGAGCTTAGGCAAGTGCAAACTTGCTTCATGATGGATCTCAAGTTTTATTGTTCCATTCTCTTCCTTATTTGATTTTAAGACTCTTTAGAACTTGACATTTTTGGATTTGATGGATGGATTCTTGTAGATCTAAGTTTGTAAACTTTTCGGTTTTTCTTGGTTTTGATCTCTAAAACTTGGTTATTTTCGAAAACTAGTGTTTCTATGTTGTAGAGAATTCAATTTCATACAGTTTTGGCTTTTGTTTCGCTTGATTTCGACTTCGGATGAGGAAGTTATGGCCAAAACAATTTCTGGTCATTTCTATGTTCATCTGCAGCATGAACAGCATGTCGCAGAAGGCGCATGTCGCAGTAGGCGCATGTTGCAATGAAGCGCATGTCGCAGTAGCCGCATATCATGTCGCAGAAGGCGCATGTCGCAGTAGGCGCATGTTGCAATGAAGCGCATGTCGCAGTAGCCGCATATCATGTCGCAGAAGGCGCATGTCGCAGTAGGCGCACGTTGCAATGAAGCGCATGTCGCAGTAGCCGCATATCATGTCGCAGAAGGCGCATGTCGCAGTAGGCGCATGTTGCAATGAAGCGCATGTCGCAGTAGCCGCATATCATGTCGCAGAAGGCGCATGTCGCAGTAGGCGCATGTTGCAATGAGGCGCATGTCGCGGTAGGCGCATATCATGTCGCAGTTGAGCCACATGAGGCGCATGTCGCGATAGGCGCATATCATGTCGCGTATGAGCCGCATTAAGGCGCATGTCGCAGTAGGCGCATATGGTGTCGCAGTTGCATGCATGTCGCAGAATAGGCCGCATAATGCATATTTTGATTATTACTAACTGTTATATGTCCTAATTGACTGAATTATTGCTCGAATTTCTCCCAACTTAAAACATGAAAGTTGTAGATCTTTTCCTTGGCTTCAAGAATATGTTATTAGTTATTTAATACAATCTTTCTCATTCATGATAATGTAAGAATAGAACACGATAGTGGCTCGCTGTGGCGCACTCTTGACAAGTAAACTGACATGACAAGTATGAAATACCTGGACACCGTGGGCGATTGTGTTTGTAATAAACTGGTACTGTCTTGCATCATGTCTAGGATGGAGATCCCTGAGTACCACGGTCAGGGGTACCTACCGAAATTGACTAAGGCTAATTAACTAGAATGATTCAGTAGTCATGGAGAGATTCCCAGCTACAGGCAATCCCGTTATCTGGGCGCATTCAGTGGACTTGTAGCCTACCGACGAGTAGGGCACATTTCCAGCACACAGTCATGTGTTGCATTCTTCCTAAACGGACATTCGACCTGGATAACCGGATGGTCTGCAGGGCTTGTGGCTGTTGGGATAATCTCATTGCATCTTGCTAGTAACTAGGCCTGCGATAACCCTAGTTAGTTAAAAGTATCAAGCCGTACTCTTGATTGGCCGTGATTGATTGGATGTAGTTTATTCCATCTTAGTCTTATCCTGATCCTGTGTAAGATGGTGACATGACATGATTATTGATACTTGCCTTAACAATAACGATCGGGGGTCCAGTTCTGTTCAGGCGAAGGGTTACAACCCCGGTCCTTGTTTGGTTTAAGGGTTGTAACCTGGCTCCCGGAGCAGTTCTGTGTCCTCTCTTCGTTTATTGTCTTAATGCAATCCCATGCCATGCTCGTCATGTTTTACCTTACCATAATACCATGATTATTTATACTGGCCTTAACAATAAAGATCAGGGGTCCAGTTCTGTTCAGGCGAAGGGTTACAACCCCGGTCCTTGTTTGGTTTAAGGGTTGTAACCTGGCTCCCGGAGCAGTTCTGTGTCCTCTCTTCGTTTATTGTCTTCACTGTACCAATAGTATTTGAGACGGGTTTCTATTCAGGTGAAGGGCTGCAACCCCGGTCCTTGTTTGGTTTAAGGGTTGTGACCTGGCTACTTGAATAGTTTCCTCGTACTCAGTTTACTGTTGTTATCTCTATTATTATCAGTTCTTTATTTATTATCTTTAATATTCTATTGTGTTATGCTGGTTTTAGTTCCTAAGTGAAACCTCCTTTGTGGCACTTTCTCTTTCTGGGGTCTGACCCAGCTGGTTTTGTGTGGCCAGATATCGGAGCAGCACCAGAGGATCCACCTGTCTTTCAGCCCGATGGTGACCACCAGGCGTAACCAGGGCAACGAGTGGGTTTCTTTTGTCCTCCCACTCTATTTGTAAAATTATTCTTTTGAGACATTTAGCCGGCGAGCACGTGTTAGCTCGTATTGCACCTTTATTTACTGTCTGCCTACGGGCAGTAATATGATTGACAGATCCTAGGGTTGATCATGTATGACTGAACTCTTGCTAGTCCTGAAATTTTGTACGACTAGCTTCATGATCATCCAATATGTAATGTATGGGACGCCTTGCTATTATATATTTGGTGCTCTGACATCTTGTAACTACTATTACTTGCTTGTGATTGAGACAATAGGTTTGATCTTGACCATAGGATACTGATGGATTGTAGTTAAACCCTCATATATCTAGACAGCCGTGACCGTATAGTGACGTGGATTCCATTTCATTATACGTAGCTGGCTATGTCTGCCCCCGCTCTCCAGTATTCTGGTTCTGGGGCATGACAGGACTGAAGCTTGCCAAGCAGCATTTGAGGAACTGAAGAAGAGGCTTACAACAACACCGATACTTGCGCTACCCGCAGGTACCAGCGGTTTCTCAATCTACAGTGATGCCTCTGGAAAAGGACTGGGTTGCGTTCTTCAACAACACGGAAAAGTAATTGCTTACGCATTTAGGCAATTACGGACTCATGAGAAGAACTATCCCACACATGATCTGGAGCTTGCTGCAGTCATCTTTGCTTTGAAGCTATGGAAGCATTATCTCTATGGAGAGAGAGTAAAAATATTTACATACCACAAAAGTCTGAAATATGTTTTCACTCAGAAGGAGTTGAACATGAGACAAAGAAGATGGCTGGAGCTGATGAAGAATTTTGACATCGATTTGCAGTACCATCCGGATAAGGCTAATATGGTTGCAGATGTACTTAGTCGATACCTAGTGGCGATGTTCTTAACTAAGGAGCGACACTTGTTGGAGGACATAGAGAAGCTTGGTCTGGAGATTGTACTGCCTGAGGAAAAGATGAAGGAACTGGGGCGAGAAGCTATTGTACCTGGAGCTGACTCAACCATAATGCAGTTACAAGTAAGCTCGAGTCTGATAGACAAAGTCAAGGAGACACAATTCCAAGACGAGATACTTTGCAAACTCAGAGATCAAGTGCTAATAGGAACACTTAAAGGATTCTCTATCGCCAGTGACGGAGCATTGAAGAATGGTACGAGGCTGTGTGTATCATCTGGCGAACTGAGGAATGAGCTGATGCAAGAAGCACACCAGTCACAGTATTTCATACATCCTGGAGCTAACAAGATGTATCGGGATCCATTGTTTGGTGGTATGGAATGAAGAAGGATGTATCCAGATTTGTGGCTAGATGCTTGATTTGTCAACAAGTGAAGGCTAGCAGACAGAGACCCGTAGGACTTCTACAGCCGCTGGACATTTCGGAGTGGAAGTGGGAGCATATAACGATGGATTTTGTGTCAGGATTGCCTCGATCCCAAGGAGGGAAGGATGCCATTTTGGTTATTGTGGACCGACTGACGAAGTCAGCTCACTTTATCCCCTTCAATGTTGGTCTATCCACCGAGAAGTTGGCAGCACTGTACATGAGACACATCTACCGGATTCATTGAGTACCGGTAAGTATTGTATCTGACCGAGATACTAGATTTACCTCTCACTTTTGGAAGAGTTTGCATGACAGCTTGGGAACAAAATTGAAGTTCAGCACAGCCTACCATCTCCAAACTGACGGACAATCAGAGAGGACAATCCAGACGCTTGAAGACATGTTGAGATCTTGCGTCTTAGAATTTGGAGGGTCTTGGGAAGACCATTTGCACTTGGTAGAGTTCTCTTACAATAACAGCTACCAAGATAGCATCGGTATGACACCATTTGAAGCTCTTTATGGATGTCGTTGCCGCACTCCACTTGCTTGGGACGACGTAGGAGAAAGAGTACTGCTTGGACCTGAAATGGTGACTGATATAGCAGAGAAGGTAAAGGTGATCAGGGACAAGCTCAGGATTGTCCAAGACAGACAGAAGCATTGGGCAGATAGCAGTCGTCGACTACTGGAGTTTGAAGAAGGAGATAGTGTCTTTGTGAAGATCTCCCCTACCAGAGGAACTATCAGATTTGGCAGAGCAGGAAAGCTGAGCCCCAGGTACATCGGTCCATTCAAAGTTTTGAGCCGAATTGGAGAAGTAGCTTATCGATTAGCTCTACCAGCTAATCTTGAAGGCGTGCACAACGTCTTCCATGTTTCACAGCTCAGACGCTACATCCCAGATCCAAGTAACATCTTGGACCATTCAGAGCTGGAGATTGGACCCAGCCTTACAGTGCCAGAGAAGCCAGTGGCGATTTTAAACAGAGGCGAGAAGAGAACTAGGAACTCTGTGACGCCCATAGTCAGAGTTATGTGGCGACACAATTCCCCAGACGAGTCTACCTAGGAGCGAGAAGATGAGATGCGGGAGCAGTACCCGTATTTGTTTGAGACCTGAGGTAACTCCTAACCCTATCCTTTAATTTTGAGGACGAAATTTTCTAAGGAGGGAAGGTTGTGAAATCCGTAATTTTTTTAATTCAGTGTTATTTATAATTATTTATTAATATTCTAAAAAATTTAGTAGTTGGTCAAAACTCGTAAAATTTTATTTAGTTATATAAAATTGTTTAATTAATTATTATTTTTATGAAAACCATATTTAGAGAAAAAAATTATTTTTCTGGATTTTTATTGTTGGTCCTGACCCGTCTCGAAATCACATATATAAATATTATTTTCAAAACCAATTAATAGATTTTTGGCCTGACCCGAGTCCGTACCCAGTTCTTGTCCTGAACTCATCCCGAACCCAATCTCGTTTTTTTTAAACCATTCTTAAGTATTTAGGTTATAATTACTCATATGTAATATTTAAAAAAAAGAAAAGAAAAAGAAATTCTTTAAAACACTCATTTAACTCTCTATCTCTCACTCACTTCTCCAGAACCCACTGAAGGGAAAACCCTTCATTTTTCCCATCGCCAACGTTCGGCCGACCCCTTCGGCTCCCAAACGTCCGGCGACTGTTTCTCTCCCGTAACCCCCTTCACTCTTCCCCTATTTAAACCCCCTCCATCACCATCTCCATCATCCCTTCCACTCTCCAAATCCCTAACCGTGCCCTAGCCCTAAATTTCTGGCGAACCCGAGCTCGACCGCGCCCCTCCCGGCGACCTCCGAAGCCGACAGCCCCGCCCAGACGCCGTCCAGCGAACCCCGATCCCCCGCCGCCGATTTCAGGCTGCGTCCAGCCGCGTCCTTCCGACGCCGGCGACCCCCGCCGCCGTTCTCGACCGCCCAGGTCAGCGCCCCTCTCGACCGCCCTTTGCCGCTCGGTCCCGAGACCCGAGTTATGTGCCCCGACCTGCTGTCCGTGGTTTCTGTGTTTCCGATTTCCGCTGTCCACGTGTTCGGGATTGTTCCGAGTTCGCGGGATTCGTCTTCTTTCCCTATTAATATCTGAGAGCTCTAGCCGAGCAACCCATGGTATATTTCCGTTTTTTCGTTTCCATTTTTCATAGTCTATGATGAGATTTGGTCTACGATTTCCCCCGAAAAATTGGTAATTCTTAGGCATGGCATTTTCGAACTTTCCGAAATCTTTCGGAAATGTTCTGTCGGTTTCGGAATGGTTTTTGTGGATTTTTCTTTGTGTTCTGTTGGTTTTGGTTGGTTCTGTGGACTTAAATTCGGATTTTTCGAATAATAGTATTCTGGTTATTATGCTGTGGTATTTTTCTGAATTCGTTTCAAAAATATTTTGGGAATATAATTTATATGTCTAAATGGGTTTCCCGGGTATGGGACTTATATTGGTGATTGTGACACATTTTCCCAGTTTTGGGTTATCCCAAATATAGAGGAGGTGCTGCCCAGATTTTTTATAAAAATTATACAAATGGATTTCAAATCGGTTTTCGAAAATATTTATAAATTAGATTTTTGGGCGACGACCGTACTGGTCCATGGGCCCTAGCTAAATGCAAACGAAACCGAAATTTTCGGACGTTGAGGCATTAGCTATTTTGACGATTGGACCAAAGTCTGAGACTCGAAATTAATTTAATTTAATTTAATGTAATTACTAGTTTTATTTTATGATTAATTTATAGGATAATTTTTAGAGACTAACAAATATTTTTTTTCTTATTTAAATTCATGTAAAATGGTCTGTAAGGACATAAGCCCATTTATTTTTGTTGTGTGCAATTTGTAATAGTTTAATATTCTTTTATTTTGTTTTCTGGCTAATGTTCTGTCGTGAATGTGTAATAAAAAATAAAAAATTTATTTATTTTACAAAAAGAAAATAATAATGTTTCATCACATTACAATTTCAAGTTTGTAATATTTATTTCATGTTTTTCCCATTTAAAGGAAAAAATGTAGTTTTATTATATAATTATAAAAATAACCAGTTTCACCAATAAATCGATAAATACAAAGTTTTCCCGAAATTTATTATAAAGTGATTTTTTCTTCATAATTAAATGTAACGCACCAGAAAATCGAGTTTTGCTTGTAATAGTATAATAAAGATTAAAAATCGACTAGAACAAAATTTAGAGATTGTAACTAGCACATATAGCATGGTAACTTTAGAAATCTAAGGCAGACTTCTCGATTGTAGGATTTCGAGGACAAGTTTGATTCCAATCTCGGAGACATTTTCCAATCCAGTCAAACCAAGGCAAGTACATTTTGTGTTAGTTTACAATTATTTAGTAATCGTTTTATTGCAAGTTTAAACCACGATGCAACACGGAACTCTCTCTGAGAGCATTGACTGATTGACTGTTGCGTACTGGGGGAGTAGTGTAATGAGTATGACCACATCCAAAGTAGTATAATGACTGTGTTAGCTTACCCCTCATATACACGGGGATAAGCCATATCGTATCAATAGGATACAACTGTACAACCTAATATGGTCATATTCATTGCCTATTCACATCACAATATTTTAACTGCTGGAAAACTATTTAGTTCAAATTGTTTAAAAGTGCATAACATTATTATTATTTCAATTGTTGGATTATCATGAAGTGTACTTTGCTCCTTTCCTGACTGGATTCCCGTAGGTACTATGGACGATACTGAGCTATTGATAAGTAGCTACTATGACCCTGAGCTGTACCCGGCTGTTCTACCAGAGGATGATGATGAGGAGACTGCTAATTAGATTTATTTCCAGTTTATGATTATGTGGAAAACAAATATTTTATTTCAGTTGTGGTTTGTATTTGAAAACTTTGTGTTGGACAAGTCTTTAATTATCAAAGTATTAAAAGTTGTGGCAATTATAATTGTGTTGTTGATTACCTGCATGAGTGACACATCTTACTGCCTCCGTCTCAACAACGGTGCAGGCTGGACATGATCTGATTCGATCCAAGAAATTGGGACCGGGTCGTGATAACATTAATGCAAAACAGTGTGGTGCACCCTTAATTCGGACAAACAAAGTGGGGGGCAAGTCAAAAAATCTCTTTTTGTAATAAATGTTGGAAAAGGAGGAGGAAAAAAATCAATCTCATGGTCCTGAGTGGAATCATATTCCCTTCAATTTTTTCCTTGTCAGGAAATTGATTCCCAAATTTGTGGCTACCAAACAAAGGAAAGGAACAACTTTCCTTTCATGGTTCCTAATTAAATCCGTGAACCAAACGAGGCCTAAATGTACATGAAAGTGTAGGAGGCTGAAAGATGTAGCCTAGGGGTGAGCATTCGGTTAATTCGGTTCAAATCGAAACGAATAATCGAAAATCGAATTGGATCGGAAATCGAATAAGTAAAATCGAAAACCGAATAAGTAAAACCAAACCGAACCAAAATGGCCCATAACCGAATCAAACCGAACCGATTTAAATAGGTTCGGTATATTCGATTTTCGGTTTATTTACGTTTTTTTGGTTATATATATATATATATATATATATATATATATATATATATATATATATATATATTAAATTGCTTATTTGGTTCGATTTTCGATCCAAAATCGAAACTGAACCAATTATTTTAAGAGAAAATTTGAGTGGCACCCAACTTTTTTTACGTTTATTTAAGGTGCACCCCCAAGTTTAGATGAATGTATGACACCCTCCCCCCCACTTTTGACGGTTTTCGTCCAAAATGAACGGTCAACCCCTTTGACCAATTTTTTTTGGACGAAAATGCCCTCGTCTCCTTTTGTGTGTCCCCCCTCCCCGTCACACGTGGCCGCCCCCCTCCCCGTCACACCGTGACTGCCCCCCCCTCCGTCACCTCGCCGGCGTGCCTCCGCTCCCTCCAACCCCCCCGGCCATCACCACCATCACCGTCATCATCATCACCACCACCGACACCCTCCCCCCTCCCGCTCTGCCCCCCTAGCCCCCACCGCCGTCGCCGCTGCTGCTGCGATGGCGACGACGGTGGGGGTAGGGGGCGAAGCGGGGAGAGGACGGAACGGTAGGGGGGAGGGGGTCGGTGGTGGTGATGATGGTTGATGGTGGTGATGATGGTGGTGGTGATGGCCGGAGGGGGGGAGGCGAGGTCGGGGGGGGTACGACGACGCCGTAGAGGGGGGCCGTGCACGGCGGGGCAAAACGGATAGTTGACGCGGGAATAGGACAACTGTAGCATTTGGGTTCCTAGAATTTATCTTCTATTTTGGAGATTTTTTTTATTTTTAGTTAAAATTAATTATTAACTAGGATATTGATTTGGGATCGTAAGATTTTTGCCTAAGTCTTTAGGTTATGTATAAAGAAATTAGGTCGTATATGGTCTCTGGGGCCCCTAGATAGTCCCTAGTATATTATTTCACCATTTTAGAATTTTCAGGATTTTATGAAGATTTTTAGATAATTTTGTATATGATATTTATTATTTTCCTAAGCTTCTATGAATTACTGTGAGAGCACCACGGGAGTATTTTTTAGGCCAAAGAATTTATTTGGGCTCTAGAACCCTTAAAATATTTTCTAGGAACTTTTAGGAATTTTCTGGGATTTATTTGGAATTTTTAGGATTTTTTCTGATTTTTATTTAATTTTCTGAATATAAAAAACCTTATTTTAACCCTCATTACCCAGTCAGCCGCACGGGGGGGCCACTCGTCAGTCGCTGAAGCGGGGAGGGGCAGACCCACGTGGCAGTGTGAGGGGCGGGTGAGGCTCGGTCTCCGAGCCGAAGCTGGATTCCCAGCCCGAGCCGGCTTGGAGCTACTCCTAAGCCGAGCCAAGCTCAGCTTGCTCTGGGCCGTTGGATCAGAACGGTGGGTGCACGCGATCGTGCCCATGTCCCCCAGCCGACTGAACTGCTCCCACCGATTCTCTCTCTCCCTATATATATTATTATATATTAGGTTTTTCGAAAACCCTAGAATTAATTCAGCAGCTTTTTGTGGGAGAGTTTGGTAGAGTTCTTGGACTCCGCGGAGGGTTTGCCGTTGATCTAGACGTCCATTTTTTGTGCCATTTTTTTTTATTAGAAGCGTATTGAGGTTAGGTTTCTGAATATATATTTTAATTTCTGGAATTTTGATCTCGAATTTCTAAATAATTATTTGAGTGTCGGTTGTCCAAAAATCAACGTGTCGCACGGTTTTCGAGATTTTGAGTGATCCCGAACTCCGTTTCGCAATCCGTTTGAAGTTTTGGAAAGCTGACACGGAGCTATACAACATATAATTTTTCCAGAAATTTAGAGTTTCATATATTATTTTATTTTGTCCATAAAAGTCAGATTTGGTCAACGGTTCATCAATTTGGTCATGGTTAGCCATATTGGCGATAACTTTTGACCAAATCGTGATTTTACGGCATGGTCGATTCCAGTGCACACATGGCACTGAAATCTACTAGGTTTCACACTCAAACTTTGAATTCATAATATTTGACTAGTTAGTCAACAGTATGTTTCGGTTTGCGTGCCACGGGTCCCAAATTTGGAACCGTGAATTTTCTTGGCCAAATATTTGTGTGTAGATTGTTATTTCAGAATTAAATAGGTTAAAATAGAATTTTAGATGATTTACACTAGAATTAGAATAATATTAATTAATTTAACCCATTAGCCACTTTCTAGGATTTTTAGAGTGGGAATCGTTGATCTAACTTGTGATTGTTTTTGTGTCGGGGTAGATCGGGCTACGACGTCTTGACTTGTGATTTTATCATCTATCGGAGCAGGCAAGTATCACTATGACCTATGTTTCCTTTATTTTATACTGCATGTATCTTCGTATCGTCTTTTTTACTATTACTCCCTTATGGTTCATGATTGTCATTGTTCATGATTACTATTTGCATGAGAGTTAGAATCGGTTGGATATATATACATGTTCATGTATTACTCATTATTTTCTATTGTTTACAGTTTATCGTATTGCTGATGTTTATCGTAGTGGACATGTATTGTGAGTGAGTCGGACGGGGGAATACAACAAATCAGCATGTAGTCAACGAATTGAATACAGACCCCCTATACATTGATTGCATAATATCAGTCATATACCGCACGTATGACTGACGGATATCCCAAGCGGTCTACATGCTGAAAGTTGGTATTCTAAAACACACAGCACACGTGACTTAATCATTGCTGCTCTATTGTCTATTTTTCTTCTTTCCTCAAGTCTACCTTCTTATTGTTATCATGTTTTTGTGGTATGTCAAGTCAACCTTCATATTATTATCATGTCTTAGTGGTTTTTCATTATCATACAATGCCATGCCTATACTTATCTTCAGTAAAATTTTGTTTGCAAAAACAAAAGTTGAAGAACTTTATTGATACAAACTTTGTAAAAGATTACAATTTGAATTCTGGGAATGTACAACTGTAGGAATCCAATCTAGATGACGATTGCTTTATCCCTTGGACGATGTGAACTTTGAAGACGAAGCCTCTGAAGTTGAAAACAACTCTGGAATTGAAGGTAAAAAGCCTCGGAAGTTGAAGGCAAAAGCCTCGGAAGAATGCAGCAGCACTTGGGCAAGAACTCCTGAACTCTCTGAACTTTGAAGTCTGATAATCTAATCTCTGATATCTGATTATTGATCCCCTTGAATGGAGACTTGAAACTCTATTTATAGAGTTCTGAGAAATAACTAACTTTTAGTTATTCTGGACTGCGCAGGATGGATTGCACAACAATTGGATTGCGCAGCAATGGACTGCGCAGGCAGTTGCTGGATCATGGACCGACTGTCTTGGACACATAGCATCATTTGATTGAAATGCGCATGATCATGCATAGACAGTTGTCACGAAATGAGTAATTGATGGCATGAATGCCACGTATATTTTGTCATTTGTGTTGATAGAACGCGCACATTGAATTGCGCAGGCTTTGGATTGTGCCAACTTGAATTGCGCAGGAAATAGATTGCGCCAACATAGATTGCGCCAACATGGATTACGCTGCCAGCTGTCCTCGAGCGCCGTGCTGCACGATTAAACGAACGGTCGCCTCGTTCTTCGCGCTGTCAGCTGTCAGAAGATTTGATTTGTGTCAGGTAATGATGATGATTTGCCACGTCAGCCTGCGCACTTGGAAGTATGCGCAATCTATCTTGCGCAATCTGAAGGATGCACAATCTGATGTCTGCGCAGTTCATCTGAAAGTTGTATTTCTTGATTTTCTGACTTTGTTGATGTGTGCAACTTGATTTTTCAGGACATACAAGACCCCTTCAAAGTTTTCGAAAGTTGAATTTATTCAAAATTTCGAAATACTTTGAATTTTGAATTTGAAATCAATTTGCGCAAGTAGTGAGCTGTCTGCACAATCTGAGGGATTTAGCCCATTTTTAGGCGCAATCTAAGGCGGCCGTTTCGTTTTGAAAAACTATAAATAGTCCTTCAATTCTTTCGAAGTATTCTTTACTTGCTTTCTTCGTGCACTTGAGAGAGAAAAACTTCTGATCTCTTTCCTCCTTCCTTCTCCAACAATCCCAATGGCTCCCCGGCGATCCTTTGCCACCGCTAAGGGCAAGGCCCCTGCTGAATCATCGACTAGGGCTGCGCGACGAGCTTCTCGCCATGAAACGGCTCATCCAGCAATGATAGGTAGTTAACCTAATCAAAAACTCTTTTTAGAGTTTTGATTTCAATGTTCCTTTCGGAATCCATCTCTTTTTAGAGATAGGATCATACTGCACCACCCTTTTTAGGGTTTTGGTTGCACAAATCAGTACATTTCTTCATTTTTATGAAGGACGACTCTCTGCACAATCGGTTGAACTGCGCTGACAAAAGTCAGCACAATTTGCTGATTTGCGCGAGATTTGTCAGCGCAAACTGATGTCTGTTTGTTTGCGCAATCTGATTATTTGCGTAATCTGATATTGTGCAATCTGATTTTGCGTAATCTAATTTTTGCGCAAACTGCATCTTTGACTTTGACTTATACTGAAATTTTTTGTTTTCTCTGTCTGATGCAGTTAATACTAGGGAAGACCCAGAATACGAGAACTTCGTAGGGACCCTTTCAGAATCAGAATATAAAGAGGACTTGTCACATGTGCACTATCCTCAATACGATCTGCCGACCTCCCGTCAGGCCATTTTGATATCCCAGGATAATTAGACACTGCAATGTTTGATGAACGGACAACCTCTAGAAACTGCAGATGCTGTCATATACAAGAAACCATTATTCTTATTCGGTGAAGCTTTTGAGAAAAGTTCTTAACCGAGACCAAGAATGGAAGAAAGGATTGTCCATCATACGGATAGATCTTTCTCGATACCAAACGTTCCACGCTGCCTCCCCTTATCCCGATATGCTCATGCGAGCTATCCGAGGAAGATGGAATAGAACCTTACACCGTTCCAAGACGCCCGTCCAGGAAAATTTTTTATGAAGAAGGGACCGAGCAAGAAGGATATGTTTTACAGCTCCTCAGAATGGTACAGTATTTTGTTGAGAAGTCTGAAACCCGGTTGCATTCCGCCGGAGAATTCTTTCTTGTTAATGCCCGTCAGAACCCCAATTTTCGCAAATGAGTTTGCGAAAGTCGAAGGAAGATATCCTGAGCAAGACATCAGACTAACTGGATTGGTGAATCCAGATTTTAAAAGATGGAGCTGCATAGCAAATTGGATTCTGACCAAGTTTGAAAGCGAACTGCAGCAAATCAACTTGTACCAAGCAGTGCATGCCACTGTCTATGGTTTTGCTCCGAACCCGCACATGTTCCTGGCTTTAGCAGAGAGGTACAATTACAGGACAGGGACCTTCATGACTTCCGGCGGAGAAATCGGGTTTGCACTCCATGAGATGAAGTACATCTCCTACTTGCCAATGGAAGATGTCCCATACGAAGAATTTGTCCCAACCAATGATGAGTTGGACAGACTCCGGAAAGAGAATGCAGAAATGGTAGCAGTCTTCGAGGAACTGCTATGCGATTATAAAATTTGTTCCCTGTTCTATAAAAGTGCTACATCAAACACTTGATATTCCTCGAAATGGCTACCTTATCTGTTCCTTAACCATATCCAAGAACCGAAGACCAAGGAACATGATAGATGCTATCCTGATTTCTTTAAGCCATTGAGCAACACAGAAGTGATGAAGTTGATGGAAGAAAGTAGAGATTTTGATAAAGAGATGAAGGATGATTATCAATGTCCTCCTTTAAAGAAAGGAGATACTCTCGAAAGTTATCTGAGAGTAGGATATAGACCGATGTTAAAAGAAGCCCAATTAGCAGGGCTTCTGACACATTAGCTCCGTCGGTTTGTAGTCCCGGGATCCAGTGCTGTAGACCGCTTCCATCGCGGTGTCCTCTTCGCTGCCGTTAGATTAGTCTTCGGCTATAAGATGGATCTTCTGTCAGCAATGACTTGTAAGCTGAATGTTGGTCTTCGTCTATACGTCGATCTGATGCTGAAGTCCAAGGGTGAAAAAGAATTTCCACGGTTGGAATTACCATATACATATCTATTTGGGTGGTTGCTCCTTCACCATCCCACTTTAATGGATCCCGGCATGGGACCGGTTGATGGCAGCTTTTTACAAAGATACTCCAATGGTAAGTAGAAATTTACTGCTCTACGAGATTGTAGATATGCTCTAAACTTGAAGAAAGGATAGAACTTTTATTGCACCCATCCTCCTGCTGGTTACGAACAGATGCGGACAAATATGATTGACTCGCAGATGCATCCTTTGAGCCGTGCAGCTTTTGAGTGGTTGAAAACAATTCGACCGTCCCATTTGGTATACCGGTTTGAAGATGAATGTTATTTAGAGCCATATCTTCCCAGTCGATTTGCTCGGCAGTTCGGGTATGACCAATTCCATGTGGGGAATGCTATCACATGTCTTCAGGGAAAGGGTTATTTGATAGATGGGGCCCGAGCATGGGCTTATTATAATGCTCGAGATACGAAATCGACGTTGTCGATGCCTGCAAACAGCAATTATGGCCCTCGGATGCTATTTACATACTCCGTATTTTATACATCTTCAAACACCTTTGCTGAGAATTTCAACCTCACGGATAGCTTCGCATCTTCAACAAGATTGAAGAGGGGAGGAGTCGTCATGTCGCTCATAGGAAATAACGAAGTACATGAGCCAGAAGATGCACCTTTGGAAGCTTCAAGGGATGTTATGTTCCCTCAAGAAGTTAACGCGCCACTACGTGTCTCTCTGAAGGTGGGCAAATCTCCAGCAAAAAGGAAGAGAAGAGAAGAACCTCCCGCTCCAGCAGCAAGGAAGAAATTGATCTTAGATCATTCTTCTGAAAAGATTACAACTCGATCCCAATCTCGGCAGTTGGCCGAGACAATCCAGCAAGAAGAGGCCACCACACCGACCTCTGTCCAAAGACAAGTCGAGACTATAAATATAGGGAGCCCTGAGAGGCCCTTGAAAAGAAAAAAGCTAGCCCAAAGAAGAAATCGACCCCTGTCTTCAATGGTAATGGATGCTACAGCTGGATTAACTTTGCCATCTCCCACTCCTGTTTCAGAGCCTAGGAATAAAACTCCTAGTCCATAACATGGAGAAGAGATCGAGCAGAGGAAAGATCTTGATCCGAGAACTGAGGCCGAAGAGCCCAGAGGAAGTATTATGAAGAAAGTGGAAGAAGAACAAAATGTTGTACACTCTCTTCTACCTGCTGCAGAGATGATTCAACTTCCACTAACTCCTAGAACCCTCCGCGAAGAGGAAGATCGCAAAGTGATTGCGGCTCTAGAAGATTGCAGCTACAGCCCTCTGGATGACTATGGTGACCAAGCTGCAACTACCAGCGGGAATGCACCAGAAGAAGATGAAGATGAAGAGAGTTCTTCGTCTGAGAATATTGATGAATATATGCAAGATCTCGAAAGAGATAATGAAGAGCATATATCTCCTAATGCTGTTGATGATACCTTGAATCCTGAAGAGGATGTTGAGGTTCCAGGAAACGCTGCTGATACCTTAAATCCTGAAAAGGATGTTGAGGTAGAAATATCTCCAGAAAAAGCATCAAATGAAGAAGCTCCGGAAGAAACTCTCGCTACTGATCCTCAAGGTATAAAATGAAATTAGCAATCTCCTCTTAAATAGTTTGATAGCTAACGTCTTTATTTGTATTTCCTGCAGATCTTGAGACTCTTCTAGCACCTCCAACGTGCACGGACATAGTGCCTATAACGACGGTGGTTGTTAGTAGCAGTCATCATTTATCCTGTGGTTCTGAAGCGGGCAGTAGTCAAGCTGTTATGGCTGAAGCTACTTCTGCTCGGCCAGAGTCTACTCCAGCAGATAATAGGCTTATTGTTGGATTCAACCATGGTAAGATAATTTACATCTTTAATCTTCTTGGTCAATAGCGAACAACAGGCAAAATGACAATCTTTACTTTTTGCAGAAGAACAACCAGGAGGAGCAACTAGCTCCACTTTGGCTCCTTTGTTCAAAGAGCCCGCTGTCCAGACGCGAGAGATTGAACATCCTGCGGCCTCGTCATCAACAGGAGTAGCTGCAACTCCTGGTGCTATAGCCACGAATAATCTTATGATTCAATCTTTTACCAGATGCTTTTTTGAATCTTTGGGACCTCTAGTAAAAAGAATGATGGAGAAAGAGGGTACTAATTTTTTCATGGTTAGGGGTCCAACCTCTCTCTTAATAAGAGCTATCCGGGAACAAGGTGATGAGGCTCAAGCCACTCTCCTGGATCATATTTTGAATGAATTAGAGATTTCTATCAAAAGCTATAAAGAGCTCAACCAAGGAGACGTAGAATCTCTAGTACAGGCAGAATTCGAGCAACTGGCTCAAGCAGCTGACATTGAAAGGGTCAATCTCCAGAATCTTTTGGAAGCCTTCTCTGTAAAATCTGCTGAATATAACTCCAAGCTGGAATCAGTAACCTTGATGGCCGAGAGAAAAGAGAAGAGAGCTGCTGAGCTGAGGGCAGAGATTGCTCGGCTCCAGAAAGAGTTAGAAGATGAAGTTGCCAATCATCAACTTGCAACCCAACAATTCAATGCTCTGATTCAGGAGAGAGATGAGTATGTAGAAGCTCATAATGCTGAGATTACTCGCCGAATGGTGGCCATTCCTGCTTTCAATGAAGAAACCGGGATGGAAGAAGCCAGAAGGAGGGTGATGTCCACTCGTGAAGAACGACTGCAGACTCTAAAGCAGCAGATCGACAATCTGATAATATCTCTATCTTAGTGGAACATTTTGTATCTTTATGTCTTTTGAAGTATATGTGTTTTTGTAATGTCTTATATTTCAATTAATAAACGACATTTTTGCTGTGACTCCATTATTTGTTGCATATCTTGTTCAGATATAAATAATAGAGATAGAAAATATATTCCGAGGTGCAAGACATGATATATTTCTTGATGATTTTGTAGAAAATAATTATATTCATTACATCTGCTCAGAGGTAATATGGACGTGGCAGAATATACTGAACATTATTATCTCAATTGACAACTTAATCTAAACGATAAGTTGCTGATATGGATGTGAGATGAACGAGAAAACCGTCAAAAGATAGAATAAATGGATCAACCGTCAAAATAGAAAATAACGAACGGATGAATCGTCAAGTGATGATGAATGAACGGATGAACCGTCTGATGATAATGAACGGACGAACCGTCGGGAGATAACGAACGGATGAACCGTCGAATGAATGTGAATGGGTGAACCATCGGATGAATATAATGAACAAACGAACCGTCAAGTGAATTAAATGAACGGATGAACCGTCAGATGAACATGAATGAACGGATGAACCGTCAGATGAATGTGTCGCTTCGTTATTTGGAGAATCTCTGCCTATAAATAAAACATAAATTTAGCAGAAAGGAGTACTTCCACTTTTCTAACATAAAGATGTCGTCTGGAGATGCACCCAAGAAGATTGAA
The DNA here is from genome assembly GCA_029216955.1 of Iris pallida. Lineage (NCBI taxonomy): Eukaryota > Viridiplantae > Streptophyta > Magnoliopsida > Asparagales > Iridaceae > Iris > Iris pallida. Next base: position 1,675,828 of record JANAVB010031416.1, on the reverse strand, counting down.
CTCGCCCCGAAGGTTGAAGAAGGCGTTGAAGAATGTCCTGTCGATCCAGTTCAATCAAAGGAGGCAGAAATATGCGAAGGTTCGTCTGCACCCAAGCCACCGCGCGATATTCTGGACTTTCTGCTTGAACCAGGAAGGACCAAAGAAGAAGAAGCCATAAGGATGGCCGCTTGCAAATTCCTAGTGGGTTCCAGCAAGGAGGTTCTCGGCTCTTTTGCTGACCATGTTTTTGAAAAGAACGGCAGTGGTCCGCGTCCAAATGTAGAGAAGGATGATAGTGACCTTCCTTAATATCATTCATGATGAAATAAAATTTTATTTATGAATATAAATTTTTTTGATGATTTACAAGCATTTATATTTATACATAGTACTTTTTAAGGAATTTGCCATTGATAGGCATCATTGCAATTCGTCCATCCAGTTCTGAGAGTTGATAAGCTCCATTTGAGAAGAATTTGCTTACAACGTAGGGACCTTCCCACTTTACGTCGAACTTGCCTTCGCTTATATGAGTCATAGTCATAGGACGTCTGACTGTTAAAATAAGTTCTCCTTGCTGAAAGGCTCTGACCTTCACTTTACGGTTGAAAGTCTTAGCAATGCGAGCTTGGTATAACTCAATATGTTGTTGAGCAATTAACCGCTTCTCATCAAGTGCCTCCAATTCTTGAAGTCGAAGAAGATCATTGTTCTCTGTAGTGAGCTCGTTAGCAATGACAATCCTTAAAGAAGGAATTTGAAGTTCCAGAGGAAGAACAGCTTCACAGCCATATACCAAAGAGAAAGGTGTAAAACCTGTAGGGTTGCGGACCGTAGTTCGGTAGGCCCATAGACACTCGCCAAGCTTTTCGCTCCAATTCCGTTTGTTAGTGGATACAAACTTTTTGAGGAGCTTGATAATAGTTTTGTTGAAGGCTTCAGCTAATCCTTTAGCGGCAAGATTGTAGGCGGTCGAGGCGACATTGTCAATCAGGTGATCATCACAGAATCTAGTAAATTTCTGGCTGATGAATTGCGGTCCGTTGTCATGAATGATTCGTCGAGGGACACCAAATCGATAAATGACATAGTGTTTGACGAAGTTGATGACACAATTAGTCTTGACTTCAGCCAAGGGTATAGCTTCAGCCCACTTAGAGAAGTAGTCTGTTATTGCTAGAATGAACCGATGTCCTCTAGAAGAAGGAGGATTAATAGGACCTATGACATCCATGCCCCAAGCTTCGAAAGGCCAAGAAGCGGCCGTCGGATGTAAAAATTTTGAAGGTTGATGAATAAAATCTGCATGGATTTGACAGGCTCGACATTTCCTTGCATATTCGATGGCATCTGATACCATAGAGGGCCAGTAGTAACCCATTCTTCGGATGCGATCCTATAGTTTAGGACTGGGCTGATGTGCTCCGCAGACACCGTCGTGAGCTTCACATAACTCCTGTTTTGCTTCCTCACCAGCTGGACAGCGTAGAAGGAGACCGTCATAAGTTCGCCGATAGAGAGTCTTGGTGGTTTGATTGTAGTAAAACCGTAGAGATCGTCGTCGAATACTTGTAGCCTCCTTAAGATCTTCGGGGAGTATGTCGTGAACCACGAAGTCGATGAAAGGAGTTCTTCAATCTTTATTGATAATATTTATTTCAGCAAAATTACTGAATTCGATGTTACGATTGTTTTCGACACAAAACAATTTTCGATTAGAAATAACCACTACTTGTTGTCTTCTGATAGGAACGGCTAAGACTGCTGCAAGATTGGCTAAGGCATCTGCTTCAGTATTGCAAGCTCGGCGTACATATTCAATAAAGAAAGCTTTGAATGATGTAGCCATGTTGATTGCTGCCTCAAAATAAGGTACCAGATCTTGATGACGGACTTCATAAGTTCCTCTAACCTGATTAACAAACAGTTTAGAATCGTCGTAAACTTCGAGATATTCAATATTCAATTGCTTGGCTAATTGAAGACCGATAAGTAGAGCATTATATTCTGCTACATTATTGGAACAGGATTCGTCTAGAGAGTAAGCTCTTTGAATAGTTGATCCGTCAGGAGAAACGAGAATAATTCCAACTCCTGCTACAATAGCACCGTTGGGTCCAATTCTGGATGCTCCATCAAAGAATAGACGCCAGGTTAAAGGTTCTTCAGAGATCATGTTGACTTCCAATGTCTCATCTAGAATTTCATCGTAAAGCTTGGATGTTTCTGGTACAGGATGAGCTGCCAAGAAATCTGCCAGTGCTTGACCTTTAACAGACTTTTGAGGAACATACACCATGTCATATTGAGCTAGAAGGATAGCCCATGTAGCAAGCCGAGAGTTGAGTGTCCTAGGCTTCTTCATCAGTACCCGAAGAGGATTGACTCGGGATATAACATGAATGGTTTGACCAATGATGTAATGTCTTGTCTTTTGAACGGCGAACATAAGGGCTAGACATTCTTTTTCAACCGGACTATAACGGTGTTCAGCACCAATCATAGTACGACTGAGATAGTAGATGGCTTGTTCATGACCTTCTTTATTCTTTTGGGCGAGTAAAGCACCCAATGAATGATCCATAGCACGGACGTACATTAAGAATGGTATGCCAGAGATTGGTGGCACCAAGACTGGTGGGTTCATGAGATATTGCTTTATGTCATCAAATGCTCGTTGACATTCTTCGGTCCAAACGAAAGATACACCCTTCTTCATTAGTTGAGTAAATGGTCTGCAGCGTCCAGATAAGTTCGAAATAAATCTCCTGATGTACGCAAATCGACCTTGGAATCTTCGTAGCTCTTTTAGGTTGCGTGGAGGACGCATCTCTTGAATGGCTTTGATCTTCTCGGGATCCACGTGTATACCCTTAGAGGTAATGACAAAGTCGAGAAACTTACCACTAGAGACACCCAAGAATGACTTGGTGGGATTCATCTTGAGCTGATGTTGACGCATGAGATTGAAGATTGTTCTCAAATCTTGGATATAATCTTCTTTCAGACGACTTTTAACAGCGATATCATCAACATAACATTTAACTATTTTACGAAGATGTTCTCGAAAAATGGTACTCATGGCCCGTTGGTAAGTTGTACCGGCGTTCTTGAGACCAAATGGCATCACTGTGTAGCAATAGACTCCCCGAGGAGTACGGAAAGATGTGTGTTTTTCATCTTCAGGATTCATCTTGATCTGATTGTATCCAGAGAATCCATCCATAAAAGATATTCGCTCGAACCCACAGGTATTGTCAATCATGACGTCCGTGATAGGGAGAGGAAATTCATCTTTCGGACATGCTTCATTAAGATCTCGAAAGTCGATGCAGACTCGAACTTTGCCGATTTTCTTCAGAACTGGAACAACGTTGGCTACCCAATCAGAATGTTGTTCTTCTCGAATAAAGCCACAAGCAATAAGCTTCTTGACTTCATCATCGATCGCATCCATCATTTCAGGCTTGAATCGCCGTTGCTGCTGTTTGACTGGCTTAGCATTAGGCAGAATGTTCAGTTTGTGAGTAGCAATTTTGGGATCTAAACCTGGCATATCTTCGTAACTCCAAGCAAAGACGTCAATATATTCTTTAATGAGAAGAATCAACTCTTGCTTATCTGCTTCTGGAAGATTCTTGCTAATAAAGATCGGACGAGGTGACTCATTTTCTCCTACATCAACTTGAACTAGTTGATCTTCAGTAGGAGGCTCTCTTTGTTCGAATCGGAGTACCCACTGATTATCCATTTGTTGAGCCCAAGGATCTGTTTCAGGATTTTCTTCAACGTCCTCATCGTAGCCTTCCGGAAGTTCAGCGGAGACCATATTAGAAGATACGATCACACGATGGACTTCACCAATGCTAGTGTCAGAATCCTATGACCTAGAATCAAAAGAATTAGAACGTTCTTCGCTATCAGAGTCAGAACCTGCTGGGGATAACATCGGAGAAGAAGCATATCCAAGACCTCTTTTGGTCCTGCTGTAATATATTTCTGACTTTTCTTGTGGAACAGCGGTACGGAAAGGAGTCTTTCTTCCCTTACCGTAGTTGAGGCCGCTTTTGAAGTCGTAGCCCATCTTTCGGACGATGTCTTTTGATTGTTGACTGTAACGACGGAATTGAAGATGTCCCGTGTCGTTAACTTTGCTATCATCCGTATAGCTAAATTTTTGTTTCGGTCTTTTTCTAAAAAGTATTGGACGTTCACCTTTCTTACGAGCAGGAACAATACGATATGAATCTTTTAGATGTTCACATGAAATTTCTGTTTGAAGAGATTGTACAACTCCCATTGTAAATGATTTGAAGCTATCTAACATATCCAAATAGCATTTAGTACGATAAATAACATCAGTATACTAGAAAGTAGATGCTTTTTTATTGATATGTACATCTATATTTACAGCAGGACCTTTAGCCTTAGCAGGCTTGGTCAGATTGATTACAAGAGGGGGAGAAGAAGAACGTTGAGGAGGCTTGTTACGACGGAGGTCAATAACAAGTGGCTCAGAGGAGGTGAGCTCCCTTTTTTCCTTGTTGTGAGTTAAATCAACAACAAGTGGCTCAGAAGAAGTGAGCTGCTTTTTATCCTTGTTACGACGTAAGTCAATAACAAGTGGCTCAGAAGAGGTGAGCTCCCTTTTATCTTGATCGTCATTAACAGATTGCCTCTGGACTGGCAAGTGAATAGCCAGTGGTTTAGAAGACTGAGGATGAGAAACACGCCCTTTGACAGGTATAATAAGAGTGTTTTTGGGCACTGCTTCTTGGTCTTCTTCAGTATCCATGGCCAATACCACTTTCATAAATTCTTCTTTATACATACGAGCGTTATTGCAATATGCTTCAACACCCTTGAAAGGATAAAGGTCTGCAACTTCTTTATGAACTTCTCCTTTATCATCAACATATTTGAAGCATTGATGAAGAGTTGATGGAACGACATTATGTTCATGGAGAAAGGGTCTTCCCAGGAGAGCATTGTAAGAACAACCATGATTGTCGATGATGTAAAAGGTTACCTTTGTGCGAAGATTACCTATTTGGAGTTTTAGGCGGATCTTGCCCAAAGGTTCACTCCTGCCTTGGTTGAATCCCAAGATAGTGGTGATTGTACTTGAAAGACTATACACTGGTATTTTTAACGCGTCTAGCATCGTCTTTGGCATGATGCTGAGAGCCGACCCCGGATCTATCAGGATACGATCGACTTTCATCGAATCGACATACCCTATATAGTAGAGAGGACGATCATGTCTATTATCCTCCAGCAGCATATCATCTTGAGTGAAAGTGATGTTTGGAATCAACTTCACGACACTATGACAATGACTACAAGAGACCGGTTCGGCTTCCGACTTTTTGAGAAGAGTTAGGCAAGTTTCAGCCTGCATCAGGGCTTCACTTAGAGTTTCTCGAGTCTCTTTAGAAAGACGCAAGAGCTCGAAGATTGATAGCCTAGCTGGTGTATTGGCTAGTTGTGCCAATATATCAAAGTTGTATGGCTTTTCAAGTCCTGTAGGAGATAATTTCTTCAAGGGCTTATCAAAGCGGACTTGTTGCTTGCCTTTGTCAGCAACCACCGGCTTAGGAGGAATAAACACTACAACTGGTGAAGAAGTGGAAGAAATCTCTTCAGAGGAAGCAGGTTGTACTGGAATAGGTTCAGAAGAAGAAGTAGGATTCTCTTAAACTTCAGAATGATCTTTCAAACAGGCTTTCCCTGATCTGGTGCCTAACAGAATTTTTTCATCAACTATGGGATCAAAAGACACCATGTTGCAAGTCTTTGTCTTGCCTTTAGAACGATTTCTCTTCTTGGGAGAAGAGGGCACTTTGAACTCTGGAGCAAGATCGGGATGAATCCACATAATTTTACCATTGTCAAGAGACAGAGGGATAAGACCTTCATTTGGTGGAAGTGGGAGATTCTGAATCTCAAGAGTAGCTTTGGGAATAGGAATGACACCATGCTGTACCATCTGCGGAGGAAAGTTACCAAACTGAACTGAAACCATATTTGCAGTAACAGTCTTCTCATCTTGTTGCAGAGTGACGACACCAGCATTGACAAGCTCTTGAATTTTGCCTTTGAGCACATAACATACTCGAGTAGGATGTCCAATGAACCTGTGGTAGACACAATATTTAGGATGATCTGTCTTACCGACTTTATCAGGTTTCTTTGGGTCTGGGAGCTGAATCTTGTTGCTTTTAAGTAAACATTCAAAGATGCTTGCAGTGTCATTCTCGTCAAAGGAATATTCTACTTTCGGACGAGGTTCCCTCGGTGGAGGTGCAGAAGGAGTAGGAGTGGATGTAGGCGGAGCCACATTGACAGCCAAAGATTCTTTATTCTTGTTCAAATTAATGTTCAAAGTCTCTTTTTGTTTGCGGTTGTTCTGGCGGTTGCCACCACCTGATGTCTGATGTTCATCTCGATCAGGGTTAGACATCTGTACCCCCAATTGTTTGAATTTCTCGGTACTTACTTCTGCAGCTTTGGCGTTGACAATGAATGAAGGCCAATCTTGGAACTGGGTAGATCCCGTCCACATACTGATGATAGGTAAAAGATTTGCCTTACAAGTATCAATAGTGACAGCAGCTGGAGTTCCTGGAGGCATCTTCAAGGCTTCACGGCAGAACCGTTCGATAAAACTCTCAGCAGTTGTATTGTGTTTCTGTTTGATTTTGTTGAGAGTCGACATAGTCATGTCGTTAAATCCTTCATAAAACCGTTCCAGGAAGATTTGTTTGAGACCTGAAAAGGAAGTGATACAACCATCGGGCAAACTTCTGTACCAGTCATATGCTACGCCGGCTAAACAACCGACGAACACTCTGGTAAGAAGAGCATCATTTGGCTGGAGTTGAACTGTCATTACCTCAAAATGATTGATGAAATGACTAGGAGAAGTACTGCCATCAAACAAAGAGATCGTTGGGATCTTGTATTTCGGTGGAAACGGGACTTCCTTCCATTCAACTGGATAGGGCTGCTTGATTCCCAATCTTTGCAAGTTGTCTTTCTCTTTGAAAGCTTCGAATTGGGTTCGCAAGAGTTTGCCAGCTTCATTGGCGTCTTCAGATGACGAAGAAGGAGCAGGTTGAGTTAGAGCGGTAGGAGGAGGAACAGCATTGTAAGCACTACCCCCAGCTCCTGATTGACTAGGTGTAGTTTGAACTTGTACTTGTACAGGAGGCATTTGAGGAGAAATTGCCCCCAGTCCAGCATTGGCAGGTACCGAAGATGCTATAATCTCCGGACTCACAGTAGGTACAGTCGGTGGTGTAGCATGTTATGCCGCAATGATGGAATGCATACTAGCAACCATTTCAGCCATGGTTTTTAGTTTGTCTTCAAGTGCAGCGATTCGCTGTTCCTGATTTAAAGAAGTTGAAGCATCTGGATCTTCATTGACAACATAAGCCGTCACTTCTCTTGGTACAGTAGAAGACACTGTTTGTTCAGAACTTTTGCTGTATGCATCATAGTCGGAGAAAGAATCGTCTCCTGATTGAGAAGTGGGAAGATAACCTAAAGGATTTTGAAGAAGATTCCTTTGACCGATTGTATCTCGGCTTCGAGAACGGGTATGTCGAAACACTCCTTCAGAAGATTCTTGGAGTAATTCTAAATACCGTTGACTTGGTTTACGAGGTTTGCCATGCTTAGAGCACCTTCTACCCCCAGTGTCTTGGGAAGTCATGTTGATAGAAGCATACAAGACTTCATCTTCTTCTGACATAAGTTCAGGTTTAACAAAAGTCAGACGATCGAAGACAGATCGTTTTGTTGTTTGACAACAGCATTGGATGATGACTTTGTGGTTGCAATGATGATCAGATGATTGAACTGAAGGTGTTGAAACATTGTCTCGTTTTTGTCTAAGATATTCTCGGAGATCGGGAACAACAGCAGGACGAGGAAAACTCTGAGGGATCTGTTCTTTGATAACATTCGAAACATGATTCCGATTCTTCAAATATTTAGTCCCTTGAGTATATAGGGAAGTGCTCACTTCATTGGCATAAGTGTCGGGATTTTTAACCCTGGAAATTTGTTTTTGATGATGTTTGGTCTTCGGCATTGGATGTTTGTGTTTTACCGAAATGGGTCTGTTGAGATAATTTCTGAGATCTGCAAACTCACTCCCAGGGGTTTCTGTTTGAGATACTAACATTTTTTTCTGTTTGGAACGGGAAATCTTGAGAGTTGGGAGGTCCTAGAATTCTGCTACCGGGGTAGGCAGAATACCTCTTTGGTCAGTACAAATTTTCTTGTCATAAAGGAAAGAAGAATCCTTGTTTGAAAGAGTTCTAGTACTGATTGGTGCCGAGGCACGTTCAGATTGATCTTCTTCGGTAAAAACTGAAGAAGATTGAGAAAAGACCAAAGGGCTTTTTCTTTTGTTTTGTGAAGAAGGGTTAGCTAAAGAGCATTTCCCTCTGTTGTCTTCCAAGTCATGGGATAAGAAAGTTTGAGAAAAGACCAACGGGCTTTTTCCTTTGTTTTGAAGGGGAAGAGGAATAGCCAAAGGACTACCCCCAGTGGATTGCTCAGGAGCAACAGGGTGTTTGAGAAGAAGAGAAGAGCCTTTTTCCTTATTATGGGAAGAAGATGATTTAGGCAAAAGGCTGTTATTCTTGGATTGTGCAAGAGCAGTTTGTGCATGAATAGATTGCGCATTGGTTTTGGCCACAGAGACTGTGGTTTGCGCATCAGGAGTTCTTGCTATAGAGTACTTAGAATGGACTCTGGATGCTGGAGCATTGGTTTGCGCAGACATATTGGCAGCCAATTGCGCCAGGGGCATAGGAGTTTTATACTTAGCCATGGCAACATATGAAGTCTTCTGTGTACTGGCAATAGCAGATTGTGCAGCAGTAGCAGAGACAGATTATGCAGTAGACTTGATGACAGAAGCTTTGGACTGCGCAGCAATCTTGCTGGCAGATTGTGCAGAAGTCTTGCTGGCAGCATTAACAGAATGCGTAGCAGTCTTTGGAACCCACACTGGGCGCACTTTGCTTGTGGCAGCAGTGGTTGTAGTGCGAGGAGTGGTCTTGGAGTTGATCATAGACTCGTAGGCTGTCTGGTTGATCTTCACAACCAGTGTCTTCTGCGTCTTTCCAATAGACGCCACGTCACATTGAGTTGTCACTTCCTCATCGGAGGAGAAAGTCGTCCCCAGCAGAGTCGCCATTTTGTTTGCAAAAACAAAAGTTGAAGAACTTTATTGATACAAACTTTGTAAAAGATTATAATTTGAATTCTGGGAATGTACAACTGTAGAAATCCAATCTAGATGACGATTGCTTTATCCCTTGGACGATGTGAACTTTGAAGACGAAGCCTCTGAAGTTGAAAACAACTGGAATTGAAGGCAAAAACCTCGGAAGTTGAAGGCAAAAGCCTCGGAAGAATGCAGCAGCACTTGGGAAAGAACTCCTGAGCTCTCTGAACTTTGAAGTCTGATAATCTAATCTCTGATCTCTGATTATTGATCCCCTTAAATGGAGACTTGAAACTCTATTTATAGAGTTCTAAAAATAACTATCTTTTAGTTATTCTGGACTGCGCAGGATGGATTGTACAGCAATTGGATTGTACAGCAATGGACTGCGCAGGCAGTTGCTGGATCATGGGCCGACTGTCTTGGACACATGGCATCATTTAATGCGCATGATCATGCATAGAAAGTTGCCACGAAATGAGCAATTGATGGCATGAATGCCACGTGTATTTTGTCATTTGTGTTGATAGAACGCGCACATTGAATTACGCAGGCTTTGGATTGCGCCAACTTGAATTGTGCAGGAAATGGATTACGCCAACATAGATTGCACCAACATGGATTGCGCTGCCAGCTGTCCTCGAGCGCCGTGCTGCACGATTAAACGACCGGTCGCCTCGTTCTCCGCGCTGTCAGCTGTCAGAAGATTTGATTTGTGTCAGGTAATGATGATGATTTGCCACGTCAGCCTGCGCACTTAGAAGTATGTGCAATCTATCTTGCGCAATCTGATGTCTGCACAGTTCATCTGAAAGTTATATTTCTTGATTTTCTGACTTTATTGATGTGTGCAACTTGATTTTTCAGGACCTACAAATTTCTTTTATCGTTCCTTCATGCTTATATACTATATTGTGTAATGTAGTGTTATGGTGATCTTGCTCCAATCATGACTGGATAACTATTTTTCAGCTTTAGACGACGAGATTTGTCCCGAGGTCTACGGTGAGTATGTTGGCGACCCTGACATCACTAGCGTACCCGGTTCCAGCACTGATGCGAATTAGCATATTTCTTTCCTTATGGATTCGCATTAGTTAGTAGTTATAATTAAGGAGTTTAGTTGTCTATTTTATTTTCTGCTATCCGGGTTTGTTCCTGAGACTTTCTGAGTTGTAGTGGATTATTTCATATTTATAATATTGAGACTATTGGATATTTTGGTGATTATCGTTGGCTTAGTTGTGGATGATATATATATATATATATATATATATATATATATATATATATATATATATATATATATATATATATATATATATGCGTGTTGTGCTTGTTGTGGAGCATTGTTATCATAGACAGCGTACTACCGCCGATGCTGCGACGTAGGCTGGACTTGGCCACGAACTCTTATCCCAAAATTGGGAGCGGATCGTGACAAGTTTTTTGTAGCATTTGGGTTCCAAGAATTTATCTTCTATTTTGGAGATTTTATTTATTTATTTTATTTTTAGTTAAAATCAATTATTAACTCGGATATTGATTTGGGATCGTAAGATTTTTGCCTAAGTTTATAGGTTAGGTATAAAGAAATTAGGTCGTTATGGTCTTTGGGGCCCCTAGATAGTCCCTAGTATATTATTTCACCGTATTAGAATTTTCAGGATTTTATGAAGATTTTTAGATAATTTTATATATGATTTTATTATTTTTCATAAGCTTCTATGAATTACTGTGAGAGAACCCGAGAGTATTTTTGAGGAAAAAGAATTTATTTGGGCTCTAGAACCTTTAAAATATTTTCTAGATTTTTCTAGGAATTTTTAAGAATTTTTTGGGATTTATTTGGAATTTTTAGGATTTTTTTTATTTTTATTTAATTTTCTGAATATAAAAAAAATCTTATTTTAACCCTCATTACCCAGTCAGCCGCGGGGGGGGGGGGGGGGGGGGGGGTCAGCCGCTGAAGCGGGGAAGGGCAGGCCCACGTGGCAGTGTAAAGGGCGGGTGAGCCTCGGTCTCCGAGCCGCAGCTGGATTCCCAGCCCGAGCCGGCTTGGAGCTACTCCTAAGCCGAGCCAAGCTCAGCTTGCTCTGGGCCGTTGGATCAGAGCGGTGGGTGCACGCGATCGTGCCACGTATCCCCCAGCTGACTGATCTGCTCCCACCGACTCTCTCTCCCTATATATATTATTATATATTAGGTTTTCCGAAAACCCTAGAATTAATTCAGTAGCTTTTTGTGGGAGAGTTCGGTCGAGTTCTTCGACTTCGCGGAGGGTTTACCGTTGATCTAGACGTCAATTTTGCGTGCCGTTTTTTTATTAGAAGCGTATTGAGGTTGTGTTTCTGAATATATATTTTAATTTCTGGAATTTTGATCTCGAATTTCTGAATAATTATTTGAGTGTCGGTTGTCCAAAAATCGATACGTCACACGGTTTTCGAGATTCTGAGTGATCCCGAACTCCGTTTCGCGATCCGTTTGAAGTTTTGGAAAGCTGACACCGAGCTCTACAACATATAATTTTTCCAGAAATTCAGAGTTTCATATAGTATTTTATTTTGTCCATAGAAGTCAGATTTGGTCAACGGTTCATCGATTTGGTCATGGTTAGCCATAATGGCGATAACTTTTGACCAAATCGTGATTTTGTGGCACGGTCTATTCCAGTGCACTCATGGCATTGAAATCTACTAGGTTGCACACTTAAACTTTGAATTCATAATGTTTGATTAGTTAGTCAACAGTATGTCTCGGTTTGCATGCCACGGGTTCCGAATTTGGAACCATGAATTTTCTTAGCCAAATATTTGTGTGTAGATTGTTATTTCAGAATTGAATAGGTTAAAATAGGATTTTAGATGATTTACTCCATAATTAGAATAGTATTAATTAATTTAACCCATTAGCCACTTTCTATGATTTTTAGAGTGGGAATCGTTGATCTAACTTGTGATTATTTTTGTGTCGGGGTAGATCGGACTACGACGTCTTGACTTGTGACTTTATCATCTATCGGAGCAGGCAAGTATCACTATGACCTATGTTTCCTTTATTTTATACTGCATGTATCTTCATGTCATCTTTTTTACTATTACTCCCTTATGGTTCATGATTGTCATTGTTCATGATTACTATTGTGCACGAAAGTTAGAATCGGTTGGATATACATACATGTTCATGTCTTACTTATTGTTTCCTATTTTTTATAGTTTATCGTATTGCTAATGTTTATCGTAGTGGACATGTATTGTGAGTGAGTCGGACGGGAGAATACAACAAGTAAGCATGTGGTCAACGAATTGAATACAGGCCCCCTATACATTGATTGCATAATATCAGTCATACACCACACGTATGACTGACGGATATCCCAAGCCGTCAACATGCTAAAAGTTGGTATTCTAAAACACACAACACACGTGACTTAATCATTGCTGCTCTATTGTCTATTGTTTTTCTTTCGTCAAGTCTACCTTCTTATCGTTATCATGTCTTTGTGGTATGTCATGTCAACTTTCATATTATTATCATGTCTTAGTGGTTTTTCATTATCATACAATGCCATGCCTATACTTATCTTCAGTAAAATTCCTTTTATCATTCCTTCATGCTTGTATACTATATTGTGTAATGTAGTGTTATGGTGATCTTGCTCCAATCCTGACTAGATAACTATTTTCAGCTTTAGACGACGAGATTTGTCCCGAGGTCTACGATGAGTATGTTGGCGATCCTGACATCACTGGCGTACCCGGTTCCAGCACTGATGCGAATTAGCATATTTAGTTAGATTATATTTATAACTAATGTAATATGGTCCATAAACTCCACTCGTGTAGACACTATATATATTGTAAATTGTCCCATCAATAAGAACAAGGATTATTATTCCCTACATGGTATCAGAGCCTCCAGAAAAATCCTAGCCGTACAGAAAAACCCTAGCCGTACGCGCCCGCCCCCGCCGCTCGACATCCGGTGCCGATGACCCCCCACCCCGCGCCTGACCGATCCGCGCCCACACCGGATCGAACCCCCCGCCGCCGACCGCTGACCAATCTGGCGCCGACAGCGCCCGTGTCTGTCGATCCGGCACCGATCGTGCCCGCGTCTGACAGATCCGGTGCCAGCCGCCGACCCCTCCGCGCCTCACCGAACCGGCGCCAACCGCACCCGCGTCTAACCAATCCGGCGACGCCTGCTCCCGCGCCTGACCGCGGAAGAACCCGCCGCACGTCCCTACGCGCCATATCCGGCGACCCTGATCGCGGCCGATTAGCCGCCGACCCTTCCATCAACGGCTGATTCGTCGGAGTTGTACAAAATTTTGTACACCCGATATCCGCACGCCCCAACGCGCCAGATCCGGCGCCCCTAATCGCGGCCGATTTGCCGTCGACCCCGTCCATCCGCGGCCGATTCGTCGGAGTTGTACACAATTTTGTACACCCGACATCCGCGATGGCAGATGATGCTGCGTCCAGCTACTCCATCGCGACTGGCGGTGGCGGTGCACACAACCCAAATTATTCTAATCCGAAGGATCCATATTTTTTGAGTTCTGCTGATCAACCAGGAAATATTATTACTCCTATTGTTTTCCGTGGACCGAACTATGCTGAGTGGTCTCGGTCGATACGTCTCTCCCTGATATCTAGGCGAAAGATCACTTTTATGGAAGGTACTGAAGTCAAACCTGTTAATGATGCTAGTAAATTGCTTGATTGGAGATGCGTGCAAGCGCTATTGGTTCAATGGGTTCTTAATACCATTGATCCGCCTCTGAAGAAATCTTTGCCGTACTTTGAGGAGGTTTATCCATTGTGGAACTTGTTGGATGTCACGCCCCAGAACCATAATACTGGAGAGCGGGGCAGACATAGCCAGCTACGTACATCAAAGTGCAACCCACCTCGCTATACAGTCACGGCTGTCTAGATACATGAGGGTTTAACTACAAGCCAACAGTCTCTTATGGTCATGAACAAGCCTAATGTCTCAATCATAAGCAAGTAAGTAAATGTCACAAGATGTAAGATCACCAAATATACAATAGTAAGGCGTCCCATACATTACATATTGGATGATCATGAAGCTAGTCGTACAAAATATCAAGACGAGCAAGAGTTCAGTCCTACATGATCAACCCTAGGATCTGTCAATCATGTTACAGTCCGTAGGCAGACAGTAAATAAAGGTGCAAGACCAGCTAACACGTGCTCGCTGGTTAAACGTCTCAAAAGAATAATTTTTACAATAAAGTGGAAGGATAAAAAGAAATGCACTCGTTGCCAGGGTTACGACTGGTGGTCACCATCTGGCAGGAAGAGAGGTGGATCCTCTGGTGCTGCTTCGATATCTGGCCATACAAAACCAGCTGGGTTAGATCCCAGAAGGAGCAAGTGCCACAAGGGAAGCTTCACTTAGGAACTAAAACCAGCAATTAACACAAGAATAAAATTATATAATAAAAGACAGTAATTAAGGAAAAGCATGACAGGTGAAATACGATGAGATAACCATGGGACTATTCAGATAATCAGGTTACAACCCGTAAACCAAACAAGGACCGGGGTTGTAACCCTTCATCTAAACGGAACTTGGTTTCTTACCATTTATCGGCAAGATAATCCCAAGCATTCGGGTCATGTGGCATTCTGGTGCAGGGTCAGGACAAGACTAGACTGGTTGAACTTCATCCAGCATTTCACGGCCAAGCAATGAGTACGGCTTGATACTTAACTAACTAGGGTTATCACAAATGCAATGAGATTATTCCAACAGCCACAATCCCTACAGACCATCCAGGTTATCCAGGTCGAATATCTTGTTCATGGAGGGTGCAACATATGGCAGTGTGCTGGAAATGTGTCCTACTCGTCGGCAGGCTATAAGTCCACATACGCGCCCAGATAACAGAATTGCCTGTAGCTGGAAACTCTTATGGACTTTGTTATCATTCTAGTCATTAACCTAATCAAATTCAACATGAATCCCTGACCGTGGTACTCATAAATTCATGTCCTAAACATGATGCAGACTCAACTTGTCCATTTATACAAGTATAAACATCCACGGTGTCCAGGTCATTCATTCTTGTCATGTCAGGTAGTCGTCGCAACAACATTCAGTTATGTGTCATGTCATATTACTTGTCTGGAGTACACCACGACGGGTCACTATCATGCATTATCATGTCGTGCCCATGTATCGTGTCAGGTTCATGTATCAGGTCGTGTTCATGTCACAATTATCCCATATTATACTAAGGATCAAGAGAAACAACACGGATAAGGTAACAAGATTTGTCATGGCATAACAAATGGTACAAGAAATCAAAAGGGGTGCCAGGGACATCATGCACCAGCAAACAGCATGCGCCAACAAACAGCATACGCCAGCAAATAGCTAGCAACAGCATTCACCAGTAAACAGCATACGCCAGCAAAACAGCATACGCCAGCAAACAGCCAGCAAAACAGCATACGCCAGCAAACAGCCAGCAAACATCATGCGCCTGTAAACAGCAGACAACATTTTTTTGCCAGCAAACAACATGTACTGCTCATCTTCCCCAACCAGCCTCCAACGGCCATAAAAATCCATGAACCAAAAGACCATAAATCACTCAAAATAAGTCAAAATCAGGACTTCCAATGGTCTAAATTGGGTAAAATCAAATTTTCTACAACATGGAACCATCAAAACTTGAAAACAAGAAGGTTTGACAGATCAAAACCATAAAAATCCGAAAATGGCTAAAACCTAGATCTACAAGAAAATATACAAGAAAATGTAAAATGACAAGAACTAAGGTGGATTAGAAAGTTGTATAGAAGAGTTTAGAACAATAAAAATGGTGGGTTCCTTCATAAAGCAAGTTGCACTTGCCTAGGCAAGGGTTCTCTTGGTTGGTGGTGGAGAGTAAATGAAGAAGGAAGAAAGTAATGATGAGAGAGAAAGGAAAAGGGTTATAAATAAGGAGGGTGGTAGTAGGTAGGAGGGTTCACCTTTGGTTCATGATGAATCAAAGCAAACCAAGCACAGCCAAACCAACCCAAGAATAAACCAATCAATAAAATGCTAGAATAAATTAAGCAGGAAGACATGCAATACGGGTCAAATTACGTATACGTATACCAAGATACGCAATACGAACCACAGGCATTACAACTCTACCCACCTTAAAAGAATTCCGTCCTCGGAATTTAATTAAGTGGCTAGAGAGACAAGACAAGCTATACTAAGCAATCAATCGAATAATCAATCATGCAAGCAAGGAATTTGAAGGCAGAAGGAAGAGGAAAGACATCCTGCTAGGAACCTCTCTGTCGGGTCTGGATCCGAGCTGGGGCCAGGGCATACTGCTGGGGTCTCTGCTGCTGGAATACTTGGGTCTGAGACGGCAATGGGCTCGGAGGCTGGTATTGCTGTTGTACTGGTGCTGGTGCTGGTCCCCTCACCGAGGGACTAGTCTGGGCCGATGATGAACTGGCCCTATTCGGGCAGGATCCTATCTTGTGATCCGGTGCTCCACAAGCCAGGCACAATTCCTGCGCTCTACGATATTCTGATACTACATGCCCTGGCTTCCTACAATGAGTGCAGCCCATTACGGAAGACTGCTTCTGCTTCTGTTGCTGAGGGGACGTCGATGTCGAGTGCTGAACCAATGAAATCGAATCCGCCCTTCGGAGAACTCCAATAGTCAAAGCCCTAGCTGCCGGGGCTGGTGCTGAAGACTGATTTATCTGGCCATGAGATCGCTTCCGACCTCCAGTCCTGTCCTCAATCCTCCGGAAGGTATACTCATGCCTCCTAGCTGCTCTCAATAATGCATCAAAAGTCTGATGCCCAAACTGCTCCACCGCCAACAAAATCTCTAGGTAGAGCCCCTACCGGAACCGATAGGCTCTATCGAACTCGGTCGCCACCAAGGTGGGAGCAAACTGACTAAGCCTGGAGAACTTGACCGCATATCCATCGACCGTCCTACCCATCTGCTTCAGATTGGTAAACCTCATCTGTAGATCGTACCGAGCTACATCATCGAAGTACATGGTCTAGAATCTCTTCCTGAATACTGCCTAGGCAATAGGGGCCACTAATCCAACGGCCCATGCCGTCCACCAGCTGCGGATAAGATCCAATAGTTGTAGGCGTACCACGACCACCTTCTCGTTCTCTGGAGTCCTGGCTGCTTCTAGGATGACCTCAGTGTCCTGAAGCTACGCATAAGCAGCGATAGCATCTTCACTGCCGTCGAAAAATGGAGGGTTCAAGCGCTTGAAGCTGTTCGCTGCACTATTCCCTGGATGACCGCCTCTATTCAGAGCATCTTGTACTGCCTGGTGCAATGCGTCACCTCGACGATCTTGAGAAGCTAACAATGATCTGATGAGACCTACCAAAGTGCCATCATCAGTCTCTGCAGGCTGGACGGGTTGAACTGGTGGCTCTCCTCCGATAGGCACGACTCTGGAGGCTACTCCTGAATGCTGGGCTTGATCTCCAGGTTGCTGTTGGTCCACAGGTGGTGCTCCGCCTTGCTGATCGGCAGGGCCAGGTACAATGCCGCTGAAGAAGACGACATAGGGAACAATAAGGAAGGACTAGGATAGATCAACGATACAAGCATGTGATCAGGTCAAGAATCCAGGGATTTAGAGGATACGAGCAGAGATAAAGGGCGAGTACTGATTGAGACATCTATTCGGTAAACCCTCACATATCTTGATTTACAAGACCTTGCATGGGCCACCACTTAAACCATGTCACGCCCCAGAACCAGAATACTGGAGAGCGGGGGCAGACATAGCCAGCTACGCACATCGAAGTACAACCTACCTCGCTATACGGTCATGGCTGTCTAGATACATGAGAGTTTAACTACAAGCCAACAGTCTCTTATGGTCATGAACAAGCCTAATGTCTCAATCATAAGCAAGTAAGTAAATGTCACTAGATGTAAGATTACCAAATATACAATAGTAAGGCGTCCCATACATTATATATTGGATGATCATAAAGCTAGTACTACAAAATTTCAAGACTAGCAAGAGTTCAGTCATACATGATCAACCCTAGGATCTGGCAATCATGTTACAGCCCGTAGGCAGACAGTAAATAAAGGTACAATACGAGCTAACACGTGCTCGCCGGCTAAATACCTCAAAAGAATAATTTTTACAATAAAGTGGGAGGACAAAAAGAAACCCACTCGTTGCCAGGGTTACGCCTGGTGGTCACCATCTGGCTTGAAGACAGGTGGATCCTCTGGTGCTGCTCCGGTATCTGGCCATACAAAACCAGCTGGGTCAGATCCCAGAAAGAGCAAGTGCCACAAAGAAAGCTTCACCGATCGCTGACCAATCCGGCGCCGACAGCGCCCGCGTCTGTCGATCCGGCACCGATCGCGCCCGCGTCTGACCGATCTGGTGCCAACCGTCGACCCCCCCGCGCCTCACCGAACCGACGCCAACCGCACCCGCGTCTAACCAATCCGACGACGCCTGCTCCCGCGCCTGACCGCGGAAGAACCCGCCGTACGTCCCTATGCGCCATATCCGGCGACCCTGATCGCGGCCGATTAGCCGCCGACCCTTCCATCAGCGGCTGATTCGTCGGAGTTGTATAAAATTTTGTACACCCGATATCCGCACGCCCCAACGCGCCAGATCCGGCGCCCCTAATCGCGGCCGATTCGCCGTCGACCCCGTCCATCCGCGGCCGATTCGTCGGAGTTGTACACAATTTTGTACACCCGACATTCGCGATGGCAGATGATGCTGCGTCCAGCTACTCCATCGCGACTGGCGGTGGCGGTGCACACAACCCAAATTATCCTAATCCGAAGGATCCATATTTTTTGAGTTCTGCTGATCAACCAGAAAATATTATTACTTCTATTGTTTTCCGTGGACCGAACTATGCTGAGTGGTCTCGGTCGATACGTCTCTCCCTGATATCTAGGCGAAAGATCACTTTTATGGAAGGTACTGAAGTCAAACCTGTTAATGATGCTAGTAAATTGCTTGATTGGAGATACGTGCAAGCGCTATTGGTTCAATGGGTTCTTAATACCATTGATCCGCCTCTGAAGAAATCTTTGCCGTACTTTGAGGAGGTTTATCCATTGTGGAACTTGTTGGATGTCACGCCCCAGAACCATAATACTGGAGAGCGGGGCAGAAATAGCCAGCTACGTACATCAAAGTGCAACCCACCTCGCTATACAGTCACGGCTGTCTAGATACATGAGGGTTTAACTACAAGCCAACAGTCTCTTATGGTCATGAACAAGCCTAATGTCTCAATCATAAGCAAGTAAGTAAATGTCACAAGATGTAAGATCACCAAATATACAATAGTAAGGCGTCCCATACATTACATATTGGATGATCATAAAGCTAGTCGTACAAAATATTAAGACGAGCAAGCGTTCAGTCCTACATGATCAACCCTAGGATCTGTCAATCATGTTACAGTCCGTAGGCAGACAGTAAATAAAGGTGCAATACCAGCTAACACGTGGTCGCCGGTTAAACGTCTCAAAAGAATAATTTTTACAATAAAGTGGAAGGATAAAAAGAAATACACTCGTTGCCAGGGTTACGCCTGGTGGTCACCATCTGGCAGGAAGAGAGGTGGATCCTCTGGTGCTGCTTCGATATCTGGCCATACAAAACCAGCTGGGTTAGATCCCAGAAGGAGCAAGTGCCACAAGGGAAGCTTCACTTAGGAACTAAAACCAGCAATTAACACAAGAATAAAATTATATAATAAAAGACAGTAATTAAGAAAAAGCATGACAGGTGAAATACGATGAGATAACCATGGGACTATTCAGATAACCAGGTTACAACCCGTAAACCAAACAAGGACCGGGGTTGTAACCCTTCATCTGAACGGAACTTGGTTTCTCACCATTTATCGGCAAGATAATCCCAAGCATTCGGGTCATGTGGCATTCTGGTGCAGGGTCAGGACAAGACTAGACTGGTTGAACTTCATCCAGCATTTCACGGCCAAGCAATGAGTACGGCTTGATACTTAACTAACTAGGGTTATCACAAATGCAATGAGATTATTCCAACAGCCACAATCCCTACAGACCATCCAGGTTATCCAGGTCGAATATCTTGTTCATGGAGGGTGCAACACATGGCAGTGTGCTGGAAATGTGTCCTACTCGTCGGCAGGCTACAAGTCCACATGCGCGCCCAGATAACAGAATTGCCTGTAGCTGGAAACTCTTATGGACTTTGTTATCATTCTAGTCATTAACCTAATCAAATTCAACATGAATCCCTGACCGTGGTACTCATAAATTCATGTCCTAGACATGATGCAGACTCAACTTGTCCATTTATACAAGTATAAACATCCACGGTGTCCAGGTCATTCATTCTTGTCATGTCAGGTAGTCGTCGCAACAATATTCAGTTATGTGTCATGTCATGTTACTTGTCTGGAGTACACCACGATGGGTCACTATCATGCATTATCATGTCGTGCCCATGTATCGTGTCAGGTTCATGTATCAGGTCGTGTTCATGTCACAATTATCCCATATTACACTAAGGATCAAGAGAAGTACAACACGGATAAGGTAACAAGATTTGTCATGGCATAACAAATGGTACAAGAAATCAAAAGGGGTGCCAGGGACATCATGCACCAGCAAACAGCATGCGCCAACAAACAGCATGCGCCAACAAACAGCATACGCCAGCAAATAGCTAGCAACAGCATTCACCAGCAAACAGCATGCGCCAGCAAAACAGCATGCGCCAGCAAACAGCCAGCAAACATCATGCACCTGTAAACAGCAGACAACATCTTTTTGCCAGCAAACAACATGTACTGCTCATCTTCCCCAACCAGCCTCCAACGGCCATGAAAATCCATGAACCAAAAGACCATAAATCACTCAAAATAAGTCAAAATCAGGACTTCCAATGGTCTAAATTGGGTAAAATCAAATTTTCTACAACATGGAACCATCAAAACTTGAAAACAAGAAGGTTTGACAGATCAAAATCATGAAAATCCGAAAATGGCTAAAACCTAGATCTACAAGAAAATATACAAGAAAATGTAAAATGACAAGAACTAAGGTGGATTAGAAAGTTGTATAGAAGAGTTTAGAACAATAAAAATGGTGGGTTCCTTCATAAAGCAAGTTGCACTTGCCTAGGCAAGGGTTCTCTTGGTTGGTGGTGGAGAGTAAATGAAGAAGGAAGAAAGTAATGATGAGAGAGAAAGGAAAAGGGTTATAAATAAGGAGGGTGGGAGTAGGTAGGAGGGTTCACCTTTGGTTCATGATGAATCAAAGCAAACCAAGCCAAGCTGAACCAACCCAAGAATATACCAATCAATAAAATGCTAGAATAAATCAAGCAGGAAGACATGCAATACGGGTCAAATTACGTATACGTATACCAAGATACGCAATACGAACCACAGGCATTACAACTCTACCCACCTTAAAAGAATTCCGTCCTCGGAATTTAATTAAGTGGCTAGAGAGACAAGACAAGCTATACTAAGCAATCAATCGAATAATCAATCATGCAAGCAAGGAATTTGAAGGCAGAAGGAAGAGGAAAGACATCCTGCTAGGAACCTCTCTGTCGGGTCTGGATCCGAGCTGGGGCCAGGGCATACTGCTGGGGTCTCTGCTGCTGGAATACTTGGGTCTGAGACGGCAATGGGCTCGGAGGCTGGTACTGCTGTTGTACTCGTGCTGGTGCTGGTCCCCTCACCGAGGGACTAGTCTGGGCCGATGATGAACTGGCCCTATTCGGGCAGGATCCTATCTTGTGATCCGGTGCTCCACAAGCCAGGCACAATTCCTGCGCTCTACGATATTCTGATACTACATGCCCTGGCTTCCCACAATGAGTGCAGCCCATTGCGGAAGACTGCTTCTGCTTCTGTTGCTGAGGGGACGTCGATGTCGAGTGCTGAACCAATAAAATCGAATCCGCCCTTCGGAGAACTCTAATAGTCAAAGCCCTAGCTGCCGGGGCTGGTGCTGAAGACTGATTTATCTGGCCATGAGATCGCTTTCGACCTCCGGTCCTGTCCTCAATCCTCCGGAAGGTATACTCATGCCTCCTAGCAGCTCTCAATAATGCATCAAAAGTCTGATGCCCAAACTGCTCCACCGCCAACAAAATCTCTAGGTAGAGCCCCTACCGGAACCGATGGGCTCTATCGAACTCGGTCGCCACCAAGGTGGGAGCAAACTGACTAAGCCTGGAGAACTTGACCGCATATCCATCGACCGTCCTACCCATCTGCTTCAGATTGGTGAACCTCATCTGTAGATCGTACCGAGCTACATCATCGAAGTACATGGTCTAGAATCTCTTCCTGAATACTGCCTAGGCAATAGGGGCCACTAATCCAACGGCCCATGCCGTCCACCAGCTGCGGATAAGATCCAATAGTTGTAGGCGTACCACGACCACCTTCTCGTTCTCTGGAGTCCTGGCTGCTTCTAGGATGACCTCAGTGTCCTGAAGCTACGCATAAGCAGCGATAGCATCTTCACTGTCGTCGAAAAATGGAGGGTTCAAGCGCTTGAAGCTGTTCGCTGCACTGTTCCCTGGATGACCGCCTCTATTCAGAGCATCTTGTACTGCCTGGTGCAATGCGTCACCTCGACGATCTTGAGAAGCTAACAATGATCTGATGAGACCTACCAAAGTGCCATCATCAGTCTCTGCATGCTGGACGGGTTGAACTGGTGGCTCTCCTCCGATAGGCACGACTCTGGAGGCTACTCCTGAATGCTGGGCTTGATCTCCAGGTTGTTGTTGGTCCACAGGTGGTGCTCCGCCTTGCTGATCGGCAGGGCCAAGTACAATACCGCTGAAGAAGACGACATAGGAAACAATAAGGAAGGACTAGGATAGATCAACGATACAAGTATGTGATCAGGTCAAGAATCCAGGGATTTAGAGGATACGAGCAGAGATAAAGGGCGAGTACTGATTGAGACATCTATTCGGTAAACCCTCACATATCTTGATTTACAAGACCTTGCATGGGCCACCACTTAAACCATGTCACGCCCCAGAACCAGAATACTGGAGAGCGGGGGCAGACATAGCCAGCTACGCACATCGAAGTACAACCCACCTCGCTATACGGTCATGACTGTCTAGATACATGAGGGTTTAACTACAAGCCAACAGTCTCTTATGGTCATGAACAAGCCTAATGTCTCAATCATAAGCAAGTAAGTAAATATCACAAGATGTAAGATTACCAAATATACAATAGTAAGGCGTCCCATACATTATATATTGGATGATCATAAAGCTAGTCGTACAAAATTTCAAGACTAGCAAGAGTTAAGTCATACATGATCAACCCTAGGATCTGGCAATCATGTTACAGCCCGTAGGCAGACAGTAAATAAAGGTACAATACGAGCTAACACGTGCTCGCCGGCTAAATACCTCAAAAGAATAATTTTTACAATAAAGTGGGAGGATAAAAAGAAATCCACTCGTTGCCAGGGTTACGCCTGGTGGTCACCATCTGGCTTGAAGACAGGTGGATCCTCTGGTGCTACTCCGGTATCTGGCCATACAAAACCAGCTGGATCAGATCCCAGAAAGAGCAAGTGCCACAAAGAAAGCTTCACCTAGGAACTAAAACCAGCAATTAGCATAAGAATAAAATTACATAATAAAAGACAGTAATTAAGGAAAAGTATGACAGGTGATATACGGTGAGATAACCATGGGACTATTCAGATAACCAGGTTACAACCCGTAAACCAAATAAGGACCGGGGTTGTAACCCTTCATCTGAACGGAACTTGGTTTCTCACCATTTATCGGCAAGATAAACCCAAGCATTTGGGTCATGTGGCATTCTGGTGCAGGGTCAGGACAAGACTAGACTGGTTGAACTTCATCCAGCATTTCACGGCCAAGCAATGAGTACGGCTTGATACTTAACTAACTAAGGTTATCACAAATGCAATGAGATTATTCCAACAGCCACAAGCCCTGCAGACCATCCAGGTTATCCAGGTCGAATATCTTATTCATGGAGGGTGCAACATATGGCAGTGTACTGGAAATGTGCCCTACTCGTCGGCAGGCTACAACTCTACATGCGCACCCAGATAACGGGATTGCATGTAGCTGGGAACTCTTATGAACTATGTTATCATTCTAGTCATTAACCTAGTCAAATTCAACATGAATCCCTGACCGTGGTACTCAGGAATTCATGTCCTAGACATGATGCAGACTCAACTTGTCCATTCATACAAGCACAAACATCCACGGTGTCCTGATCATTCATTCTTGTTATGTCAGGTAGTCGTCGCAACAACATTCAGTTATGTGTCATGTCATGTTACTTGTCTGGAGTGCACCACGACGGGTCACTATCATGCATTATCATGTCGTGCCCATGTATCGTATCAGGTTCATGTATCAGGTCGTGTTCATGTGTAACACCCAATTTCTAAAATGAAGGTAATTTTAAAATTTTGTATTTTAATTTATTTAATTATGATATTTAAATAATAATATGATTTTTGGTAATTTTAAATCATTTTTAAAACTATTTAAATCATGGCTTGTGATTTGGTGTGCAGCTAGTAAAACCGTAGAGACTGTCTGCCCTAGAGCCTAGCCATGTGATTAGGGTATTTTATTTATCATCTTTAGTTTGAGGGTATTTTCTCATTTTTGAATTATTTGAATTTAATATATATTATTTGGAATTTAAAATGATTATTTAGAATGGTGTGATTTGAATATTATTTAATTGATTGTCTTGTGTTGTGTTTAGCCCTAACCTGGATTGGACCTATCCTAGATTAGTCATAGCTAGTCTAGTTAGCCATGGTTAGTAATAGTTAGTATTGGTTAGTTGAGTTAAGTCATGATTAGTTAGAATGAAATAGGTTGCATTTAAGTCAAGTGTGAAGCCTAGGTTGTAGGCCCTTGATTGGACTTGATGGAATGAGAGCCCTTAGATTGTTCCCCAAAACCCTAAAGCTAGCATTGGTGGCCGGCCCCCCAGGGAACAACACCCTATAAAATCCCTCCCAAAATAGTAGCCTCCTTTGTTCATCTCTTCATTTCTCAAGAACAAGGTTAGCCTCCATTGAAACTTCTTCATATTTTATTTAATATTAATCCTTTTTCATCCAAACTTCTTCTATTGTGTTCTAATTTGAGGTTCCTTACTGTTCATGGAGAGAAATCTCATGTTTGGACCAATTTGGAGAGTTTTGGCTAACAAGAAGAAACCACCCTTTGGAGCTTTACATTGGAATTTCAACCTATAGGTAAACCTTCATAAACCCATTCAAATTTTGATTTCTTTGCATGAGTGCATAGCCCTAGGAGTCCTCTAGCTACTAGCATAGGTTGGGTGTCGTGTGGTGTCCATTTCGTGTCCGTATCGGACATGTATCAATGATTGTATTCATGTGTTTGTTGAAATGCCACAAAGGAAATTTTTATGTTGTTTTTGAAAACTATTTGAATGAAAATATTGTTTTATATGTGTTTATTTATTTCGTGTCTTACTGAGCATGTTTTTGATACTTTTCGTGTCCAAAATTGGACACGCACAAACCCGCACAGCCCCGTACATGTGCCCTGCTACAACGTATCTCGTATGCATTGCACACAACACTTGGACACGCCAAACTTGGCATGGACACGGGGGCAGTGTCTGCACACACTCTCCCAAAGTTTTAGTGCACCTCGTTTTATGTCGGACACGAAATCGAGGCTGCACTGGTCACACACTGCACTGCACAACACGTGATTTTGTGCACTGACACGGCCTTCGTGTCGCGTCTAGACACAGCTTGGACACCTCGTGTTGACACGAGTGTGTAGCCCTACACGTGGGCTACACGTGTGCACGGCCACGTGTCTCCACGTGGCCTGTGTCATATGTTTGACACGCGTGCACGCGTGCACGACACTGCTTCACTGTGTTCAGTTTCTATTATTTTTTCCAGTGTTAATTTCCAGTTTTAATTGTTTGATTCATGATTAAATTGTAATTTAAATTCCTAGACATGTTGTTAATCTCTATTAAGTTGGATTTACATAGTAGATTATGTTGTTTGTCATGAGAAATGGGATTCGAATGTGAGTTGGTATTGACTGATACTCATGATTCAGTCTTGAGTGTTCCCTGAACTTCAATTCCTTTTTTTCCTGATTTCTAATTGTTGTTTCAGTTATCATTGGTTGTAACACATGTGTTAGTACCTGTTAGTTCCATTTTTCATTTTGATTAGGCTTATGATATGAGAATGGGATATTAGACACTGCACTGGGTTTCGAAATTTGACTGATACACAGTTCTTGAAGTAGGATTCTGTTTTTTAAAAATCCTTTTAAACTGATTTCTTTTAATGTCAATTTTGTCATGTTTTACCCATGTACATGTGTTAGTTCTGTTAAGGGTCGATTCATGTTTTAGTTGAGTTTACATGCTGGGATATATGGGAATGCACCAGGGTTCATGTGGGGGTTTAACTGCAAGTTTTGAGTTGTGTTTGGGTTGGAATGATAGGTGAAACCTGAGAATTTCTTCTCTTTTGTGTGAAGCATGAAAACTGAGAATTATTCCTTTGTGTGTAAACCTGAGAATTGATTCCTTAGAACTGTCAACTGATTTTCATGTTAATGTAGATCACTGTAGGACTTGTGATGGGATTAAATTCACTATTATCGAGTTCCTTTAAATCCTAGTTTCAAACTGAAATTTGATGTTAATTCCACATACATTACATTGGTTGTTTGTTTGATTGAATGATGGTTTGATTCTAAATTCCTGTCAAATCTGGAATTGGGTTCTTCTCCTATAAACTAACTCAAATTGTGTTAGGATTGATTGGGTTTTCCTAATATTTCAAATAGGATTTGAATAGGTTTTCGGAGATTTATGTATCATTTTAACTGTTTCATATTTATATATATTACAGTTTGAATTTAAAATTGAGTTGGGTTTTCGAATGGAGTTGGTATGTCACTGTGATACTTCCAGGCTTGAGTTGAGACTTGAGATTTTATTTCCTAATTACCTGAGTTTGATTTCTGAGATTTTATGTAGATTGTTGTTCCAGTTTGGGATTTACTTTGAATATATATTAAATGATTCTTGGCTTGTTAAAATCTGAACTTAGTTACCTATCTAAACCTGAGAATGCAAGAAACCTGAGATATCACTTGGTTAAAATCTGAAAACCTGAGATTGCTTTTGGTTCACTGAGTTGATTACACTATCTAGGAATACATGTAAACCTGATTTGATAAGCATGCATGTATGCTCTGTAGATGAGTACAGTCCTCCCTTTCCTTTCCATTTCAGTTTTCTCCTATTCATATTGAATGCATGTATATTATGTTTATGAATAAAATGTATGCAATATCTGAATTTGGTTTATATAAAACCTGAGACTGAATACATGTAAATAAATATATGCAAGATATGTATGTAGATAATAATGTAATGAGTATGCATGATATGTATACATAATGTAAAGTATGATGCATGTAGTAATGTAAGATAATGAATGAATGAATAAATGTTTACATCTGTAAGCCCCTAAATTTTGGGCTCATTTTTTTCAATTTTATAAATCAATTATTTTGAACAGATATTATTATTTGATTAGTATTTGATTTAATGCTCTTTACCGTGACTTGGAATTCTAGAGCATCAGGGATGCCAGTCTCTGGAAACTTTCTTCTTGGAGTTTATAGTAGACGAGATTATCTTCATTTTGATATATCGTGTCCCACTCGAACTTGTTCCCTTGTATCCTTTTTGCTTCGCACAAGTTCGGGTCAATAATAGACCATTTAATTATTAATTGAATTCCCACTCTTTTCCTTGATCATCATATGCGCGTTACCGTGACTTTTAATTTAGGAGCACCAGACCTGTTATTTTCTCGAAACCAACTTGTCATGCCTGATCTACTCGAGACGCTCTTCACCCATGACCATTGTGTCCCACTCAGACACTCCATTTTGTGCTCTATTTCCTTCGTACAACTTTCGGTTCAATTTAGGCCAATTAATTATCTGCCGTAAAACCTGATTTAATTTCCTATTTAATTTCGGGACCCGACATTGACCCAACCTAGTTGATCCCAAATAGGGACATGGCCCACACGAAGCCTACTACCCGTCTGCCACTTGTGTCCCATCTATTTGAGCCCCCACATGCTACTTATTTGCCCATGATCATAAATACCTGTTTTTAATTCAAATATTGCACCCTGTCCATTTTGGCCCGACCCGGCTCGACCGAACCCAACCCCAGCTCCATGTTGCCCTCCATCATGACTGTCCATACCCCCACTGATATTTATCCCTACCCTAAACATCTCCTTTTTTATAAATATATAATTCTCTCATTTGTATATATATATATATATATATATATATATATATATATATATATATATATATATATATATATATATATATATATTTTTTATATATATATATATATATATATATATATATATATATATGGTATATACATATATGTATATGTATTATACTCTCACTCTCTCCCTACATCTAAATCCCCTCACAGCCAATCCCCCCCTTATGGCCGACCTACCTCTCTCACTCTCTTTCTCCATTTTCTCTCTCTTCCAAGTAATATCTTTCATCCTCCCTCTTTCTATATAATGTACACACACACACAAATATCTCACCCTCTCACATCACCTTCTCTCTCCCTCTTGTACCCGACCAGGACACACAACCCCCCCTACTATTCACGAACACCCCCCCATCTCCATCTCATTTTTTCTCTCTCCCCCTTTTTAAATTCTTACACATACATACTTTTCTCTCTCTCTCTTTCTAATTCCTCACTTCTCTCTCTCTCCAACTCTCACCAACGCAATCCTCTCCTTCACGAGCAGCCATCCCCCGACCTACCATGGTTGAGAACTCCACCTCAGCCTTCTCCCGACTCCTCCTCCTCCTCCCTAACACAATATCACCACCATCATCATTTTCCTTCTCCTCCTTCTTCATCTTCTTCATGTTCTTCTCCTCCCTCCTTCTTCTTTACATCCACCTCCACCACCACCACATCAAATGCCACCACCTCCACCAGTCCACGCCCCTCGCCGTGCGCCACCACGTGGCCGACGCGCTCCTGCAGCGAGGCAGCAGCCGCAGCAGCGCACTGTGCGCACGCGCGCGGGCCGCCGTAGCGCGCCGCCGCGCCGCCGCACGGTGCTGCCGCCGGCCGCCGCCCCCGTGGCCGGCCACCCTTGGCCGGGCGCACCCCCAGGCAGGCCCCATGGCCGTCGTTGTCCTCCCCGACGCGTTAAATAGTCGATTCGTGCGTTAGGCACGGGTTCCCGTCGACGCGCGCGCGAGAAAGTTTCAGAAATGGTATTTCGGGACAGCAACTTCGTGCCGCTTTTCTGGACAATCCGACCGTTGGATCGGCGATTTCTTTGCTCCGTCTCAATTTCGGTATATACCCCTTCATCCTTGTCAAATTTGAACCGTTAATTTTGTCGTTTGATACATCAAAACCGGCCACCAAGTTGACGTTTTAATTTGTACTATTTTTGGACAGTTTCGTGACGCCAACTTCGCGGGTTCGTATCTTCGCCGTCGCAGCTTCGTTTTGTGCGCCGTCAGTTCCGGTGCACAACTGGTATATCCCTCTTCCTGCCCCCTTTAGATTTCATTTCAGTTTGAGCTTGTTAGGTCGATCGAATTCGACGTCAAAGTTGGCCGTTCGAATTCTTAGTGTTGCACTTGTAAAATTCCATTTTTGAACCCGGGACTCCGGATTCAATTTCTGACACCACCAGTAGACTCGTGGCGTCGTTCTGGTATGTTTTCATATAAAGTTTGCTTGATTTGGAGAACGTGGGCCCTGGCACGCATTTCGGTGCAAAGCGGATCCTACTTTCTGAGTCAACGGGACTTTTTGACGTCGGCTCATCGGAATCCAATTCTGGATATACCGTTGAGTTCGTATCGTCATTCTGGACTCGCTGAAATATAATTTGCTAGGTTTTAGTGGACATTGGTTCCGGCACGCATTTCGGTACAAGTCGGATACCAATATCCGAGTCAACGTGTCATTTTGAGTTCGGCTCATCGGAATCCAATTCCGGATATACCGTTGAGTTCGTATCGTCATTCTGGGCTCGTTGACATATAATTTGCTGAGTTTTGAGGACATTGGCTCCGACACGCTTTTCTGTGCAAATCGGTTTCCAATGTCCGGGTCAACGGACCAATTTGAGATCGGGTCAACGGAATCCAATTCTGGATATACCGTTGGGTTCGTATCGCCATTCTGGATTCGTGGACATATAATTTGTTAGGTTTTGTGCACTTTTATTTTGGCACATTTTTTGGTGCAAAGTGTGTCCAACGGTGGACATCATTTTGGCCCAAAATTATCGTTTTGCCCCTGTGTCCAAATTGGACTTTTAGACAGGCTATCCTAGCTGATTTGACCATTCTGGACACGTTGGTGATGTTAGTTTCATCATCCGACAACATTTGTAGATTCCTTCCCTTTTTGTGTCATCCTATTATTATAATATTTTCTCCTTTTGGTTGTTTTAGAGACCCGTCGATTTCAGTGATTTCTAAATCATTAAAATTCATAAGTTGACCTTGTAGATGTTTATAGAGACTAGCTTGACCATGTGTGAAACCCATATTCTCGTAATTAATTATTAAATAGTGATTTAGTACTATTATTAGTATTTCTAAAATTATTATTATTATTATTATATATTTATTTTTGGAGTGCAAATGATTTCGAAAATATTAACAACAAGGATCTTTGATTTTCGAACCCAGACCCGAGTCCGAGCCCAGACCCAGGCCTGAGCCCAATTCCATTCTTTTGGATTCTGGTTTTTGACTTGGTTTTTATTAATTAAAAATATATATATAATAACGTTGGCTGGTCCCGTAGGACCAGCACCCCACCTGCAGACTTTTTCCTTCCCACTACCTATTCTTCCTCCCTTAATCCACGCTCACCACACGTCACTCACACTCCATCACCCCTTTATTTAGTTCCCACTTCTCCCACACTCTTACGAATTCACAGAAGGCCATTTCCCTCATAACTCCTTCTTCTCTAACTCCCCCTCACCAAACCTATTTCTCACCATTCCCACCAAACCCCCTTCCACACTAGTGAACCCACCCCCCTCCTCGGCCGTCACCCCCGCCGGCGCCCTCTCCCCCGAGTTCGGCCGACCACCGAAGTCCGGCCACCCTATGCGCCGCTTCCTCCGCGCTGTTCCGGCCAAGCGCCGCCCTAGCGTACCAGCGCACTCCAGTGCCCCCTGCGCCGCCACCCGTCGGCTCCCCGCGGGTCCGCCCGACCAGCGCGCCCGTTTCGGAACTCCTCCGGCGACCACCTTCGCGGCCGAGTTCCCTGGCCACGCCCCGTGCGGCCACACCCCTCTGTCAGCGCCTCTCCCTCAGCACTCTTCGTGCCCTCCGGCGAACCCGACAGCGTTGCTCTGTCGGTCAGCGCTGCCCCGAGCTCACTTTTCTTTGGCGAGTCTTCCTTGTTAGTTCTGTCGTGCCCTAATTTCTGGCTTCTTCGTTATTTTTGACGTTGCTGCGGATTCAGCGTGGTTTTCGGGAATACGTTGCTGTTTTGGACTATTCTTTCTTTCTATTTATCATCTGAGAGCTCTAGCCGAGCAATCCGAGGTATAACGCCCTGTCCTGCTATTTTATTATTATTTTGTCGATGATGAAATGGTCCCCGGTTTCCTTTGGGAATTCGGTATTAGCGACGTCTTAATTTTCTGGGACTTTCGGAAAGGTCCCGTGAATTGTTTTGCATTCCCGGAATATTTCGGGAAGTTATTTGGTATGTTTTAGTTTCTGAAAATTTCCGGGAACGTTCTGTGATTTGTGGATTTGGAATCGGACTTCCGAAATCATTTCGGGTCGTCCCGATTATGCGGTGGATTGGTTGTGGATATTTTATATATATAAAATGCGGGTTTTTTCCTGGTTTGGGACTTGCAGGAATTATCGGCGCCATTTTCTCAGTTTTTGGGTTGACAAAAAACAGAGGAGATGCTGCCCGATTTTTCCGTAAATCCCGAATTATTTTCAAAATGAATTTAAAATAATTTTCAGAATTTATTCGATATTTTATTTTTGGGTGACGACCGTATCGGTCAATGGACCCGGCTAAGTGCAAACGATACCGGCCCCGCCCGGACGTTGAGGCAATTAGCCAGATGAGGATCGGACCATTATCTGAGACTTATGATTTATCATTATTTTATTATTTATTTCTGTTTACATTTATTTAATATTTTCAGTTAGGACTAACGGCAGTTTATTCTTATTTCAATTTATGTAAATAAATTGTAATGGGCATAAGCCCAGCTGGCTGGTCTGTGACTGTAATAGCTTAGATTTTTTGTCTTTCTGGTTTTACGAGTTTTAATGTTTAACGATTAAAATGATTAAAAAGGTATTTTCGTATAAAATTAATTAATGTTTTCTCACTTAAAATTGACGAGTTTAATATTAAATAAAAATCACGTATTTCTCACTAAAATAAGAAAAATTAGTTTTATATTATATTTTATAAAATTACCAAGTTTTCATAAATAACCTGGCGGCGACGTTGTTTTTCCCAAATTCAAGGTTAAATAATCGTTTTCCCTCGTATTAAATCAACGCACATAATAAACGTGTTTTCTGTGTTTAGTTAATTAAAGGAACTAAAATTGGGCTAGGACGCAAATAGAGATTACAACTAGCATAGCTAAGTTGGTTGACCTGAAAACTGAGTTTATCTCTCGAATGTAGGAATTCGAGGACAACTCTAACTCCCCGTCTCGGTGCGTCCTCTCCAGTCATTTTTCTGAGACAAGTATAGTTTATGTTAGTTTACAGTTATTTATTTAATCGCTTTACTGCATGTCTAAACCACGATGCAAACACGAAACTCTCTCCGAGAGTACTGTACTGTAACTACTGTAACTATTGGGGACTGGGGGAGTAGTGTAATGAGTATGACCACATCCAAACTACTGTAACTACTGTAACTATTGGCTTACCCCTCATATACACGGGGATAAGCTGTACCCTCCTGTAACAAACCCAAGCCAGTCATATGTCATTACTTGTTCAAATCACTATTTTATACTGTAACAAACCTGTTTTAAAAAAACTGTTTAGAACTGCATGATTCTATTTCTTATTTAACTGTTTAAAAATTAGCATGAATTGTACTTTGCTCCCTCCTGACTGGAGATATATTTTTAGGCGATGTGGAGGATGCTGAGCTGTGTTACAACAGCTATTACGACCCAGAGTTGTACCCCGTTGTGCTGCCAAAGTCGCCGCAGGAGGACGATGGATCTGAGGCTGATAGATAGATTTTCTATTTTCTACATTTTGTTTATTTCAGAATTTTGTATTTTCCCTTCAGAATAATTTTCATTGTATTTAAATTACAGTTTAATAAAGTTTAATTCCGATATTGAGTTGTGACAAATTATAGTGTTGTTGTATGGTTACCTGCTACTGAACAGCTTACTGCCGCCGTCTCAACAACGGTGCAGGCTGGGCATGATCCGACTAGACCCAGATTATTGGGATCGGGTCGTGACATGTTTTCAGTGGTGGCCCATGCAGGTCTGAACAACAACTTAGGAAAACATACCTAGAAACAATTAGAACATTAGAACATTGATTTGTCACAACATAGGTCCGAATTATATATAAATAAATATTTTCGATTGATTATAGACTGGTAGGATACCTTGCTTATGTTTGTACCCTAAACCTTCCAGATTATAACCAAGGAAAAGACCAATCCTGCTGGCAATAAGGTGTCATCTCCGGATCATATCCTATCTCCTCAACTGTCACGCCCCAGAACCAGAATACTGGAGAGCGGGGGAATGACTCAGCCAGCTATGTATTACGGGTAGATGAATACCGTATAATACGATCAATGCTGTCTAACCAGACGAGGGGGTGCATACTACATGAAAGTCTCACTATGGTCATTTCACATCCATTGTCTCAATCATTCAAACAAGAACAGAAATAGAGAACATGTAAGATAAAGCAGTAAGGCATCCCAAACGCTCAGTCAAAATGTTCTGGAGATCTGGCTTTACAAAACATAGCCAGATGGTATAGCAAGGTATACACAATTGTTATCAGCTGCAGTCTGACTTTAGTTACAATTTTGCAAAAGTGAGTACAAGACGATCCGACCAACATGTCGGTGCCAGACGGCTAAGTATAAAGTAAATGACAAAATGAGCGGTGAAGTAAGGAAACCCATTCGAGTCCTCCTGCGATCATCCCTCTAGTATTGACCATCTTTGAGGTAGAAGTAAGCTGGATCCTCGGGGACCGGCTCTAAATCTGGCCATGCAAAACCAGAGAGGTTAGACCTCTAATAGCAAGTACCACAAGGAAGGACGATATGAAGGATTAAACCAGTATGTAAGAAAATGTAATAATAGATTTCTGCTTCCCACTAGGATTCACATAACATCACGACACTTCGAACCAACCTCCCAACCAAACAAGGACAGAAGTTGACCCGTCATGTCCTGACATTCTGATCATCTCAGTTAGGCAACAGAGTAGGTACAGTACACAAACAAATCATCTTGGACGGCCAATCAATTCCTACGGCTTGCTATTGTGAGTCCCAAGTTTATCCTGGAATTATGCAAAATAGGGATTCCTCAGTTCTTACTATGTGCAAGCAAGGCTAGTCTATCCAGTCAATCAATTACGCCAATCATGTAGTTAGACGAGTCCCAGCGGGACGCCCGTCGTTATAGCATGTACAATAATAATAGCAGATACTGTTCCCTGCCCGTGTGACAGATTTACAGTATCTGTGGGAACCAGCCGGCCCGTCGGGCACTTAATAGTCCCAAGGGGGCTGCCATGTAAGAACTCGGGAATCCATTCTCTCCATGTCATCATTATTTTATTTAACTTAATAGTCCCTACGTTGAGTGAAGTTCCATGCCGTGGATCATGGCCATTCAAATGAGTACTTTCGTACGGGGTACGATATGCGCAACTCTACAACGATACATATGCGGCTAGGTTGTAGGTTTTACATAGCGTGATGCAACAATCAAATCTAACCACAGAGTAATCATGCCTTGACCATAAAGTACACATGCTGTTTTTGTAAGATAAATAAATAAATAATTAAATAAATAATTTGAAGCCTGCATGTGCCTGTACGCCAATATTCGGGATCGGCTAATCGAGTACAATAGTTCATTATATGAACGTGTCTCATTCATTTCATTTCAGTAAGACGACTAGCCAGTCTCTTAGTTTCAACTAGGAACGCATGATCAATTATTAGTCAATGTCACAATCATTATCAATGGTGACAAGGCATGAAAGTCAATCAATATTACATAGGGTCGGATCTATAACTCTCAGGGTTAAGTTCTAGTCATACTGGGTATCCATGGATCAATCAGGACACAAGGCGCATTCTACATAACAATCCATTTGAACAAATTTAACATATCATGATTTATCAAGAAATTCACGCAAAAGGCGTAAGGATATAATAGAAGAATTATCATGTCATCATTAAATGAATAGGTTGTGGAATAAATAAAAACACCCAGGACAGGAAGTCACGCCAACAAGTCTATGCTAAGGCCAAAAGTCACGCAAGAAGTCTATGCTTAAGACCAACAAGTCACGCTAAGTCTAGCTGGGGTGAGCGTAGAAAATGGGCGTGAACAGCGAGCGTGAGAAGTAATACACGCACGCACAGCGTGACTAAAAATACACGCACACATGCACAGTGTGAGCATGATAAGAAATTCACGCACGCAAAGATGTGTGCGTGACTAAAAATCCACGCACTTATGGATGTATGCGTGACTGAAAATCCACGCACCCATATAGAGACGTGAGCGTGAAAAGTCACGCAGACACGTAGAGACGCGTACGTGACTAAAAATACATGCACGCTCATGAGAACGTGAGCGTGACTGAAAATACACGCTAACATGTAAGAACATGAGCGTGTCTCAAAATCCACGCAGACACGTAAAGACGCGTGCGTGACTGAGCCTTCGTCCCAAGCCAGAAAATGAAGTTCCCAGCCATAAGACACGCTAAGT
Organism: Iris pallida; assembly: GCA_029216955.1. NCBI lineage: Eukaryota > Viridiplantae > Streptophyta > Magnoliopsida > Asparagales > Iridaceae > Iris > Iris pallida. The sequence goes on along the minus strand of JANAVB010031416.1, from coordinate 1,639,394 downwards.
TGGGAGGTCCACCCATGAACAACTGAAATACAACAACTTAGATCTAGAAAAAACTAGCCATAGAAATCCAAAATGCCAAGAACTAAACTCTCTCAGAATCATGAGAGAAAGAGTAATGATCCACAAAAAATGGATGAAGGAGAAGCAAGTTTGCACTTGCCTACTGCTACTGCTGGTGGATGGAGAGTAATGAGAGGAAGAAGAAGAAGTAATGGTGAGGATGAGTAATGAGGAGAGAGAATGGAGATGGTGGCTTTAAATAGGGGGAGTGGTGGTAGGTGGGAGCTAATGGGCCTGGTTGGATTCGGATTCATCCATGAACCCGAGAACCTAACCTAGGCCGAACCACATAAGCAAGGCTACAAACAGGAATAAAAGCAGGAAGAAATACAAAAATAAAGTTGCAGGAAATAAAATTACAGGAAATTAATTAACATAAAAATTTTAAAGAGCAGATAGTTAATTAACATGAAATTAAAGGAATTTAAATACAGGATAATATATGATAAATACTAAATAAATATACATGAGTTGTACAGGTATATAAAAATACGTATTCCGGGAACGGGGAGTGACATCTCTACCCACCTTAGAAAAATTCCGTCCTCGGAATTTCAAATCCAAGCAGGTAGAAATATCGAAGCTAAACTAATACAAGTAATTCTAGTGAGCAAGCAATCATTTCTACCATATCAAAAGCAAGTACTATATATGTAAATTCATCAATCCATGATATCAAGTAGCTCTACCCATAAAGTGACAAGCATGAAGAATCAGGACAATCAAGGTATACGGAAAGAGATATACCTTGTGAGTCAAACAGGTGTGGATACCGTGATCGGATATCATCCTCACGTTCCCACGTTGACTCTCCCAAGGAGTGATGACCCCAAGCAACACGGACAAGACTAATTGTTCGGTTCTTGAGTATCTTCTCTCTTCGATCCAAAATAGACACAGGCTGTTCCTTGTAAGACAGGTTGGTACCAACAACCAGCTCAGAGTGATCGAGGACATGGCTTGGGTCCGATACATACCTACGTAATTGAGATACATGAAACACGTCATGCACCTCTCGTAACGAAGGTGGAAGGGATAAACGATAAGCAACATCGCCTATCCGATCAAGGATAACAAATGGGCCTACGTACCGCGGACTCAATTTCCCGCGAACGCCAAATCTGATGACCCCACGAGTAGGTGAGATCCGCAAGAATACGTGGTCCCCAACAGAGAACTCTAACAGCCTACGATGCTGGTCCGCCCAATGACGATGTCGATCCTGCGCAACACGAAGTCGCTCTCTAATTCCCTTAACCACTTCAACCGTCTGAACAATCATTTCTGGGCCTAACATCTTCCTCTCTCCGATATCATCCCATGCAAGCGGTGACCTACACTTCTTACCATATAGTGCCTCGAATGGCGCCATCTGGATACTGGCTTGATAACTATTGTTGTATGAGAACTCAACCAAGTGCAGGTGACTCTCCCAAGACCCTCCAAAATCTAAAGTGGAAGCTCGCAACATATATTCTAAAGTCTGAATCGTTCTTTCTGATTGCCTATCTGTCTGCGGATGGTAGGCCGTGCTAAATCTTAACTTGGTACCCAGACTATGATGTAAACTCTTCCAGAAATGTGATGTAAAGCGGGTATCCCGATCCGACACAATACTGACAGGAACTCCATGCTGCCTGACTATCTGTTGCATATATAACTCTGCCAACTTTTCTGTAGATTGTCCTACTCTGAAAGGAAGAAAGTGTGCTACCTTCGTAAGTCGGTCCACTATCACCCAAATAGCGTCCTTACCACTTGGTGATCTCGGTAAACCGGTCACAAAGTCCATTGTAATATGCTCCCATTTCCATTCCGGAATAGGAAGCGGTTGTAATAACCCAGCTGGCCTCTGCTGTTCTGCCTTCACTTGCTGACATACCAAGCAGCGGGAAACAAATCTAGCTATCTCCCTCTTCATCCCGTTCCACCAGAAATGCTGCTTGATATCTTGGTACATCTTGGTCCCTCCAGGGTGAATAGAATATTGAGAACTGTGAGCCTCTGCCATAACCTCCTGTCTGATATCTCCACTAGGCACACATAGACGTGATCCAAACCTAAGTGTACCATCTTCATGAATTCTCATCTCCTTCCTGAGTCCCGACTCACATTCTGCCCTAAGCTTCTAAGTCCTTGGGTCTTATGCCTGAGCTGCCTTGATCCTGTCTACTAAGTCAGATTGAACTTGCAGACTTGTTAGAACTCCTACGTTACTAGGAAGTATAACTTCGATACCCATCTCCTGAAGGTCCTCTAAGATATGCCTCTACGATGTCAACATAAATGTGCCGCCTCTCTTGCTAAGAGCGTCTGCTACTACATTCGCCTTGCCTGGATGATACTAAAGCTCTACGTCATAATCCTTAATCAGCTCCAACCATCTTCTCTGCCTCATGTTCAGCTCCTTCTGAGTAAAGATGTACTTCAGACTTTTATGATCTGTGTACATCTCCACTCGGTCACCATATAAGTAATACCTCCATAGCTTCAGAGCAAACACTACTGCCGCTAACTCCAAATCATGACTTGGGTAATTCTTCTCGTGGTCCCGAAGCTGCCTAGATGCATATGCTATCACCTTCCCATGCTGCATAAGAACACATCCTAGTCCTTTACCTGACGCATCGCAATATACTGTAAAACCTCCGGGTCCAACCGGCAATGTAAGAATAGGTGCTGATATCAATTTCTGCTTCAAAGTCTCAAATGATGCCTAACATTCTGCCGACCAAACGAATGGTACATCCTTCCGGGTCAAGCGGGTCATGGGTGCTGAAAGCCTTGCAAAGTCTGACACAAACCTTCTGTAATATCCTGCCAATCCCAAGAAACTTCGTACGTCTGCTACGGTCTTGGGTACTGGCTAACTCTCTACTGCTTCTACCTTCTTGGGATCTACTGCTACTCCAGCTCCTGATATGATGTGACCCAAAAATGAAATATGATCCGACCAAAACTCACACTTACTGAGCTTGGCATACAACTGGTTCTCTCTCAGAACCTGCAACACTTCCCTGAGGTGGTCTTCATGCTCCTCTTCACTAGCAGAGTATACGAGAATGTCGTCAAGAAACACAATGACAAACTGGTCTAAGTATGGCATAAAGATGCGGTTCATCAAATCCATGAATATTGCTGGAGCATTGGTCAAACCAAACGGCATTACTAAAAATTCATAATGCCCATACTTTGACCTAAATGCTGTCTTGGGAATATCCTCCTTCCGAACCCTCACCTGATGGTACCCTGAACGAAGATCTATCTTGGAGAAAACTCTAGCTTTGCTCAACTGATCAAATAAGTCGTCGTTCCTGGGTAGTGGGTACTTGTTCTTCACTGTTGCCGCGTTAAGCTTCCTGTAGTCAATGTATAACCTGGATGACCCATCCTTCTTCCCCACAAGTACCACTGGTGCTGCCTACGGTGATACACTAGCTTGGATAAACTTTTTCTCCTTCAGTTCCTCAATATGCTGATATACCTTGGCCTACTCTGAATTTGCCATTCTGTAAACCCGATCTGATATCGGTTTAGTTCCTAGTGCCAATTCTATACTGAACTCAATATCTCTAACTGGTGGTAGACCTGGAAGTTCTTCAGGAAATACGTCTAGAAATTCTTTAACTACCTTCGGGATCTGAACTTCTTCCATTGCCGCTACTATTCCCTGCTCTGGTTGAGTTGCCTCTGATCTGACTAAGGTGAATCTCTCCCTGCCTGGAATATCAAAAGATACACTCCCTCTACGATAATCTATTGTCGCATGACTGTCTTTCAGCCAGTCCATGCCTAAGATAACGTCGAAATTTCCGACAGGAAATTCAATCAACCGGGCAGGTAAAGAATGCCTGCAAACTACAACGCTACATGCTAAAATAACTCTACTAACTCCTACGAGCCCATTACCAGTGAGTATATTCAACCTCCCTGGCAATGCCTCGAACTCTATTCCTAGTCATGTCGCAAATTGTGCAGATATAAATGAATGGGATGCTCCCGAATCAAACAATGCTACTGCGGGATATGAGGCGACGAGAATGTTACCTGCCACAACATCTCCCGATGCCAATGCCTCCTCCAAGGATAAAGTGAATGCTTGCCCTCGACCTCCTTGCTGGTTTCCGTGCTGCGGCCTAACCTGATGCTGCTGCTGGCCCCTTCCTTGATGATGCTGGGGTGGTCTGTGCTGGTGTTGCTGCATCGGCGGTCCCTGCTGCCGAAACATCTGAGCCTGCGGACGCTGTGCCAACGGCCTTACTGCCACTGCTGGTCCTCGATACTGGCCTGCCCTTGGGGCTGGCAGAGCAGGAAACTGCTGCCCTGGTCCTCCTGCCCTCGAATTCATGGGACATGTGGTAACCCGATGGTCTGGATTTCCATATATCAGACACAATCCATTCAATATCCGACACACATCTCTAGTGTGCCCCATCTTTCCACAAAAAGTGCAGCCCACCGAGGGTTACTGGTTCCTCCTCGGCTGCTGTTGTTGCTGCCTGGGTGGTGGTGCTGGTCCTCGTATCGCCACATCGTGGATACGAATGCCAGTGGATGGTGCAGTTGTTCGGGGCGCTGCTCCCCCTCCTCCTTCAATCTGACTGTGGGATCTCTTCTGACCTCCAGTTCTTACTGCAAGCCTTTGAATGGTGATTTTATGCCTTCGAGTTGCCGTCAATATCTCGTCAAAAGTCTGGTAATTGTGCCCCTCTATTAATTGCAAGAGTTCAAGATGAAACCCATGCTGAAACCTCATAGCCCTCTGGCTCTCTGTTGCTACCATCTCTGGGGCGAATCTACTCAATCTGCAGAATTCCGCTGCATAAGCATCTACAGTCTTGCCAGCCTGCCTGAGGCTGATAAACTTCTGTTGTAGCTCAAACCGTGCCACAACTCTATAGTACTTTGTCTTGAATCTTGCCGTGAAATTGTCCCAAGCCACAGGACGTCTAATGCCCAATTCCTCTGATTCCCCCCAATCACGTGCGAGATCCTGAAGTAACAACTTCACTAGATCCACACGTTCTTCTGTCGGTACCTTAGCTGCTGTAAGAATAGCCTCCATGTCCTTAAGCCATGTATCTGCTGACATGGCATCTTCCGTGCCCTCGAAACGGCGGGGGTTGTACTTGCAAAACCTGGCTGATGCACCTGAATCAGTCCTCACTCCTCTTTCCAATGTCGTCTGCAATCCTTGGTTGAGTAGCACATTCTGCTCTTGTAGCTGAGTGTGCATGCATTGCTGGGCCAACATCTGATGTTGCTGAGTGGCCATCATTCCTCTCATGATCTCCAGAAGGGCTGGTGTGTCCACTTGGGTAGGTAGAACTGTTGGCGGTGGTGGAACATCCGGTTACTGCGATCCAGCTGCTGGTTCCACTATCAATTCTTCCTGGGTAGCCTCTTGAGTTAGTACCGGCCCTTGTTGCTGACCAACAGGGTCAGGTTGTCCATGTTGCTCTTGTTGCTGTTGACCAGTCCTGGCAGATGCAGACGAAGTGCCCCTAGGAAAAGGGACAAAAGAATAATCAAACAACTGGACATGAAAGATCAATGAAGTCAAAGGATATCGAAATGTCAAGCTAGAGTCGAGAGTAACGAATCATGAGATCAAGGGAAACATGTATGATTGAGACATCCTATAAATCATAACACCCCACAAGTCTGAAATCAGACCTGCATGGGCCACCACTAAAACCTTGTCACGCCCCAGAACCAGAATACTGGAGAGCGAGGGAATGACTCAGCCAGCTACGTATTACGGGTAGATAAATACCGTATAATACGATCAATGCGGTCTAACCAGAGAGGGGGTGCATACTACATGAAAGTCTTACTATGGTCATTTTATATCTATTGTCTCAATCATTCAAGCAAGAACAGAAATAGAGAACATGTAAGATAAAGCAGTAAGGCGTCCCAAACGTTCAGTCAAAATGTTCTGAAGATCTAGCTTTACAAAACATAGCCAGATGGTATAGCAAGGTATACACAATTGTTATCAGCTGCAGTCTGACTTTAGTTACAATTATGCAAAAGTGAGTACAAGACGATCCGACCAACATGTCAGTGCCAAACGGCTAAGTATAAAGTAAATGACAAAACGAGCGGTGAAGTAAGGAAACCCACTCGAGTCCTCCTGCGATCATCCCTCTAGTATTGACCATCTTGGAGGTAGAAGTAAGCTGGATCCTCGGGGACCGGCTCTAAATCTGGCCATGCAAAACCAGAGAGGTTATACCTCTAATAGCAAGTACCACAAGGAAGGACGATATGAAGGATTAAACCAGTATGTAAGAAAATGTAATAATAGATCTCTGCTTCCCACTAGGATTCACATAACATCACGACACTTCGAACCAACCTCCCAACCAAACAAGGACAGAAGTTGACCCGTCATGTCCTGACATTCTGATCATCTCAGTTAGGCAACAGAGTAGGTACAGTACACAAACAAATCATCTTGGACGGCCAATCAATTCCTACGGCTTGCTATTGTGAGTCCCAAGTTTATCCTGGAATTATGCAAAATAGGGATTCCTCAGTTCTTACTATGTGCAGGTAAGGCTAGTCTATCCAGTCAATCAATTGTGCCAATCATGTAGTTAGACGAGTCCCAGCGGGACGCCCGTCGTTATAGCATGTACAATAATAATAGCAGATACTGTTCCCTGCCCGTGTGACAGATTTACAGTATCTGTGGGAACCAGCGGCCCGTCGGGCACTTAATAGTCCCAAGGGGGCTGCCATGTAAGAACTCGGGAATCCATTCTCTCCATGCCATCATTATTTTATTTAACTTAATAGTCCCTACGTTGAGTGAAGTTCCATGCCGTGGATCATGGCCATTCAAATGAGTACTTTCGTACGGGGTACGATATGCGCAACTCTACAACGATACCCGTGCGGCTAGGTTGTAGGTTTTACATAGCGTGATGCAACAATCAAATCTAACCACGGAGTAATCATGCCTTGACCATAAAGTACACATGCTATTTTTGTAAGATAAATAAATAAATAATTAAATAAATAATTTGAAGCCTGCATGTGCCTGTACGCCAATATTCGGGATCGGCTAATCGAGTACAATAGTTCACAGTGTGAGCATGACAAGAAATTTACGCACGCAAAGATGTGTGCGTGACTAAAAATCCACGCACTCATGGATATATGCGTGACTGAAAATCCACGCACCCATATAGAGACGTGAGCGTGAAAAGTCACGCAGACACGTAGAGACGCATGCGTGACTAAAAATACACGCACGCTCATGAAAACGTTAGCGTGACTGAAAATACACGCTAACATGTAAGAACATGAGCGTGTCTCAAAATCCACGCAGACACATAAAGACGCGTACGTGACTGAGCCTTCGTCCCAAGCCAGAAAATGAAGTTCCCAGCCATAAGACACGCTAAGTTGGGAGGTCCACCCATGAACAACTGAAATACAACAACTTAGATCTAGGAAAAACCAGCCATAGAAATCCAAAATGCCAAGAACTAAACTCTTTCAGAATCATGAGAGGAAGAGTAATGATCCACAAAAAATGGATAAAGGAGAAGCAAGTTTGCACTTGTCTACTGCTACTGCTGGTGGGTGGAGAGTAATAAGAGAAAGAAGAAGAAGTAATGGTGAGGATGAGTAATGAGGAGAGAGAATGGAGAGGGTGGCTTTAAATAGGGGGAGTGGTGGTAGGTGGGAGCTAATGGGCCGGGTTGGATTCGGATTCATCCATGAACCCGAGAACCTAACCTAGGCCGAACCACATAAGCAAGGCTACAAGCAAGAATAAAAGCAGGAAGAAATACAAAAATAAAGTTTCAGGAAATAAAATTACAGGAAATTAATTAACATGAAAATTTTAAAGAGCAGATAGTTAATTAACATAAAATTAAAGAAATTTAAATACAGGATAATATATGATAAATACTAAATAAATACACATGAGTTGTACAGGTATATAAAAATACGTATTCCGGGAACGGAGAGTGACATCAACCAAGTCCAGGGTTTATTCCCTCGCGGCTGTTTGACCGTCCCCATAATGCATCCAGTGAAGTTTTCACTATACTGGCGATTCCTACCTCATCTCAAACTGAGTTGTATTTCCTTGGTGGAGTACCCATTTTTGTTGCTCCACCAGTACCAGCAAACACCTTCCAAATGGTTGCCTATTTCGAGAAATCCTGGAGTTCCAGAAAGCTCAAGATGAAGTCCAGCAGGAACAGATGAATATCACGAGAGAAGACATGAAGAACGTCAATGATGTAGCATTAGCTATCTCCAAACCAAGTTGGAGCGGAACCTCGTCCTAGAAGGGATACCCCTGAATCTAGAAGATAGTTGAGCCTTTCCGGCAGTCTTGTCGTAAGAGGCTATTGGCTTGTGACTACTGCAAGAGGTCTGGTCACCAAGCCAATATTTGTCGCAAGAGATTGGAAAATATTTGGCATGTGGATCTGCTGAACATCGGGTAAAGGACTGCCCTTATCTTTCCATCAAACCAGAGCTCATATCCCAGCAACACCTGTTAGGCCACAACCTAGGGACCCTCTTCCTATCCAGCAGACCCTGCCTCTTACAATAAGGCATGATGCATACTCGAGGTTCATAGAAGATGAAGTAGTTGGAGACTGCTCATGCAAGAGCCAGAACCATGAAGAATAGTACCTAGGACTGCTGAATAGCATTATCTATTTTTTTTGGAAGTTGTAACAGGATGTCCTTAGATCAATCATAAGAGTTTTTGCTGTAATTCTCCACATGAATAAAATTCTTAGTTACACCTTTATGACAGATGTTTTTTCTGATAGTCTTCCCGAATTATCCCAGATCTAGACATAGGATTCACCATTGACCTAGTCCCCGGCTCTTTTCCTATTTCTAAAGGATGTTACAGAGTCAACCCGAAGGAGGCCAAGAAGGTGAAGGACCAGATCAATGAAGGCTCTAGGATTTATTCAGGGTGGAACTTCACCTTAGGGAACACCTATCTTGTTTATGCCCAAGAAGGATGGAACAACGGATGTGCATCGATTACCAGATACTAAAGAACAAGTATCCTCTGCCCGGATCGAGGATCTGTTTGATCTGTTTGTGTGGAGTTAGGGTGTTTCGAAGTTTGACTTAAGATCTGACTACCATCAAATCAAAGTCAGGAAGGAGGACATTTCCAAGACGGCGTTCAAACACCAAGTATGGGTAGTTTTCTTTGGTCATGACGTTGGACTGACAAATGCTCCTGCTGTGTTCATGAATCTCATGAACAGAGTTTTTCATGAGTATTTGAATCAGTTTATCTTCTTCATAGATAACATTCTGATATATTCGAAGACTGAAGAAGAGCATGAAGAACATCTGAGGAAAGTTCTGGAAACTTTAAAGAAAAAGTTTTATGATAAGTTATCTGAACGTGGATTTTCTTTGACAAGGTGGACTTTTGCCCATGTTGTCAAGAGAAGAAATTTCGATGGAAGATAGCTGCTGTTGAAAAGTGGTATACCCCAAGTTCAATTCGGAAGTTTCTTGAACTTGGCTGGCTACTATCAGAAGTTCGTAAAGGATTTCGCCAAGATTGCTGAGCCGATGACGAAGCTCACTTGGAAGAATGAAGAGTTCATCTAAACGAAAGATTGCCAGGCGGCATTGAGGAGCTGAAGAAGAGACTTACCACTACACCAATCCTTGCGCTACCCGCAGGAACCGGTGGTTTCTCAATTTACAGTAATGCCTCTGGAAAAGGACTGGGTTGCGTTCTTCAACAACATGGGAAAGTAATTGCTTACACATCTAGGCAACTACAGACTCATGAGAAGAATTATCCCACACCTAATTTGGAATTTGCTGCAATTATCCTTACTTTGAAGCTATGGAAGCATGATTTTTATGGAAAGGGAGTGAAAATATATACGAACTACAAAAGTCTGAAATATGTCTTCACTCAGAAAGAGCTGAATGTTAGACTAAGAAGATGGCTGAAGCAGATGAAGGATTTCGACATCAACCTGCAGTACCATTCAGGTAAGGCTAATGTGGTCGCTGATGCACTTGGTCGATACTGATGGCGAAGTTCTTAACCAAGGACCAGCACCTGCTAGAAGACATCGAGAAGTTTGGACTGGAGATTATACTGCCTGGAAATGGAAGGAAGAAGCTGGATACTAATTCAGTGTTGATGAAGTTGCAAATGAGCTCGAGTCTGATGGACAAAGTCAAGGAGACTCAGTTTCAAGACGAGACACTTTGCAAACTTAGAGATCAAGTGTTGGCAGGAACACTTGAGGGTTTCTAAATCGATCAGCAGTGGAACTCTGAAGAATGGTACGAGACTTTGCGTATCGGCTGACAAACGGAGGAACGAGTTGATGAAAGGAATGCACAAGCGCAGTATTCCATATATTCAGGAGCTAATAAGATGTATCGAAATATGCCTCCATTGATTGGTGCTAAGGAATGAAGAAGGACAATTCCAGGTATGGGATTAGATGTGAATTTGTCAACATGGGGAATTTAGCAAGAGAACAACAAGTTTGTTGCAGCCGTTGGACAATTCGGAGTGGAAGTAGAAGCATATAACAATGAACTTTGAGTAAGGATTGCCTTGTTCCTAAGGAGGGAAGGGCACCAATTGGATTATAGTGGACCGACTGACTAAGTCAGCACACTTTATTCCCTTCAAGGTTAGTTTATTCACCGAGAAGTTGGCAGCATTGTACGAGAGGCACCCCTACCGGATTTATGGAGTACAACCGGCGGACAATCAAAGAAGATAATCCAGACGCTTGAAGATATGTTAGATCTTGTATTTTAGAAATTGGAGGGTCTTGGAGAAGATCATTTAAAATTGGTAGAGTTTCCTTACAACAACTACCAAGTTAGCATCGTCAATCAGTGGAGTTTGAAGAAGGAGATAGCGTCTTTTGTGAAGACTTTCTCCTACCAGAGGAACGCTCAGTATTAGAAGAGCAGGAAAGTTGAGCCAGGTACATCAGGCCATTTGAAGTTTTAAGACGAGTTGGAAGTAGCGTACCAGTTAGCTCTACCAGCTAATCTTGAGAGTGTGCAACGTCTTCTATGTCACAGCTCAGACGCTACATTTCGGATCTGAGTCACGTTTTGGATAATTCAGAGCTGAAGATTGGACTCAACCTTTCAGTGCCTTAGAATCCAGTTGCAAGCCTAGTCAGAGATGAAAAGAAAATCAGAATTTGAGCCATCACTTAAACTTCTATTCCTTATCTTTTTCGTTCTAAACTTGACTAATGCTGCTAAGTTAGCCTAGTTTTGCAAGCTATCTCTTTAATCAAGCTTGATCATGACGATATTTTATTGGGTGCACCCACTAATATATTGTCTAATCAGGACCGGTGCATGATGGTCTGATCAACCTCGTGTATTTTGGTTCGCTTTTTTATTTTTCTGCGTGGATAATATCATAAAAGAAACTTATCCCTAAACCGTCTCATCCACGACTGCCTTGGAAATTCTTATGGTTGGACCTGAGTTACGGGCGCAGTACCCGTACCTGTTTGTCTTTTCTACCCTACCTTTAAATTTCGAGGACAAAATTTTCTAAGGAGGGAAGATTGTGAAACTCATATTCTCGTAATTAATTATTAAATAGTGATTTAGTATTATTATTAGTATTTCTAAAATTATTATTATTATTATATATTTATTTTTGGAGTGCAAATGATTTCGAAAATATTAATAACAAGGATCTTTGATTTTCGGACCCAGACCCGAGTCCGAGCCCAAACCCAGGCCTGAGCCCAATTCCATTCTTTTAGATTATGGTTTTTGACTTAGTTTTTATTAATTAAAAAAATATATATATAATAACGTTGGCTGGTCCCGTAGGACCAGCACCCCACCTGCAGACTTTTTCCTTCCCACTACCTATTCTTCCTCCCTTAATCCACGCTCACCACACGTCACTCACACTCCATCACCCCTTTATTTAGTTTCCACTTCTCCCATACTCTTACGAATTCACAGAAGGCCATTTCCCTCATAACTCCTTCTTCTCTAACTCCCCCTCACCAAACCCATTTCTCACCATTCCCACCAAACCCCCTTCCACACCAGTGAACCCACGCCCCTCCTCGGCCGTCACCCCCGCCGGCGCCCTCTCCCCCGAGTTCGGCCGACCACCGAAGTCCGGCCACCCTATGCGCCGCTTCCTCCGTGCTGTTCCGGCCAAGCGCCGCCCTAGCGCACCAGCGCACTCCAGCGCCCCCTGCGCCGCCACCCGCCGGCTCCCCGCGGGTCCGCCCGACCAGCGCGCCCCTTTCGAAACTCCTCCGGCGACCACCTTCGCGGCCGAGTTCCCTGGCCACGCCCCGTGCGGCCACACCCCTCTGTCAGCGCCTCTCCCTCAGCACTCTTCGCGCCCTCCGGCGAACCCGACAGCGTTGCTCTGCCGGTCAGCGCTGCCCCGAGCTCACTTTTCTTTGGCGAGTCTTCCCTGTTAGTTCTGTCGTGCTCTAATTTCTGGCTTCTTCGTTATTTTCGACGTTGCTGCGGATTCAGCGTGGTTTTCGGGAATATGTTGCTGTTTGGACTATTCTTTCTTTTTATTTATCATCTGAGAGCTCTAGCCGAGCAATCCGAGGTATAACGCCCTGTCCCGCTATTTTATTATTATTTTGTCGATGATGAAATGGTCTCCGGTTCTTTTTGGGAATTCGGTATTAGCGACGTCGTAATTTTTCGGGACTTTCGAAAAGGTCCCGTGAATTGTTTTGCATTCCCGGAATATTTCGGGAAGTTATTTGGTATGTTTTAGTTTCTGGAAATTTCCGGGAACGTTCTGTGATTTGTGGATTTGGAATCGGACTTCCGAAATCATTTCGGGTCGTCCCGATTATGCGGTGGATTGGTTGTGGATATTTTATATATATAAAATGCAGGTTTTTCTCTGGTTTGGGACTTGCAGGAATTATCGGCACCATTTTCCCAGTTTTTGGGTTGACCAAAAACAGAGGAGATGCTGCCCGATTTTTCCGTAAATCCCGAATTATTTTCAAAATGAATTTAAAATAATTTTCGGAATTTATTCGATATTTTATTTTTGGGTGACGACCGTATCGGTCAATGGACCCGGCTAAGTGCAAACGATACCAGCCCCGCCCGGACGTTGAGGCAATTAGCCAGATGAGGATCGGACCATTATCTGAGACTTATGATTTATCATTATTTTATTATTTATTTCTGTTTATATTTATTTAATATTTTCAGTTAGGACTAACGGCAGTTTATTCTTATTTCAATTTATGTAAATAAATTGTAATGGGCATAAGCCCAGCTGGCTGGTCTGTGACTGTAATAGCTTAGATTTCTTGTCTTTCTGGTTTTACGAGTTTTAATGTTTAACGATTAAAATGATTAAAAAGGTATTTTCGTATAAAATTAATTAATGTTTTCTCACTTAAAATTGACGAGTTTAATATTAAATAAAAATCACGTATTTCTCACTAAAATAAGAAAAATTAGTTTTATATTATATTTTATAAAATTACCAAGTTTTCATAAATAACCTGGCGGCGACGTTGTTTTTTCCAAATTCAAGGTTAAATAATCGTTTTCCCTCGTATTAAATCAACGCACATAATAAACGTGTTTTCTGTGTTTAGTTAATTAAAGGAACTAAAATTGGACTAGGACGCAAATAGAGATTACAACTAGCATAGCTAAGTTGGTTGACCTGAAAACTGAGTTTATCTCTCGAATGTAGGAATTCGAGGACAACTCTAACTCCTCGTCTCGGTGTCGTCCACCTCTCCAGTCATTTTCCTGAGGCAAGTATAGTTTATGTTAGTTTACAGTTATTTATTTAATCGCTTTACTGCATGTCTAAACCACGATACAAACACGAAACTCTCTCCGAGAGTACTGTACTGTAACTACTGTAACTATTGGGGACTGGGGAGTAGTGTAATGAGTATGACCACATCCAAACTACTGTGGCTACTGTAACTATTGGCTTACCCCTCATACACACGGGAATAAGCTGTACCCTCCTGTAACAAACCCAAGTCGGTCATATGTCATTACCTGTTCAAATCACTGTTTTATACTGTAACAAACCTGTTTTAAAAAAACTGTTTAGAACTGCATGATTCTATTGAAATAACGTGTAGGCAACTCTAGAGGGGGATGAATAGAGTTTGTGTCGATAATCACCAAATAAAAATTAACTCTATATCACCTCTACAAAACAACTATCAAGATAGTAAATAAATCAGAGAGAAATGCGGAAGTAAATAAAGATCAGTAGAGCATACGCAAACACAACAGTTTTAACCTGGTTTCCCTCGTGGAGGACTAGTCCAGGCCTGAGAACTCTAGCTCAGGATTAAATCTACTATTTGTGAAATAGTAGTTACACCCCGTGCCTTTTCTTCAGAAGAGCACGTCAACTTCTTACAGATTCGCAGTGGCGAAACTTGGAATTGTCCAAGTGACTTTTCTTTCCCTCTTGAACACAACTTCTAGCTGATATTGCACTGAGCACCTTGGGCTAAGGAGAGTTGTGGCTTAGGAGATATGGAAGAATGAGGCTTGGAGTAGTAGAGCTTAGAAAGCTTGAATATTTGAAGGTAAGAGATGATTTAAAATGAAAGAATTCAAGCTCTATTTATACTACTCTGGGGAGGCAGAATTCGGCCAGAATTCTGCCCCAAGAATTCAAATTTTCGAACGTTGGACAGCTTATAGCAAGCAGGCCCTAAAAATCAGGGTGCTGGAAATCAGGGGACAGAGTTCGGCCCAAACTCTATGTGGAGGCAGAGTTCGGCCCGAACTCTGTCTCCAGAAGACAGAATTGGTCCATTGGGCTTTTGGGCTTTGTGGAGCTTGGACTTGGTTCAGGAATTGGTCTGTTGAATGGTAGAGCTTGGAGAGATATGTCTAGGGGTTGAGATGACTCAGTGCGACTCAACGTACACATTCTTCTAGACTCAATAAATTGAAGATTACAGACTTGGAACAAATAGGAAAACCAAGAGCCCTTTTGATGACGCGCGTACGGAAAAGTTTCAGAAATGGTGTTTCGGGATAGTAACTTCGCACCGATTTTCTGGACAATCCGACCGTTGGATCGGCGATTTCTTCGCTCCGTCTCAATCTCGGTATATACCCCTTCATCCCTGTCAAATTTGAACCGTTAATTTCGTCGTTTGATACATCAAAACCGGCCACCAAGTTGACGTTTTAATTTGTACTGTTTTTGGACAGTTTCGTGATGCCAACTTCGCGGGTTCGTATCTTCGCCGTCGCAGCTTCGTTTTGTGCGCCGTTAGTTCCGGTGCACAGCTGGTATAACCCTCTTCCTGCCCCCTTTAGATTTCATTTCAGTTTGAGCTTGTTAGGTCGGTCGAATTCGACGCCAAAGTTGGCCGTTCGAATTCTTAGTGTTGCACTTATAAAATTCCATTTTCGAACCCAGGACTCCGGATTCAATTTCTGACACCACCAGTAGACTCGTGGCGTCGTTCTGGTTTGTTTTCATATAAAGTTTGCTTGATTTGGAGAACGTGGGCCCTGGCACGTATTTCGGTGCAAAGTGGGTCCCACTTTCTGAGTCAACGGGACTATTTGACGCCTGCTCATCGGAATCCAATTCTGGATATACCGTTGAGTTCGTATCGTCATTCTGGACTCATTGACATATAATTTGCTAGGTTTTAGTGGACATTGGTTCCGGCACGCATTTCGGTGCAAGTCGGATACCAATATCCGGGTCAACGTGTCATTTTGAGTTCGGCTCATCGGAATCCAATTCCGGATATACCGTTGAGTTCGTATCGTCATTCTGGACTCGTTGATATATAATTTGCTGAGTTTTGAGGACATTGGCTCCGACACGCTTTTTCGTGCAAATCGGTTTCCAATGTCCGGGTCAACGGACCAATTTGAGATCGGGTCAACGGAATCCAATTCTGGATATACCGTTGGGTTCGTATCGTCATTCTAAATTCGTGGATATATAATTTGTTAGGTTTTGTGTACTTTTATTTTGGCACGTTTTTCGGTGCAAAGTGTGTCCAACGGCGGACATCATTTTGGTCCGAAATTACCGTTTTGCCCCTGTGTCCAAATTAGACTTTTGGACAGGCTATCCTAGCTGATTTGACCATTCTGGACATGTTGGTGATGTTAGTTTCATCATCCGACAACATTTGTAGATTCCTTCCCTTTTTGTGTCATCCTATTATTATAATATTTTCTCCTTTTGGTTGTTTTAGAGATCCGTCGATTTCAGTGATTTCTAAATCATTGAAATTCATAAGTTGACCTTGTAGATGTTTATAGAGACTAGCTTGACCATGGTTGACTACTTTGACTAGACGTCGAAGTAGAGTCAACATTTGACCTAGGTTAGACTAGTTTTGACCCTGGTTGACCACAGTTGACTATTTTGACCAAAGTCAACCGGAAGTCAATCGTAGCCTAAAATTGACTAGAACTGGACCGAAGTTGACCAGTTGACCCAAAGTCAACTGTTAGTCAACGTTAGTCAAGTTTGACCTAGAGTTGACCTAGAATTGACCAGAGTTGACCAGTTGACCAAAGTCAACTGTAGGTCAACCATTGACCTAATTAACCTAGATTAGACTTAGGGTTGACCAGAGTTGACCAGTTGACCAAAGTTAACTGTACGTCAACCTTGATCCAGTTTGTCTTAGTTTGACCTAGATGTTAGTATATCTTTTGATCCTGATCAGCTCTTGTATTATTTCATCTTTAGGTTTGTGGCTTTACTCTGAACCCTGATTCATATTGACAGCAGGACCCCAGGCGAGTACATTCTCTGATAACTTATTCCCAATTTATGATAACTGTTATGATTCATGTACTTAGTGTTGATATGCTTATACCTGACACATGGTTCTCACGGATTAGTATTCTTGGATCCCGACGAGAGATGTTTCTCCTTCTTAGGTTGGGATGTATTGTGCAAGCTCCCTTGTAGCTCTTGCTCAATATATGGTCACTGATTCTAGAGAAGGTTCGCGACCTTCTCATTAGAATCCCGTGCAGTGATGTGTCCTGTTTGGATCTATTCTACCAGTTGGGGTAGGGGGAGTAGTAGCGTATGCCTGTGATCATATTCTCTTGCATTCTTGAACAGTGTGAGTCATATACCGCACTTATGACTTGCCAGGCCGATTCTTGACAGTTACCCAAGCCGATCACAAGTTGAAACTGCTACTCACACACATTGGATATATGGCTTACCTTGATTTGTGTACATACCCTGATTTAGTTCTACTTTCTTGTTCTAGCTCTAGCTCTACAGCTTACCATGCCATGATACATATATGTACACTCCATGATTTCATTGTATATGCTCTATTTACAGTCTTATAGCTTTTATTCTATCTTGAGATCTGTTATGAGATATATGTACTCGTTCCATCCTGACCGGATATGTTGACAAAATTTTAGGAGTAGTTGTGCCCTCATTATTGGACTTCGTAATGTTGCTAGCTGAGGTGGATCTCACTATTCTTCTATGGGAGTTGCCTGGTAGTTATCCTTAGTTAGTCTTGTTGTTCCTTCTTAATCTTTCATGTCTTATGATTATTGTAGATTCTAGTTGTTCTAGTGATATTGTTATTTATTCTTGTCTTATCTTCCTTAGTTTTCGTGATGTGACATGAGTACATTTCTAGTTATGGATTCTTAGATGTTGTAGTTAGTATAGTATACTTGACAGCGTTCTACCGCCGATACCGCGGCGTAGGCTGGGCGTGGCCCACGTATTCGTACCCGTATATCCGGGTGCGGATCGTGACACGTTTTTAGTGGTGGCCCATGCAGGTCAGTCTTTGCAATTAATGCAAAGTCGTGGTAGTACTTGAGCTTATCTGTACTACTGCGAGCCTGCCCTAGGATTAAGGTTGAGTCGTGGAATATTTTAGGATTTTGGTACTCAGTCACATATTAGGAACTCTTGGTAGATTCCAGGGATGACCCCTGGGGAATCTTATTTCGAAGGCTTTCAAATCTTTTCCCACTTGTTTCCATTCGTCCTGATTTCTGAAATATCTGTCTGTATCAAACTTTATTCCTTCTTGGGATGAGTTTGTGGACCCCAGAGGGAAGTTATAAGTTGGACTTGTATATCATCTAGGTTGGGGAGAGAATATGATTTACCAACCTCGTATCATGGTCGAGGTTTATTTTAGATTATATTCCACCATTTTCTATCTTGACCTAGGTAGTACCCTCGGGACTTTCCCTGAGATTTTCCTCTGAACCCTATCTCGGAAGTTGTTTCCGTTGTTTCTATTAACTTACCCTTGACTTGTTGTTGAAATTTAAATCTTAATATTCGTTGTTGACCTTTGATTTTGTTTCAGAAAATTCTTTTAAGAATTGAGTTAAGATATCCTGATAAACATATTTTGGACGAGGACGATGAGAACGGTAAGTGTCTACTTTACTTATGGAGTTTGGAATTTATCGCAGTCATATTAGCTAGCCTGACAGGGACATGGAGCCTGATTTTGGATATACTATCCTAGTTATGGAATTTAGATTCTCTTGCAGCCATACCGGTTGGCGTGGTAAGGAATCTAGATGACATGATTATAAGGTGTATACCTTGGTTATGGACTCTATCGTTTATTGTAGCTATGTTTACTAGCGTGGCGTAAATTCTGGCAACATGATTTTGGATAGACGTGTATGGTTATCAGGTCATATCTTAAATTGATTCACTTCTTTTACCAATTGAGCAAGATAATTCCTACCATTATTTCTTGTTTATCATTATTTTCTCTCCCATCGCATGATGATTTTCTCATCTTACCGTCATTTCCTTTGCCTTGTTTAGCTATTTCTTGATTACACAAATCACCTATCTCGTATCTACATCTGTTATTTACACTTGAAAACTCTAAAGATTTTGAAATTTTCATATCCAAATTGTTTCTTAAATTTTGATATTGTTAAGATTTTAATTCCCTTCTGTCCATGACCAATCAATTTTGGTCGTCTTGTTTATCGTGCCAAAGAGCCTTGGTTGCTGACTAGACTCTAGATAACTTCGAATTCCTTGTGACTTGGGTTCCTTCCTAAATTGTGCTTTTAGGACCATGATTTCGAATTCATGATTTTATCGTCTTTCATAACTGAACTTGGATCTTGATCGTGCTTATGTGACCTATAATCTGATTTCTATCAAATCTATCTCTCAATCGTGCTATTCTCAAATTTTTCTCTCCGTTTGCTTCTCTTAGCCTTGTTTTAGATCATGACTATCCAACTTTGATTTTCATGATCTTGATAATCTTAACCCTCAAATCGTGCCAAGTGAACTTAGACTATTTTTGATTTTAATCGCGTTCGAACTTGGATCGTATTTCATGATTTTATCAATCATCCTCCTTAATCTTTGATCGGGCCTATAAGACATTGACTTCGATTTTTGTTTTTGTCTGAAATTTTATCTCAACTATGCCAAACCTTGTTTTGGTCATGGTTAGCTTTTCATCTTGATCAAGCATGTGCGACTTTCAGGTTGATTTCCATCAACCTAAGTCCTACGGGTCACCCCGTACTTGAACTTCATTCATATCGTCGATTCCTCTAATCGTCTCTAAAAGTTTTGCCCCAATGACTTGGCTTATTTCTGAAATCATGCACGTATAATTTTGTTCATATCATGATTCCATCGTGCCAAATCCCTCATCGTGTCTGAACAATTGTAAATCGATTTTTTTGATCGTGCAAACTCGTCATTCTTGAATCGTGCCTAAAATATTGCCTAAATCTTCTATCATGTTTTAACCCCACTACCAACCATTAATTTCGAGGACGAAATTTTTATAAGGTGGGTAGGATTGTAAGCCCCTGAATTTTGGGCTCATTTTTTTTCAATTTTATAAATCAATTATTTTGAACAGATATTATTATTTGATTATTATTTGATTTAATGCTCTTTACCGTGACTTGGAATTCTAGAGCATCAGGGATGCCAGTATCTGGAAACTTCCTTCTTGGAGTTTATAGTAGACGAGATTATCTTCATTTTGATATACCGTGTCCCACTCGAACTTGTTCCCTTGTATCCTTTTTGCTTCGCGCAAGTTCGGGTCAATAATAGACCATTTAATTATTAATTGAATTCCCACTCTTTTCCTTGATCATCATATGTGCGTTACCGTGACTTTTAATTTAGGAGCACCAGACCTGTTATTTTCTCGAAACCAACTTGTCATGCCTGATCTACTCGAGACGCTCTTCACCCATGACCATTGTGTCCCACTCAGACACTCCATTTTGTGCTCCATTTCCTTCGTACAACTTTCGGTTCAATTTAGGCCAATTAATTATCTGCCGTAAAACCTGATTTAATTTCCCATTTAATTTTGGGACCCGACATTGACCCAACCTAGTCGACCCCAAATAGGAACATGGCCCACACGAAGCCTACTACCCGCCTGCTACTTGTGTCCCATCTATTTGAGCCCCCACATGCTACTTATTTGCCCATGATCATAAATACCTGTTTTTAATTCAAATATTGCACCCTGTCCATTTTGGCCCGACCCGGCTCGACCGAACCCAACCCCAGCTCCATGTTGCCCTCCATCATGACTGTCCATACCCCCACTGATATTTATCCCTACCCTAAACATCTCCTTTTTTATAAATTTATAATTCTCTCATTTGTATATATATATATATATATATATATATATATATATATATATATATATATATATATATATATATATATATACATATGGTATATACATATATGTATATGTATTATACTCTCACTCTCTCCCTACATCTAAATCCCCTCACAGCCAATCCCCCCCTTGTGGCCGACCTACCTCTCTCACTCTCTCTCTCCATTTTCTCTCTCTTCCAAGTAATATCTTTCATCCTCTCTCTTTCTATATAATGTACACACACACACAAATATCTCACCCTCTCACATCACCTTCTCTCTCCCTCTTGTACCCGACCAGGACACACAACCCCCCTACTGTTCACGAACACCCCCCCTCCCATCTCCATCTCACTTTTTCTCTCTCCTCCTTTTTAAATTCTTACACATACATACTTCTCTCTCTCTCTTTCTAATTCCTCACTTCTCTCTCTCTCCAACGCAACCCTCTCCTTCACGAGCAGCCATCCCCCGACCTCCCATGGTCGAGAACTCCACCTCAGCCTCCTCCCGACTCCTCCTCCTCCTCCCTAACACAACATCACCACCATCATCATTTTCCTTCTCCTCCTTCTTTATCTTCTTCATGTTCTTCTCCTCCCTCCTTCTTCTTTACATCCACCTCCACCACCACCACATCAAACGCCACCACCTCCACCAGTCCACGCCCCCCGCCGTGCGCCACCACGTGGCCGGCGCGCTCCCGCAGCGAGGCAGCAGCCGCAGCAGCACACTGTGCGCGCTCGCGCGGGCCGCCGTAGCAAGCCGCCGTGCCGCCGCACGGCGCTGCCGCCGGCCGCCGTCGCCGTGGTCGGCCACCCTTGGCCGGGCGCACCCCCAGGCAGGCCCCATGGCCGTCGTTGTCCTTCCCGACGCGTTAAATAGTCGATTCGTGCGTTTGGCACGGGTTCCCGTCGACGCGCGTGCGAAAAAGTTTCAGAAATGGTATTTCGGGACAGCAACTTCGCACCAATTGTTTGGATAATCCGACCGTTGGATCGGCGATTTCTTCACTCCGTCTCAATATTGGTATATACCCCTTCATCCCTGTCAAATTTGAACCGTTAATTTCGTCGTTTGATACATCAAAACCGGCCACCAAGTTGACGTTTTAATTTGTACTATTTTTGGACAGTTTCGTGATGCCAACTTCGCGGGTTCGTATCTTCGTCGTCGCAGCTTCATTTTGTGCGCCGTCAGTTCCGGTGCATAGCTGGTATAACCCTCTTCCTGCCCCCTTTAGATTTCATTTCAGTTTGAGCTTGTTAGGTCGGTCGAATTCGACGCCAAAGTTGGCCGTTCGAATTCTTAGTGTTGCACTTGTAAAATTCCATTTTTGAACCCGGGACTCCGGATTCAATTTCTGACACCACCAGTAGACTCGTGGCGTCGTTCTGGTTTGTTTTCATATAAAGTTTGCTTGATTTGGAGAACGTGGGCCCTGGCACGCATTTCGGTGCAAAGCGGGTCCACTTTCTGAGTCAACAGAACTTTTTAACGCCGGCTCATCGGAATCCAATTCTGGATATACCGTTGAGTTCGTATCGTCATTCTGGACTCGTTGACATATAATTTGCTAGGTTTTAGTGGACATTGGTTCCGGCACGCATTTCGGTGCAAGTCGGATACCAATATCCGGGTCAACGTGTCATTTTGAGTTCGGCTCATCGGAATCCAATTTGGGATATACCGTTGAGTTCGTATCGTCATTCTGGACTCGTTGACATATAATTTGCTGAGTTTTGAGGACATTGGCTCCGACACGCTTTTTCGTGCAAATCGGTTTCCAATGTCCGGGTCAACGGACCAATTTGAGATCGGGTCAACGGAAACCAATTCTGGATATACCGTTGGGTTCGTATCGTCATTCTGGATTCGTGGACATATAATTTGTTAGATTTTGTGCACTTTTATTTTGGCACGTTTTTTGGTGCAAAGTGTGTCCAACGGCGGACATCATTTTGGTCCGAAATTACCGTTTTGCCCCTGTGTCCAAATTGGACTTTTGGACAGGCTATCCTAGCTGATTTGACCATTCTGGACACGTTGGTGATGTTAGTTTCATCATCCGACAACATTTGTAGATTCCTTCCCTTTTTGTGTCATCCTATTATTATAATATTTTCTCCTTTTGGTTGTTTTAGAGACCCGTCGATTTCAGTGATTTCTAAATCATTGAAATTCATAAGTTGACCTTGTAGATGTTTATAGAGACTAGCTTGACCATGGTTGACTACTTTGACTAGACGTCGAAGTAGAGTCAACATTTGACCTAGGTTAGACTAGTTTTGACCCTGGTTGACCACAGTTGACTATTTTGACCAAAGTCAACCGGAAGTCAATCGTAGCCTAAAATTGACTAGAACTGGACCGAAGTTGACCAGTTGACCCAAAGTCAACTGTTAGTCAACGTTAGTCAAGTTTGACCTAGAGTTGACCTAGAATTGACCAGAGTTGACCAGTTGACCAAAGTCAACTGTAGGTCAACCATTGACCTAATTAACCTAGATTAGACTTAGGGTTGACCAGAGTTGACCAGTTGACCAAAGTCAACTGTACGTCAACCTTGATCCAGTTTGTCTTAGTTTGACCTAGATGTTAGTATATCTTTTGACCCTGATCAGCTCTTGTATTATTTCATCTTTAGGTCTGTGGCTTTACTCTGAACCCTGATTCATATTGACAGCAGGACCCCCGGCGAGTACATTCTCTGATAACTTATTCCCAATTTATGATAACTGTTATGATTCATGTACTTAGTGTTGATATGCTTATACCTGACACATGGTTCTCACGGATTGGTATTCTTGGATCCCGACGAGAGATGTTTCTCCTTCTTAGGTTGGGATGTATTGTGCAAGCTCCCTTGTAGCTCTTGCTCAATATATGGTCACTGATTCTAGAGAAGGTTCGCGACCTTCTCATTAGAATCCCGTACAGTGACGTTGTTTTCCATAAATAAATTGGCGACTCTGCTGGGGATAGCTGTCTCCTCCAACGAGATAGCAACAACTCAATGCGATATTTCGTCGATCGGCTCGACGAAGAAGACGATGGTCGTACAATTCGACCAATCTGCTTACGAAGAAATGCTCAAGGCGAAGGAGGGCCGAACTGCTTCCTCCGTTCTTCCTGCTGCCAAGAAGAAGGGACACTCTGTCTATGTCCCTAAGTCTTCTTCAACAGCCCGAGACGCTTCTGTCACTTCTCACGCTGACAAGAACACGTCTTCAACTTCCACGAAGCATACTTCGGCTTCTCTGAATACGGCAACAGTGGCTTCTCCTAGTCACGCTGACAAAGTTGGTTCTTTAACCAAGTCAGCGTGTCCAAGGAAAACCATCTCTGGACATGTCAAAGTCTCTTTCCCCTCTACTCTTACGACAGCAGTCGGCTCTTTAGCCATTGATGACTCTGTACGTATGGCAGTCAAAGGGCAGCGTACGGCAAAGGCAGCGTATACTAAGCCAAAGCCAGCGTATGCTAATAAAAAGGCAGCGTATGACCAGAAGTCCAAACTGAAGTCAGCGTATGCTAACAGATACAGTCCTTTGACTGTTTCTCAAAATCAAGCTGGGGGTTCTCTTCCACAGAACATACAAATGATTCCCCCTCAACTTGCACATCTTGTGCCAACCAAGAAGAAAGACTCTTTAGTCAACTCCTCTACTCCTAAGGTCTTTACCTCTGGAGTTAATTTGACTAGTACACTTACTAGATCAAACAAAGAAAAACGCCTTTTGGCTAATTCCTCTAAAGATGGATTATTACCGACTCCCTGTCGGAATAATACCCATCTTCCTTCTCTCAAAATTTCTCGATCTGAGAAAGGCAAATTACAAGTATCCAAGACTGATACCAAAGTCAGATCTCCTACGGATCTTCGTAACAAGCTTCATCAGAATCGTCTCGGTTCCACTGAGACAAGTATATTAGACCCTGATGCAGAATATGCCAAAAACTATGTGGCTCAAATTAATCAGTCTTTATACACTCAAGAACCGAGAAGACAGAAGAACAAAAGACAAGTTTCTACACAGAAACTATCTTCAAGTACTTCCCAATCTGTTCCTACAGATCTCCGGGAGTATTTACAAAATAAACGGAGAATTGACACTCCATCAGGTTATGATATTGCTCATATTTGCCATGAAAAGCATGGTTGCAACTTCCAACCTCGAGTTGTGATTCAATGTTGTTGTTCACCAAAAAGATGATCTGTTTTCGAACGGATTCAATATGAACCAATATTGGATGAAGATGAACCTCTTTATGCTTCTGTCAACATGACCTCCAGAAATATTGGGGGTAGCATACGATCTGATGCTATATCAGATTCTGAAGATGGAGTTTATCTCGGCACCCGATCCAGGACTGGAGCCTTGGCCAGAGTCTCTTCTTCTTCTCATCCAAGTGGTAATCCGGAGATCACAGAGGACTTCCTTGGAGAATCCAACTTTCCAGTATTGATTCCCGTAAATAGCCCCGGGAAAGATACTGACTCACACAGTAATGATTCAGAACAGACTGTTTCATCATCTATTCCTCGAACGATTACCACTTACATGGCAGAGGGCAATCATGAACCTTCAACTAGCACCGAAGCTCATGAACAAAGGATTTCTTCCTTAGAACAACAGTTGCGAGCTATGGCAGATATATTGAATGCTATGCACACTCTTATGCAAGCTCAGCATCAAACTCAGCAAGTCCAACATACAGCCCCTCCAGTTGTATTAAATACTCCTGTTGTTCCAAACCCGAAACCCTCTACTATTTCGGGGGTACAATCTAATGTTCCTGTACAACCCACTCCAAGTCAGTCTGGAGCTGGGGGTGGTACATATGCTGCAGTCCCTCCTCCCAATTACACTCAACAAGTTACAACTCCACAATCCTCCGGAATTGTTACTGAAGAGTTAAGAAATCTCCGAACTCAATTTGAGGCATTCAAACAGAAGGATGGTTTGCAAAGATTAGGTATCAAGCAACCTTACCCGATAGAATGGAAGCAAGTATCATATCCTCCTAAATACAAGCCTCCGACTATCTCTTTCTTTGATGGGACAACCTCCCCAAGTCAGTTCATTAATCACTTTGAGGTAATGACTGATCAACTGCAACCAAGTGACGCCCTCCTTACTCGGGTGTTTGTTGGGTGTCTCAAAGGAACGGCTTATGAATGGTATAGAAGTCTCCCTGATGGGTGCATTACCTCATTTGCCGGTTTTAAGCAAATATTTCTTGAACGGTTCTATGAAGGACTCAATGACATGACCATGTCAGCCCTCATAAGAATTAAACAGAAAAATAATGAAACCACCGAGGACTTCATTGAAAGATTCAGAAAAGAAGCCCTCAAAATGCCTCTCGGAACTCCCGATGCTGTTACTATCGACACTTGCAAGTCGAATCTCTTACCAATTATCAGCATGTGGACAGGGTCCACTCAGTTTTAAGATTGGCCTTCTTTCATTGTCAGTGCCAAGGCTGCTGAAGTCAGTGCTGAGACCTTCAAGGGTCTGGGGGTACAAATGGCTCCCAAGGAATCAAATCAGAGTGCTAGCAATAGTACTCGACCCAACAATCGCAAAGGGAAAGAAGCTCTTGAAGTCAATCTCCAAAGCAGTAGTCAAGAGGTAAAGACTACTCAAGCTACCCCAGCTCCAACAAATCAACAACAGAGACCTCCTCGGCCGAAGGAAGAATATTCTTTCGACGATGACGATGTTCAGGGTATCTTTGAATGCTTGCTCAAAGGTAACAAGATTCAATTGCCAGAAATCAAAAAGCCTGATGAAGCCAATAAGACAGATCATCCAAAATACTGTCCATATCATAGAATGCTGGGTCATACAATCCGGTCTTGCTATGTACTAAAAGGAAAGATCCAAGAGATGATTAAATCAGGAGCTGTGACACTGACACCCAAAGACAAGACGGTCACAGCAAATGTAATTTCAATGCAGTTCGGTGACTTCCCTCCTTTAATGGTAGAAAGTAGGATTGTTCCTATCCCCAAAGCAACTCTCGAAGTTGTGAACATCCCACCAGCACAGAATGAAGGACTTGTTCCTGTCACAACTAAGAAGGAAGAGATCATGTGGATTCACCCGGATTTAATGACGGAGTTTGAGACGTCTTCCTCTTCTCCTCGGAAGACTCCCTCATCTAAAAAGAAGCTCGGGAAGACTAAGTCATGCAATGTGACTTCTAGTTTCACACCCGATTTTTATCTAACCTCTACTTTCATCTTGGCAGGAAATTCACTCCCTACGGAGATAAAATCTGTACCTCAATCTGAAGATAGGTACAAGCCTGCATTTCATCTATAGGTTCACAATCTCGTGAATTAATGGCGAAGATGGGTTATGATCTAGCCACTGCTCCTGGTTTGAACTCAGGCAAAGGACTCCGAGCACCTTTGGCCATCACTATGAGACATAATCAATCTCGTGTTGGCCTTGGTTTCTGGAATGAAGCTCTCATCAAGCATAAAAGAACCAAGAGCAAGATAAAGAATTGCAACATGGTTTTCATAGACCCTGAACCGGAATCTGAAGTCGAAGTTCATGTTGGAACTCGGTCAGGAAAAATATATCTGAAAGATTATGTTGACGTTCCTGAAGAAATTTCTGATGTTCTTCCGGTTACAGCTCCAACACCAGTCTCTACTGAAGAGCCTTCAAATGTTCCTGTTGAGACAGTTTCTTTCAAACCAACAACAGCTGACAAAGGCAAATAACAAGTCCGCTTCGACAAACCATTGAAGAAGTCATCTCCTACAGGACTTGAAAAGCCTTATAATTTTGATATATTGGCTCAACTAGCCAATACACCAGCTAAATTATCAATCTTTGAGCTCTTACGCCTCTCTAAAGAGAGTCGAGAAACTCTGAGTGAAGCACTGCTGCAAGCAGAAACCTGCCTAACTCTCCTCAAGAAGTCAGAAACAGAACCTGTTTCTCATTGCCATAATGTATTGGAATTTATTCCAAACATTACCTTTATGCAGGACGATATGCTGCTAGAGGATAATCGACATGACCGTCCTTTATATCATATATGATATATCGATTCTATGAAGGTTGATCGTCTACTGATTGATCCAGGATCTGCTCTCAGTATTATGCCAAAGGCTATGCTAGATGCACTGAAGATACATGTGCATAGTCTTTCCAGCACTATCACTACCATCTTGGGATTCAATCAGGGAAAAAGTGAGCCTTTGGGCAAGATTCGCCTCAAATTTCAAATAGGCGATCTTCGCACCAAAGTTACTTTTTACATCATCGACAATCATGGCTGCTCATACAATGCTCTATTGGGGAGACCATTCTTGCATGAACATAATGTCGTTCCTTCGACTCTTCATCAGTGCTTCAAATATGTTGATGATAATGGAGAAGTTCAGAAGGAGGTTGCAGATCTCTATCCATTCAAAGGAGTCGAAGCTTACTTCAATGACGCTCGCATGTACAAAGATGAATACTCAAAAGTCTTGCAAGCTATGGATAATGACGATGAGATATCAAAAGTCGACACTTTTGTTATTCCTGTAAAAGGGCGTATCACTCCTCCGCAGTCTGTTAAATCATCCGAAGAAGGCTCACTGATAATTCCTGTCAGTGGACGTACTACTTCATCACCTGCCCAGGCTCCATAAGGCTCACTGATAATTCCTGTCAGTGGACGTACTACTGTGTCGTCTTCCCAAGCTTCACAAAGTTCGCTGATAATTCCTGTCAGTGGACATACCACTCCCCCTCCACCTTCTCAGACTAGACCAGATACTCTAGTCATTCCAGTCAGTGGACGTACTACTTATCCACGATCTTCTTCAAGGGAGCTCACCTCTTCTGAGCCTTTTGTTATCGATCTTAATCGAAACAAAACTTCTGATCGCTCTCCCTCTCCCCCTTTTGTCATTAATTTGACTAAGTCTGATAAGGCTTAACCTTCTGTTGTAAATACAGTATCTAATATTAATGAAGCATCTCCTTTGCAGTATATTGATGTCTGTAATCATGTACAAAGTTATTTACAATTGCTAGATAGCTTAAAGCCACTAACTATAGGAGTTATTCAAACTCTTCATACAGACGTATCATTGGAGTCCATACAAAAATCATACTTTGTGGTCCCTATTAGAAAGAAGGGAGAAAATCCAATATTCTTCTATAAAGGACCCTAGAATCCTCCTAATCTGGAAGAAGATGACACAAACGACGATACTGGAAGGTTACAACTGCGTCGCTACAGTCAGCAATCCAAAAATATCATCAAGAATATGGGTTATGACTTCAGAACCAGCCTCAATAATGGAAAAGGAAGAAGAATGCCCGTTCGAATTCTTCCATTAAAATACAGAAGGACAAAATGTGGTTTAGGTTACATTGCTCCTACTTCCTTTATCAACATAGTCCATGAAGATTCAAAATCCGATGAAGACGAACGATCTGAGTCTTCCGATTCCCTCTCTTGGGATTCTGACACGAGTATTGGCGATCTCCATCGCTCTATTCTATCCATCAATATGGTCTCTGTTGATGGCCCGCAAGAAAATGATGAAGATGAGGATGATTTTGAAATATCTCCTGAATCAGAACAATGGGCTCAAAGATTAGATAATCAATGGGAATTCAGGTTCGAGCAGAGGGAACCTCATACTGAAGATAAACTGATCCAAATT
Organism: Iris pallida; assembly: GCA_029216955.1. Lineage (NCBI taxonomy): Eukaryota > Viridiplantae > Streptophyta > Magnoliopsida > Asparagales > Iridaceae > Iris > Iris pallida. The sequence goes on along the minus strand of JANAVB010031416.1, from coordinate 1,609,950 downwards.
GATGTTGGTGAAGAAGGGTCCCCTAAACCAATATTCATCAGTGAAAGTCTTTCAGAAACAGATAAGCAAGACATGATCAAGCTTATTCATGATTATATCAATGTCTTCGCTTGGAGTTATGAGGATATGTCGGGACTAGATCCAAAGATTGCAATGCACAAACTTAATATCATGCCAAATGCTAAACCAGTCAAACAACAACAACGACGATTTCGTCCAGACATTATGGATGCAATTGAAGCTGAAGTCAACAAGCTTATGGCTTCCGAATTTATTCGAGAGGAACAACATCCTGAATGGGTGGCTAACATCGTTCCTGTCCTTAAAAAGACTGGCAAGATCCGAGTCTGTATAGACTTTCGCGATCTCAATGCAGCTTGTCCTAAAGATGAGTTTCCTCTTCCAATTACAGATGTCATGATCGACAACACATGTGGTTTCGAAGGATATCATTCATGGATGGGTATTCAGGATATAATCAAATCAAAATATTTCCAGATGATGAAAAACACACTTCCTTCAGAACACCGATCGGTACATACTGTTATACAGTGATGCCGTTTGGTCTCAAAAATGCAGGAGCAACATATCAGCGAGCAATGAGCACTATATTTCGCGAACATCTCCGGAAAATAGTCGAATGCTATGTTGATGATATTGCAGTCAAAAGTCGACGAAAGGAGGATCATATCCAAGATTTGAAGACTATCTTTGATTTAATGCGTCAGCATCAACTTAAAATGAACCCTACTAAGTCCTTCCTGGGCGTCTCTAGTGGTAAATTTATCGACTTCGTCATTACCGCTAAAGGTATACACGTGGATCCCGAGAAGATCAAAGCCATTCAAGAGATGCGTCCTCCACGCACCTTAAAAGAGCTACGAGGATTTCAAGGAAGAATCGCTTATATCAGGAGATTCATTTCTAACTTATCAGGACGCTGCAGACCATTCAACAAACTTCTGAAGAAAGGTGTATCTTTCGTCTGGAACGAAGAATGTCAAAAAGCATTTGACGATATCAAACAGTATCTCATGAACCCTCTAGTTTTGGTACCTCCCGTCTCGGGAATACCATTCCTTCTATATGTTCGAGCCATGGATCATTCTCTTGGTGCATTACTTGCCCAAAAAAATAAAGATGGCCATGAACAGGCTATTTATTATCTCAGTCGCACAATGACAGGCGCTGAACCGCGTTATTCTCCAATCGAGAAAGAATGCTTAGCATTAATGTTTGCTGTTCAGAAAATGCGACATTATATTATCGGTCAAACGATTCACGTCATTTCTAGAGTGAATCCCATCAGGATTATGATGAAGAAACCCGGTATTCTCAACTCCAGACTAGCTAATTGGGGAATCTTGTTAGCTCAATACGATATACATTATATTCCTCAGAAGTCAGTTAAAGGACAGGCTCTTGCTGATTTTCTGGCAGCTCATGCGATTCCAGAAGATTCTAAATTATATGATGAGATCCCAGATGAAGTTTTGGATTCAAATCTGGTTTCTGAAGAAATTCCTACCTGGCGTCTATTCTTTGATGGAGCATCTAGAATAGGTCCTAACGGCGATATTGTCGCCGGAGTTGGGATTGTTCTTGTCTCCCCAGAAGGACTAACTATTCAGAGGGCTTATTCTCTGGATCAATCATGTTCAAACAATGTAGCCGAATACAATGCATTGCTCATCGGTCTTCAACTTGCTAAACATCTAGATATTCAATATTTGGAAGTTTATGGAGACTCCAAGCTTATTGTCAATCAGATCAGAGGAACGTATGAAGTTCGTCATCAAGATTTGATACCTTATCATCGAGCAGCACTCTCTATGGCCTCCTTCTTTGAAGGTTTCTTTATTGAACATGTTCGACGAGCCTATAATGCAGAAGCTGATGCTTTGGCTAATCTTGCTGCTGTGTTAGCCATACCAATCAGACGTCAACAAATAATAGTGGTTTATAACCGAGAACTATTCTGTGTTGAGAATAATCTGGCTTTGGCTTTTCCTCATAATCCTCATGAAGATTCTCTCAACCTTGATGCTGGATTAAAGTTTGACAAAGTGTCCTCGTCTTCTTTCGATTCTACTATGGAATATGTCTTTTCTAATGAAACAGAAGCCATAACTGAAGACTGGAGACGCCCATTTCTAGATTTTGTATTATATGACATACTTCCTGATAATCCGAGTGAAGCAGCGTCTATTCGGCGTAGATCTCTCAGATTCTATTATAATCATACTACGAAGACACTATATCGTCGGTCCTACGACGGTCTTCTCCTTCGATGCATCGCTGGTGAAGAAGCACAACAGATAATCCGTGAAGCACATGATGGTGTTTGCGGAGCTCATCAACCAGGTCCTAAACTTCAAGATCGTATCCGACGTATGGGTTATTATTGGCCCACGATGGTGGCTGACGCCATTCAATATGCTCGGAAATGTAAAGCCTGTCAAATTCATGCAGACTTTATCCATCAACCGTCAGAGTTCTTACACCCAACAGCGGCATCATGGCCCTTTGAAGCTTGGGGCATGGACGTCATTGGTCCCATCAACCCACCATCATCAAGAGGACATCGGTTTATTCTAGCAATAACCGATTACTTTTCCAAATGGGCTGAAGCCATCCCGTTGTCTGAAGTCAAAACTTCTAGTGTTATCAACTTCGTCAAACATCATGTCATCTATCGATTTGGTGTTCCTCGACGTATTATCCATGATAATGGACCGCAGTTTGTCAGTCAGAAATTTACTCGATTCTGCGATGATCATCGGATCAATAATTTAGCTTCTACAGCATATAATCCAGCAGCTAATGGATTGGCAGAAGCTTTCAATAAAACGATCATCAAACTCTTGAAAAAGTTCATTTCCTCCAACAAATGCAACTGGAGCGAGAAGCTTGGTGAATGTTTATGGGCCTACCACACCACAGTTCGCAATACAACCGGATGTACGCCTTTCTCTTTAGTATATGGGTGTGAAGCTGTTCTTCCCCTCGAGATCCAGATTCCTTCTCTGAGAATTGCAATCTCCAATGAACTTACAACAGAAAACAATGATCGTCTTCGACTTCAAGAATTGGAAGCTCTAGATGAAAAACGATTGTATGCTCAACAAAATATCGAGCTGTATCAGGCCCGAATCTCAAAAGCTTTTAACCGAAAAGTCAAAGTCAGAGCATATCAGAAGGAAGAATTGGTCCTTACTGTCAGACGTCCTATGACCATGACACATATGAGCAAAGACAAATTTGACGCGAAATGGGAAGGCCCATTCGTAGTAAACAAAGTCTTCTCTAACGGACTTCTCTAACGGAGCATACCAGCTTGCCTCTATGGATGGGAAAGTCATGATGATGCCTATCAATGGAAAATTCTTAAAGAAATATTATGTATAATATTTTCATCATTCCCCAGCAAATATAAAATTCTTCTCTACAAAAGTTATCTCGATATCGTTATCCCCAGAGGAAACCGATATTCTACCATGTATCATTTTTCCAGAGAATTTGATATCTTGTCTTATTAGATCCCCAGTAGACTTAATAAAGATCTTGTATAGAAAATCATGTCCATATTACCTCTGAATTTTCTATCTCAGTATGTATCATATTTTCTATTCTCTGAAAATGATATCTCGTCTTTTGATTTTCGAGTCCAAAGATCATGGAAAATAGAATCCAAAGATATCTTTATATCTGAATTCTGTTTTCTCTAATCAGTATTAAACTAAAATTATCTTTGGTTTAGTATCATGATAGAGTTACAAAGTTTATTTGTATATTCTATTTTTTTGAAATATGTCATGTATTATTTACCTCTGAACATGTTTTCTACAAAAATATCATCCACAGAATTGAAATCAAGCCAAGATATTCATTTCAATCAAAATCAGAACATTGATTACAAATGGGTATCAAAACTTCAATACATGATAAATGTAAAAGATCTATTTAGGAGGAGTAATTATCTCCTGAATACGAACGATTACATTATTTATCTTTTCTTCATGAGCTTTCTTGATTCGCTCTGTTGTTTCAGCTCCAATCATCCGTTGGTCATATTCCACAATAATAGAGCTACGGCGGTTGGTCTCTTCAATCTGATTGGTTTGCATCAATTCTCTCTCTTGCTGTAAAACTTGACAGCGTTCAGCTGCAGATTTACGATCAGTAGCAATCTCTGATTGTTCTGTTTCCACAGAGGCAATTTGCTCCTGAAGACGAGCTAGTTCTTCCCTCAACTTCCTAAGCTCTTCAGCTTTTGACGCTTCATCTTTCTCTAGGCGCTCCATATTCTGACGAGTACTTATTATTTCTTCGTCTTTCGCCATTAACACTTTGGAAGACTGAGCGAGGAATTCTGTCAGAGCAATATGCTGAGCTTGAGCTTCATTCTCCAATTGAGCAATCTCAGCTGCAGTCAGGGAATTAATATCCTCCTTTTTTATCTCCCAATATTTATGGATGTTTGCTTCTAAATCATTCAGAAGATGTTCAAAAAAGACACATTGGATCCCATAACCAGCCTGTCTCAAAGCTGAAAGTGGAAAACTAGTCGCCTCTCGAAGACTCGAAAAGGGCATAGTCTCATCCTTCATAAGTCGTCTTGAGAATGTATCCAGATACGAATAAATAATATCTGAATACATCCCCATGATCTTTGCTATCCCTGTATCAAAACCGGAAGTCGCTGCAATAGTAGGGGAAGGAGCAGGAGGAGCCTTTATTCTTGGAGCTGAAGTTAGTGCTTTTGGAGAACTCGGCAAATGTGAACTCCCCTCACCCACATCAGTTTGAACAAGTGGGGCTTGAGTAGAACTCATAGCCGGTGCAGTTCCTACAGCTGTTGAAAAAAAAGCATGATCAAAACCAAAAGACAATAAAGCAGAGACAAGACAAAACTCTGATGAATAAAATATTACCTGGAGCTGGTTCATATTCAGTTTCCTTCGGATCATTCAGCCCGGCTCGTAGTCTGTTCAGAGTACTTTCTGACACGGGATTTATTTTACTGCTTCCCGCCCCAGAAGTACTCAGAACTTGAACCTCTATATGCCTCTCCGGCTCTGGTATCAACCCTGAGTGTTGACCAATGGTCTTCAGTACATCAATTGGTGTTTTAGACGGTGATTCATCGTCTATCTCCATGTCTTCTTCTCCAGAATAATGAGACGACGGTTCATAGTCAACTTGTTCGCTCTCTGAAGCTTCAGCAATTGGTTTGAGAGAAGTGGCTTCCTTCACTGATTCTTCCGAAATCAGTAAGTCATTAGTTGTTTCAGTCTGATGCTCGGCCTCTACCGCAAGTTGACTAATCTCCTGCGTATCATCGGCCATTGGCGGAATCGATCCTATATCAGAAGGCATGGATGACCCAGCAGGTTCAGGAATATCTTCTTCAACAGGTTCTGCCTTTACAGAAAAATCAAAAGCAGCTTGTTTTTCTGAAGCCAATCGCACAGCACGATCGGTGGGACTCTCTGTATCGAAACAAATTACGGATTTAGTTTTTGAAACTATCACTTTCCTTCCTATTCTTTTTGTGAATGGAACAGTAGGATAATTGTCTTTTGGATCACTACCTGCTTCATCAGTATCTCTGACTCGATTGGAAACAGAAGAAGTCCCTGGAATGGTAATTCCTCCACGATTTCGAGTCTCTGCTCGAGTGACTCTTTTTGGGGCAGGCCCAGCAGCACCTTTGCCCCGCTTCCTCTTCGGGGTATTATCAGCAGATATACTTTCTTCAGCACTCCCGATGGGTACATGTAATGGTTGATGAAGGTCATCAGAGAAGAAAGTTTCTAGAACTTCATCATCAACTTCATCGGTAGCCAAAGGATCTTCTTGATCATGGCAATCTCTAGGCAGGGCTGATTTAGTTGATTTCTTTTCAATATGAATAAAGCTTCTACCTAAGATGCTGAATTTTTCATCAAAGGTATTAGCTGATACATAGAATTTGGCATAAGACGCCAATATTCTAGCTCCTCTCTGATAGGTGATCGGATCTGGCATGGAAAAGGTAGCCCCTGTACCTTTAGCAATGTAATATATCCACGCTCTGGCACCATCAATCAACCCGCCTTGATAACCAAAACACGTCGTTGTATTGCCTACATGCAACTGATCGTAACTAAATTGTCGAGCAAACCTGCTCGGAAGATATGGTTCTAGATAAGTGATGTTTTCACGGCGGCAGATTAAATGAGATGGCCTGATCCTCTTCAGCCATTCATGTTGAACATCATCCAATTCATTGTCACCAATGCCATCAATCAACCTTCCAGGCATGGTCTCATATCCAACAGGTGGAGGAACACAAGTGAAGCTCCATAGTTCTCCCCTGTTTAATATAGTCCTGCAATCTGTCAAAGTGTCATATTTCCACTTTGGTGTGTGACTGTATCTTTCCAGAAAGGTGTCATCTGGTCTAGCCATCCCAGCACTCATAAGAGATTCGAAATGCAGAAGTAGCCATCCAAATAAATATGTAAAGGGCATTTCTACCCGAGGAAAGGATGTAAGGCTCTTCCTTGCCAATTCAAACATTCTATCTGTGTATGCCCTTAATCCAGCATTCAGACGGCATGTCATCGCTGTCAGTAAATCCATCTTATACCCAAAAACCAGACGGACTGCTGCGAAGACAACTCCTCTGTGCATCCTGTCTGCTGAACAGGTGCCAGGAACTACGAATTTTCTCAGCCAGAGAGAGATAAATCCGGCCAGATGACCTTCAGCGGATAATTCTCGGTTGCCCTGCTTAATATAGGTTTCAAACCTATCACCGGCTTTATAAGTGCCTTCGTCTTCCTCAATGACAATGTCGTCACGAGTGGTATCCCGGATGAGCCTATCAATCTCAGCTTGATTCAGAGGTTTAAATTCACCGACATACTGCTCAGACTTCTTCTTCTTTTGAACTTCATCAGTACGGCCTTGAAATAAATAGGCCATCCATTTGGAAGAATAACAGTTAGAATCTCCTTCTCCACCTTGTCCTTTATAAAATGCCTTACAAATACTGTAATGGCACATCAATTCTTCAAAGACATAAAGAACCAATGGGTTGGCTTCGGAGATCTTATTCATTTCATCAACGAAAGGGATATACTCTTCATATGGCAGATCTGCTGTTGGCAGTTGAGAAATATATGCCATTTCATGAAGGGCGAATCCCATTTTGCCTCTTGGGGTCATGAAGGTGCCGGTACGGTAGTTATACCTCTCCGCTAACGCCAAGAACAAATCCGGGTTTGGCCTGAAACCATAGGCAGTGCACTTAATGGCATCATATAGGCCTATCACCTGTAACTGTTCACCAAAATTCTTCAGAATCCATTTCACAAGAGCAGTCCATCTGGTATTCTCCGGATTTACCAGACCAGTCAGCCTTATTGACTGTTTTGGATAGATGGCATTTTCCAGTTGAGCAAATTCGTTTGCAAAAATTGGGACTCTGACTGGCTTCAGCAGTGCCGAGTCCTCAGGAGGGATAGTGGCAGGTAGCAGTCCTCGCAGAGAGGTGACATGTGGTTCAGTACCACTGCGAAATCTTCCTTGACGATATCCTATCCACCCAGCCTTTACTTGTCGGGATGGAGTGATATCCCACTTCATCTGTCTTTGACAACTCGCATGAAATAAACGAGCTATGTTGATGCTTTTTGATAAACCAGTCAAATACATTGGCTGATTTACATCACCATCCCTATAGTAACAGTATGATACTTTGTCCAGAGCAGGCTGAGAATTCATGTCAATAGCATCTCCGAAAAAAATGCTGGCTTCGAATGGGTAACACCATCTACACTTTGTAAAGGCAGTCCACTCATCAGGTTCAGCAAAGTGTCATTTTCTTGATTGGTCAAAAGAGCTATTCTTGTAGAAGGTCCATCGAATTGGGGAAAACGAACATGTGATAAGTCACTTCTATAGTTATTTCCCACACATCCTTCAAATTCTGTCTCCTGAGCCAGAATATCCACTGCAAAAGAAGAATAAAACCTTAGTAATCTTCAACATCAAGAGATGACAAAGTTCAGCATACGCTCAGTTTTTACTAAGCGTATGGCAGACTCAAAGTTCAGCATACGCTCAGTTTTTACTAAGCGTATGGCAGACTCAAAGTTCAGCATACGCTCAGTTTTTACTAAGCGTATGGCAGACTCAAAGTTCAGCATACGCTCAGTTTTTCTTAAGCGTATGGCAGATTCAAAGTTCAGCATACGCTCAGTTTTTACTAAGCGTATGGCAGACTCAAAGTTCAGCATACGCTCAGTTTTTACTAAGCGTATGGCAGACTCAAGGTTCAGCATACGCTCAGTATATCCTTAGCGTATGGCAGACTCGAAGATCCATATACGCTCAGTTTATTCTAAGCGTATGACAGATTTAGAGATCACTTTTTACGCTCAGTTTATCTTAAGTGAATGATTTTAAAAGTTCAGTTTATGTTCAGGAGTTAGCGTATCTCAGTGAGACAACTCGCCATAACATATTCTTTCAAGACAGCGTATTTTGACATTTCTATCAAAAATATGCGTATCATACAGAATACGCTCCAAACATATTTTTCGTATAAACAAAAAATATGGGATACGGCTGAACCCTAAAGAGGGAAGCGTATTTTCTGACGTATTTGACCCTAAAAAGGGGATATGTTTTATGATTTTGTTCTAACCAGAGCCCTAAATAGGGGATAGTTACAGTTCATCATCATCATCCTCACCATAGAGAGGCTTCAATGGGCGTTAACTTCGTCGAACGCGCTCATTGGTAGTCTTCTTAGCAGCGGCGGCGGCGGGCTGAGATGACTCCGCAGGAGCCTTCCCCTTTTCCTTCGCAGCAGCATCAACCTTGGGTGCCATTGATAAAGCTTGAGTCGAAGAAGAAGAAGAAGTTGAGTCTTGAGTTTCTTTTTTCTCTCTCGAAGATGGATACAAAAGTAAAGAAATAAATCAGGTCTTGGAAGACCTATTTATAGAAGAAAAGAAGAAGTTCAAACGGCGGATATTCTTTAAACAGAATCCCTAAAGATTTGCACTGATATTGAGGAAGATAACAAACTTATGCCAGCGTATCAGGACTTATTCCCACTTTAAGTTCAAAGTAATTTCGAACTTTTGAAATTCATAAAGTTCGAAAACTTTGAAGGGGGTCTTGTAGGGTGTGAAAATTATGACACGCTGATATAAGACCCAGCCCAAGTCATACGCTCAAGACCATACGCTCAGCCAAAGCCATACGCTCAAGGTCATACGTTCAGCCAAGGCCATACGCTCATCTAAAGGCCGTACGCTCAGTGAATATTTTATTATTTCCTGAGATGACAGCACAGCATGTATTTAATAAAGGATGAATCTGACACTTCGTCTTTCGTGCAAAGACAGCTGCCCCATGAAGATTAGCCGTCGTATAGGTTTTCGAGAAAAGATTTTATCTCTTACGAGAACAGCTCAGCAGCCATCATAAATAAAGAGCCATCATTACTGTCATTTCTAACAGTCTGTCATCATATCTGCAGCACAACGCTCAAGAAATATTTGTCAGTATTTGAAGATATGGCGTATTTGAGAAGATTGAGAAATAGCCACGTGTCTACTCCCTCAATGCATACGGCTTCTTGCCATCCAAGTGAGCGTATGGACTCCATACGACTCTTCCCATCCAAGTGAGCGTATGGACTCCATACGACTCTTCCCAACTAAGTGAGCGTATGGACTCCATACGACTCTTCCCAACTAAGTGAGCGTATGGACTCTATACGACTCCTTCCAACTAAGTGAGCGTATGGACCCCATACGACTCCTTCCAACTAAGTAAGCGTATGGACTCCATACGACTCCTTCCCAATCAAGTGAGCGTATCAGCTTTATATGATCCAAGTCAGCGTATGTAAGACATGTGCTTTCAAAAGCTAGCGTATGACTCTTCTTCAAAGACAGCGTATCACAGCAAAGGCATCCAGGATGACTTTTAATGTACAGTCAACACACGTTCTCACGTGTCCTGTACTCAGTTACTCAGTTATTCAGAAGTTATGCAACATGGCATCCATGCCACCAATCTCTCCTAGATATATTCCACTACTCTCAACCGTACTCCAAGGTGTCTTCACCAGAATTCGCCACGCGTCCCTACAGTTATGCACACGTCAAGTAACTGACTGAGCGTATGCTTCAGAACAGTTATCCAGAACTCTATAAAAGAGAGTTTCTTTATTTTCATCACAGGACAGTCAATTTTAGAGAGAACAGGAAGATTGCCCAGTTGCTATCCAAGTTCTTCGAAGTTCAAGTTTTCTTCATCGCATCGTCCAAGGGATAAAGTAATCGTCTTCTAGATTAGATTCCTACAGTTGTAATTTTCTCAGATACAAAATAAATAAAGTAAATTTATTTATGGAAAACAGACGTGTCCTGTTTGGATCCATTCTACCAGTTGGGGTAGGGGGAGTAGTAGCGTATGCCTGTGATCATATCCCCTTGCATTCTTGAACAGTGTGAGTCATATACCGCACTTATGACTTGCCAGGCCGATTCTTGACAGTTACCCAAGCCGATCACAAGTTGAAACTGCTACTCACACACATTGGATATATGGCTTACCTTGATTTGTGTACATACCCTGATTTAGTTCTACTTTCTTGTTCTAGCTCTAGCTCTACAGCTTACCATGCCATGATACATATATGTACACTCCATGATTTCATTGTATATGCTCTATTTACAGTCTTATAGCTTTTATTCTATCTTGAGATCTGTTATGAGATATATGTACTCGTTCTATCCTGACCAGATATGTTGACAAAATTTTAGGAGTAGTTGTGCCCTCATTATTGGACTTCATGATGTTGCTAGCTGAGGTGGATCTCACTATTCTTCTCTGGGAGTTGCCTGGTAGTTATCCTTAGTTAGTCTTGTTGTTCCTTCTTAATCTTTTATGTCTTATGATTATTGTAGATTCTAGTTGTTCTAGTGATATTATTATTTATTCTTGTCTTATCTTCCTTAGTTTTCGTGATGTGACATGAGTACATTTCTAGTTATGGATTCTTAGATGTTGTAGTTAGTATAGTATACTTGACAGCGTTCTACCGCCGATACCGCGGCGTAGGCTGGACGTGGCCCACATATTCGTACCCGTATATCCGGGTGCGGGTCGTGACACGTTTTTAGTGGTGGCCCATGCAGGTCAGTCTTTGCAATTAATGCGAAGTCGTGGTAGTACTTGAACTTATCTGTACTACTGCGAGCCTGCCCTAGGATTAAGGTTGAGTCATGGAATATTTTAGGATTTTGGTACTCAGTCACATATTAGGAACTCTTGGTAGATTCCAGGGATGACCCCTGGGGAATCTTATTTCGAAGGCTTTCAAATCTTTTCCCACTTGTTTCCATTCGTCCTGATTTCTGAAATATTTGTCTGTATCAAACTTTATTCCTTCTTGGGATGAGTTTGTAGACCCCAGAGGGAAGTTATAAGTTGGACTTGTATATCATCTAGGTTGGGGAGAGAATATGATTTACCAACCTCGTATCATGGTCGAGGTTTATTTTAGATTATATTCCACCATTTTCTATCTTGACCTAGGTAGTACCCTCGGGACTTTTCCTGAGATTTTCCTCTGAACCCTATCTCGGAAGTTGTTTCCGTTGTTTCTATTAACTTACCCTTGACTTGTTGTTGAAATTTAAATCTTAATATTCGTTATTGACCTTTGATTTTGTTTCAGAAAATTCTTTTAAGAATTGAGTTAAGATATCCTGATAAACATATTTTGGACGAGGACGATGAGAACGGTAAGTGTCTACTTTACTTATGGAGTTTGGAATTTATCGCAGTCATATATGCTAGCCTGACAGGGACATGGAGCCTGATTTTGGATATACTATCCTAGTTATGGAATTTAGATTCTCTTACAGCCATACCGGTTGGCGTGGTAAGGAATCTAGATGACATGATTATAAGGTGTATACCTTGGTTATGGACTCTATCGTTTATTATAGCTATGTTTACTAGCGTGGCGTAAATTCTGGCAACATGATTTTGGATAGACGTGTATGGTTATCAGGTCATATCTTAAATTGATTCACTTCTTTTACCAATTAAGCAAGATAATTCCTACCATTATTTCTTGTTTATCATTATTTTATCTCCCATTGCATGATGATTTTCTCATCTTACCGTCATTTCCTTTGCCTTGTTTAGCTATTTCTTGATTACACAAATCACCTATCTCGTATCTACATCTGTTATCTACACTTGAAAACTCTAAAGATTTTGAAATTTTCATATCCAAATTGTTTCTTAAATTTTGATATTGTTAAGATTTTAATTCCCTTCTGTCTATGACCAATCAATTTTGGTCGTCTTGTTTATCGTGCCAAAGAGTCTTGGTTGCTGACTAGACTCTAGATAACTTTGAATTCCTTGTGACTTGGGTTCCTTCCTAAATTGTGCTTTTAGGACCTTGATTTCGAATTCATGATTTTATCGTCTTTCATAACTGAACTTGGATTCCTACATTGAGATGTTATCCCCATCGGGAGCATCGGATACATCATGTCATGTGTTTCGTGTACATTATGTATTCCTCGCTCTCATGTTATTCATGTTTCTCATGTGCTTCATGCTCGTTCATGCATGCTCGTGTACTCTCATATGCTCTCATGAATCGGTCATATTTCCCATGTATCTTATGTATAACCTATACTTCATGTGCACTCATTTATGATCCTTCATGTGAATTTTATGTGCACCCATTTATGGGCCCCCATGTGAACTTTATGTGTATTCATGTATGAGCTCTCATGTATACTTCATGTGCACCCATTTATGGGATTCCTGTGAAAATCATGGACATAACATAACTTGTCTGGATCCTTGTGTATTGATTGGGGTATGGGGGAGTATAAATAGTCATGTGAACAATTCTAAAGTAGTATAGCCATGTACGTCTCTTTAGTATAGCCATGTGCAAATCAAGTCGTTCACATGTCGACTTTGTACTCTAAATCACTAGTCACTGGTAGATCTCTACTTATAGTAGATATTTTTATTACAGTTCTCTCTCTGTTTACATCATATACTTTCTTTCAGTTTCATGTATCGTACTCTCTTGCATGTTTATATTATCTAACCTGTTATGATCTGCGTAAGATGTATTGTACTCGCTCCCGTCCTGACTGGACCTGTTGAAAATTTTACAGAGGATGATGAGGAACCCTGCACCCCTTACCTTGGAGCTTGCCTAGATGACACTCGTGACCTGGACCCCTGGGAAGGTTCAGGCAGCTGCTGAGGATGATACCCATTGCATAGTTAGATAGTCTAGATTGTTTCTTTTTCATGTTTAGTTGTTGTCCTTATTTTCAGAGTTGTATAATTTGAGATGTTGAGACTAGTAGTTGTTAACTTATGTTATTTCACTCTGTTGTGCCTCAGTTGAGGAGTTTCTTATCTATTTCATCGTGTCATATTTTATCTCTAGATTGTGATTGAGTTGTACCTCTATGTTGGCCTCCTTATGGAGAGTATTTCATGTTATGTTAGTTATAGTTCATGACCTATAACAACGTTCTACCGCCGACACTACGGCGTAGGCTGGGCGCTATTACGTACTCGTACCCTCACGGTGGGTGCGGGTCGAGACATCATGTCACAATTATCCCATATTACACTAAGGATCAAGAGAAACAACACGGATAAGGTAACAAGATTTGCCATGGCATAACAAATGGTACAAGAGATCAAAAGGGGTACCAGGGACAGCATGCACCATCAAACAGCATGCGCCAACAAACAGCATACGCCAGCAAACAGCCAGCAACAGCATTCGCCAGCAAACATCATGCGCCATAAAAACAGCATGTGCCAGCAAACAGCCAGCAAACAGTATGCGCCAGCAAACAGCCGACAACAGCTTTTTGCCAGCAAACAGCATGCACTGCTCATCTTCCCCAACCAGCCTCCAATGGCCATGAAAATCCATGAACCAAAAGACCATAAATTACTCAAAATAAGTCAAAATAAGGACTTCCAATGGTCTAAAATGGGTAAAATCAAATTTTCTACAACATGGAACCATCAAAACTTGAAAACAAGAAGGTTTGACAGATCAAAACCATGAAAATTCGAAAATAGCTAAAACCTAGATCTAGAAGAAAATATACAAGAAAATATAAAATGACAAGAACTAAGGTGGATTAGAAAGTTGCATAGAAGAGTTTAGAACAATAAAAATGGTGGGTTCTTTCAAGAAGCAAGTTGCACTTGTCTAGGCTAGGGTTCTCTTGGATGGTGGTGGAAATTAAATGAAGAAGGAAGAAAGTAATGATGAGAGAGAAAGGGAAGGGGTTATAAATAAAGAGGGTGGTGGTAGGTAGGAGGGTTCACCTTTGGTTCATGATGAACCAAAGCAAACCAAGCCAAGCCGAACCAACCCAAGAATAAACCAATCAATGAAATGCTAGAATAAATCAAGCAGAGAGACATGCAATACGGGTCAAATTATGTATACGTATACAAAGATACGTAATACGAACCACGGGCATTACAACTCTACCCACCTTAAAAGAATTCTGTCCTCGAAATTTAATTAAGTAGCTAGAAAGACAAGACAAGCTATACTAAGCAATCAATCGAACAATCAATCATGCAAGTAAGGAATTTGAAGGGAGAAGGAAGAGGGAAGACATCCTGCTAGGAACCTCTCTGTCGGGTCTGGATCCGAGCTGGGGCCAGGGCATACTGCTGGGGTCTCTGCTGCTGGAATACTTGGGTCTGAGGCGACAATGGGCTCGGAGGCTGGTACTGCTGTTGTACTGGTGCTGGTGCTGGTCCCCTTACCGAGGGACTAGTCTGGGCCGATTATGAACTGTCCCTATTCGGGCAGGATCCTATCTTATGATCCGGTGCTCCACAAGCCAGGCACAATTCCTGCGCTCTACGATATTCTGATACTACATGCCCTAGCTTCCCACAATGAGTACAGCCCATTGCGGAAGACTGCTTCTGCTTCTGTTGTTGAGGGGGCGTCGGTGTCGAGTGCTGAACCGACAAAATCGAATCCGTCCTTCGGGGAACTCCGATAGTTAAAGCCCTAGCTGTCGGGGCTGGTGCTGAAGACTGATTCATCTGGCCATGAGATCGCTTTCGACCTCCGGTCCTGTCCCTTAAGATATCTAAATACTCTATCTAATGCAGTCCAATAAGATTGGTTTGGGTTACTAGTGTATCTGCTTAGTCTCCCAATAGC
The DNA here is from genome assembly GCA_029216955.1 of Iris pallida. Classification (NCBI taxonomy): domain Eukaryota; kingdom Viridiplantae; phylum Streptophyta; class Magnoliopsida; order Asparagales; family Iridaceae; genus Iris; species Iris pallida. The sequence continues at coordinate 1,594,673 of JANAVB010031416.1, read as the reverse complement.
AAATACAATATCAGGTCTGGTCCTGTTAGTTATGTACATGAGGGACCCAATCATTTGTGAATATCTATGTTGTTATATAGGAGATCCTTCATTCTTCTTGAGAACAATATTACTGTCATAAGGGATAAGGACATGTTTCTTGTCAAAATACTCAAACTTCCTTAGCAATTTCTCAATTGAATGTGCTAAGGATAGAGTATAGCCCTCTTTCATTTTTGACACTTGCATTCCATAGGAATGACCCCATAGTTGTATCTCCATTGTGTCCATTTCGTGTCCATTTGGAGGTCATAGGAGTGTCCTTTGTGTTGTGGTTGTGTCCATGTGGGAAAATTTCAAATTTGGACACACTATGTGTTGTTGTTATGTATGAATGAATTATTACATGTTTAATCTCATATTTTTGTATTGGAGATGTGTTCTATAGTGTCTCATATATACATATTAGTGTAGAGAGTGAGTTCTTGATATATTATGTTATATACTTGTGTTCTTTTGTCTCAAACTACCTAAATCCGTCATGATTTTTATCCACGTTTTTAATTTCAGCCCTAACTTAGAAATGTCATAACTTCTAGCTCAAAGCTCGGTTTAATCTCCCATTTTTTTAAAAGAAGCGTATTAAAGTTAGATTTCCAAAAACATGTATTAATAGGTCTAATTCTTTCTGTAACTTTCTGGAGAATTATTTGAGTGTCAGCTGTACGAAAGACAAACGCGTTCTCGGTGTTTTTGCGATTTCGGGAGTTTCCGGAAACGAAAATGCGATCCGTTTAAAGTTTCGGAAAGCTAACACATAGATCTATAACATACTTTAATCCTAAATTTTAATTCATGCTGAGATGGTACAGTATTGATTATTAGTAGGAGTTACTATTCGGCATATGCATTTTGTGCACCCTTGTGTGTAATATAATGTTCTATTTGATTTTAACCCATGTTAATGTATATACATTATGTAATTAAATAGAGAATACAAGCATGAGTAAATGGTTAAATAAATGATGTATGAGGTATAAGTATCCTATCTAATGTAAACATGTATAAGTATGGCTTGTAATGAATATGTAGGTTCCATAGTATGTAATGTATGGTGCATATAGTGGTACAAGAGAATAATGAATGATGAATGAATGCAAGTATGAATGTAATGTAATAATAGATGTAATGTATGCAATATACAAGTTAATGAGATGTAATGTTCTATGTTAACACAAATCCTATATTACCTCATGTATTCCCTTACACTATATTGACACTATCATACTTGACATATTGTTCACTTACACTTTGATACTCTTTGATATGTATACACTATGTATGCCCATTTAACCCTTACTTACCCCTTTGCCATGTTCATATACACACACATAGCCTCTTAAATAAGTATTTATGAATATAGTTAACTTAGCTATGTATGTATATTATATATATGTTAGCATATTGTGTTGTAATATATAAGTTTATATAACCATTTAAAATGCCATAATTATAGACCTAATATTGAATACCAATATATGCACGTGTATATATGTGTAGACATATATAGCTTAAAGTAATAGATTACCTAGTGTATATCCAATGTGAATTCTTGCCTATTTGAGTATTGAATAATTGCATGCTATATAGAGTTGGGTGTATGTTGGCTTGTATAGCCTTGTATTGATGTGTGCTTGCTAGGATAGTCTTGGTTAGGCCTAGTAAGACTTACTGGGTTAGGACATGACCTAGTTTGACCTGGTTTGACTAGTGCAGTTGACCAGAGTTGACCAAGGGTTGACTTTGGCCTAGTTTGACCTAGATTCATGTAGAATGCATTATAGTGCTTTATATTACCCATCTGGACATGTTGTGACTTGTGCTGTTCTAATTAGGAGCCAGACACCTTGTAACCTGTGTTGCTTTAAATAGGACTCTGTGGCTTCAGTTGGACCCCCTATACTTATCAGCTGTTCAGGTTATCAGGCGAGTACATTCTCTGATAGTTCTCTCATTTATTTATCAATTACTGTATTTCAGTTCTAGTTAGTTGTATGCGATTCTCTGTTACAACACGTGTGAATATTACTGGATTCATGTATACGACACATATTTATTTTCTGGCCTCTATTACTGGTATCATCATTTCCGGCTTCTATTACTGGAATCATCTGCTGGAATCATTTACTGGAATTATTTACTGGAATCATTTACTGGTATCATTATATTTTGGCTGGACTCATCTTGAATCATTGTGTCGGAATTCTGGTCACTTGCTGGGAGGGGAAATACTAGAGTAAGACATGTAGACATACCCCATTACTGGAATCACCCCTACTGGAATCTACTGGAATGATAGCCATCTCTCGCCTGATCAGTGAGAGGTGTGCCGGATTACCCACAGTCGTTTATATGTCGATCTCGGTATTTTAAAACACACTGTTAGAGTATAGGCTGGACTCACCCTGGAATCATTGATCACTTTAACTGGAATCGTCCCTTACTGGATTTATTTTGTATTAGATTCATCTTGTACTGGACTTACATTGGAGTTACACTGGTCTACATTGTTGTCTGGACTTCATATCATATTACCCTGGTTCAGCTAGTTCTATTTTTATAGACTTCATTGCTATGATTATTCTCTTGTTTAGTTATTTACTTTCCTTGCACCTTATCTGTCTTTCTTACCATTACCTGAATATAAACTGCCATTTTTATCAATACAACTGCTTATAACTGCTTTATAGTTCTCTGTCATTTACTTGGGTTTTCTAGATGAGATGTGCTCGTTCCTGTCCTGACTGGACCTGTTGATAAATTTTACAGATAGCTTGGAGATTGCCTGCTAGCCTAGAGGAGACACCTTAGAAGTTGTTTAGATAGTTATTTCATTTGTCTGGAGTTGTATTTACTTTGTGGATTACTGTATTTGAGTTTTGAGATGTATTTCTGGGTTTTTGTATCTTAGACACTTAGACTTCTATCTCCCGTATCTCTTTGGATTTTATGTTTTATCTAACCTTATCATGCTCTACCTTAAATGTGATTGAGACTGTATCTGCTTAGCATTATATTGTTAGATGATGTGACCTAGGACAGCGTTCTACCGCCGACACTGCGGCGTAGGCTGGGCGTTGTTACATTCTCGTACCCTAACAGTGGGTGCGGGTCGTGACACGTTTTTAGTGGTAGCCCATGCAGGTCGAGTTTATGTAGTGGTATTCGAACTTGAGTACCACTACAGCCTGCAGTAGGAATAGGATATATCTTGAAGGTACTCAATCACAGTTAGGAGCCCTTGAGAGATTCCCGGAACGACCCTTGATAATCTTATTTTAACTTCGATTTGAGAACTCTTTTTTCCTTTGATTTGATTTATTTTTACTTACTGTTGTTAAATTTAATTTTGATGGATTATGGTTGAATTTGAGTTGTATTCATTGATTTTGATGAATGATTGTCGAATTTGGAATCTTGATGATACCTGTTGCATCCGAGTTGTATTTTGATGGATTTTTGTTCATTTTGAATTTTGAAGTTCGTTGATAAATTTGATTTGATTTATGGGTATTCATTGTTGATTTAATTTAATTTTTTTAAACAAGATAAAATTATATGGGCTAGATCATCTATGTTATGGAATCTAGTCTTCTATAGTCACATTAGCCAGCATGGTGAGGACATATAGTCTGACTCTGGATATATTTCTCGGGTGTGGGAATTTAAGGTTTTTGCAGCCAAGCTAGCGGCACCGCAAAAATGTTAAATACCACGATTCTAGAGGTATGTGCATAAGTCAAGGACTCTGTGATTATCGTAGCCTTGCTTACTAGTATGACGGGGATTTAGAGTACCATGATTTTGGATAGACGCATATGATTATCAGATTGTACCTTAAATATTTTCAAGCATGTTTTCTCTACTTTGATGCAGTCCTTCAAAAAGAATTATTATTTGTTTTGCTTCTAATTATTTAACTTAGGAGTAGCTTGTGTAACTTCTTGCTATGAGTTTCTTCTTAATACAATGAATCGATGATTTTGCTAGACTTTATCTTGGATTTGATATTTAGCTCTGGTTTCAAAATGGTTCCTTCTTTTAGGCAAATAAGCAAACAGCTTTTATCGTTATTTCCTTCTTGCTATTATTCTAGTATTGAATAATAATAATAAAACTGCCTTGATTTCGTCAATCACCTATTTTGCGATCTTGGTAGGAATCTAAATGTTGGTCTTAACATAGAATTAATTTTTTTCGGACATGAGAATATATGAGTATATTTACATAGTGGACACTTGCCTGATACGTATGCATGCTACACTTGATTTTCCACCTATCTAAATACATATTAATATGTTGTTAATGTTAAAATTTTCAAAACCCCAATATTTTTGGTTTTCTGCTTTTCCAGTTTAAATTCGTAATTTAAATATAAATTTCATGTTATTAGTTTTGTCTACATAACTGCACATGTATGATATCTGCAGAGTTTCAATTTTTAGAGAAATTGGTTAAGTTATGTTAAATTTGTAAAATCTGAGACTGCATTATGTTAATATTATACTAGTTTAAATGTTAGCTTATTTTCAGATTTTGTATGTAAATGTTGAACTAAAATTGGGTTTAACCTTTCAATACTAAGCTATAACCCTGTACAAGGACACACACACACCCTAACTTAGTATACGCTGTCATGTAACCTAACCTTTCCTCTCTATGTTATGATCACATACTTGTATAGATATATATAGAGCTTAGGCATACATGTTATAATATATGTATATACATAACTAAATCTCTACCTCTTATAGATGTTTATGGTTAGCCATGCATGTTATGATTAAATAGGTTGTGTATTGTAGGTTGTTAACCCATATGCCATGAGTAGTGTAACAGGATAGCTCATATACAATTTTATGTATATTTCACATACACCCATACACACACAAACCACATAACATTACATAATGCTAGTTTTTTCTCTCTAACGCTCTCTCTGTATATATATATATTGTGATTTGGATTTCAATGCAAGTGATTTTCAATTCCTTAATTTTTGAATTTGATTTTCTGTACCCTTTTTCAGATAATTGGTAGTTGCCTTTATTTTGTTTTGATAAGTACCAGTTTTATATAGGATGGTAGACCGCCTTACAGTTTTGATGGTTTGTTGTTTCTGTAACTTCTCTAGTTTAGCACCCTAAATTGCTTGTATGTTTTGATACCCTATGACCGTTTCGGTTAACATGACTAGTATACCTAGATGAGACTTTCACTGCCACCGTATGCCATAACCCTGTATGTCGTCCTTTTGATCACATGATTTGTTTTAATCTAGGACTTTGATTGTGGGGGTTTGACCTAGAGGGAGTATGGACATTTTAATTTCGAGGACGAAATTTTTCTAAGGTGGGTAGAGTTGTAGCACCCAGTTTCCCAAATGAGGATAATTTTGAAATTTCATGTTTATAATTATTTTAATAATAATATTTAATTCATGATATGATTTTTGGTGATTTTAAATCATTTTAAAATTATTTAAATCAATGACTTGTGGTTTTGACGTTTTGCTAGTGAAACCCTAGAGACTGTTTGACCTAGAGCCTAACCATGTGATTATGATATTTTAATGTCATTTTTGGCCTAAGTATATTTTTGTATTTGACCTATTTGAATTATTTTGATATTATTTTATTATTTATGATATTGTTTTGGGGTTATTTGAGTCGGGTTCGAATTTCAACTCAATCCGACTTGAAACGGGGACCCGGGGGTAGTTCGACTCTAGTGGGACCCACATACTAGTTAGACATAGCCCACATGATATTAATTTTAGTCCACATGATAGAAATATTTTAGTTAGAGGTTAGACTAATTATTATGGATAAGGTTAGTGTGATTAGAGACTTTAGAATGACTAATTTAGCCACAACCAATTAGCCCTTTCCTAATACTCATAGAATAGGTTAGTAGGGGCATTTTGGACCTTACCATAATATGACAAATAGCCCCATATGGCCAGCCACTTTGGGAGAGGATAGGCTCAAGTTCATTTCATTATTCTCATCCACACTCTCTCTCTTGTTCTTCCCCAAATTCCTAGAGAGCAATCCCTAGCAATTTCTCTACCAAATCATTCCATTTCACCACCAAATCTTCTTCTTTCCTTCTCCATTCTAGCCAAGGAGGAAGCTACCCAAGTTTGGAAGGATTCGGAGCTCGTTCGTGTCCTTTTGGAATCTCTACGTGTCGGTGTCGCTCCGGGAAGGCTTTTCTTCGATTCGATCTACCGGGAGGTATAAATCCCTTCTCCTTTTCATTTCCTCATGCATATAGGTCTATTTTGAACCCATAGGAATGACCCCATAGTTGTATCTCCATTTGTGTCCATTTTGTGTCCATTTGGAGGTCATAGGAGTGTCCTTTGTGTTGTGGTTATGTCCATGTGGGAAATTTCCAAATTTGGACACACTATGTATTGTTGTTATGTATGAATGAATTATTATATGTTTATTCTCATATTTTTATATTGGAGATATTTTCTATAGTGTCTCATATATACATATTAGTGTAGAGAGTGAGTTCTTGATATATTATGTTATATACTTGTGTTCTTTTGTCTCAAACTACCTAAATCCGTCATAATTTTTATCCACGTTTTTAATTTCAGCCCTAACTTAAAAATGTCATAACTTCTAGCTCAAAACTCGGTTTAATCTCCCGTTTTTTTAAAAAGAAGCGTATTGAAGTTCGCTTTCCAAAAACATGTATTAATAGCCTAATTCTTTCTGTAACTTTCTGGAGAATTATTTGAGTGTCAGCTGTATGAAAGACAAACGCGTTCTCGGTGTTTTTGCGATTCCGGGAGTTTCCGGAAACGAAAACGCGATCCGTTTAAAGTTTCGGAAAGCTAACACATAGATCTATAATACTTTAATCCTAAATTTTAATTCATGCTGAGATGGTACAGTATTGATTATTAGTAGGAGTTACTATTCGGCATATATATTTTGTGCACCCTTGTGTGTAATATAATGTTCTATTTGATTTTAACCCATGTTAATGTATATACATTATGTAATTAAATAGAAAATACAAGCATGAGTAAATGGTTAAATAAATGATGTATGAGGTGTAAGTATCCTATCTAATGTAAGCATATATAAGTATGGCTTGTAATGAATATGTAGGTTCCATAGTATGTAATGTATGGTGCATATAATGGTGCAAGAGAATAATGAATGATGAATGAATGCAAGCATGAATGTAATGTAATAATAGATGTAATGTATGCAATATACAAGTTAATGAGATGTAATGTTCTATGTTAACACAAATCCTATATTACCTCATGTACCCCCTTACACTATGTTGACACTATCACACTTGACACATTCTTCACTTACACTTTGACACTCTTTGATATGTATACACTATGTATGCCCATTTAACCCTCACTTGCCCCTTTGCCATGTTCACATACACACACATAGCCTCTTAAATAAGTATTTATGAATATAGTTAACTTAGCTATGTATGTATATTATATATATGTTAGCATATTGTGTTGTAATATATAAGTTTATATAACCATTTGAAATGCCATGATTATAGACCTAATATTGAATACCAATATATGTACGTGTATATATGTGTAGACATATATAGCTTAAAGTAATAGATTACCTAGTGTATATCCAATGTGAATTCTTGCCTATTTGAGTATTGAATAATTGTATGCTATATAGAGTTGGGTGTATGTTGGCTTGTATAGCCTTGTATTGATGTGTGCTTGCTAGGATATTCTTGGTTAGGTCTAGTAAGACTTACTGGGTTAGGACATGACCTAGTTTGACCTGGTTTGACTAGTACAGTTGACCAGAGTTGACCAAGGGTTGACTTTGGCCTAGTTTGACCTAGATTCATGTAGAATGCATTGTAGTGCTTTATATTACCCTTCTGGACATGTTGTGACTTGTGCTGTTCTAATTAGGAGCCAGACCCCTTGTAACCTGTGTTACTTTAAATAGGACTCTGTGGCTTCAGTTGGACCCCCTATACTTATCAGCTGTTCAGGTTATCAAGCGAGTACATTCTCTGATAGTTCTCTCATTTATTTGTCAATTACTGTATTTCAGTTCTAGTTAGTTGTATGCGATTCTCTGTTACAACACGTGTGGATATTACTGGATTCATGTATACGACACACATTTATTTTCTGGCCTCTATTACTGGTATCATCATTTCCGGATTCTATTACTGGAATCACCTGCTAGAATCATTTACTGGTATCATTATATTTTGGCTGGACTCATCTTGAATCATTGTGTCGAAATTCTGGATTCACTTGCTGGAAGGGAAAATACTAGAGTAAGACATGTAGACATACCCCATTACTGGAATTACTCCTACTGGAATCTACTGGAATGATAGCCATCTCTCGTCTGATCAGTGAGAGGTGTGCCGGATTACCCACAGCCGTTTACATGTCGATCTCGGTATTTTAAAACACACTGTTAGAGTATAGGCTAGACTCACCCTGGAATCATTGATCACTATAACTGGAATCGTCCCTTACTGGATTCATCTTGTATTAAATTCATCTTGTACTGGACTTACATTAGAGTTACACTGGTCTACATTGTTGTCTGGACTTCATATCATATTATCCTGGTTCAGCTAGTTCTATTTTTACAGACTTCATTGCTATGATTCTTCTCTTGTTTAGTTATTTACTTTCCTTGCACCTTATCTGTCTTTCTTACCATCACCTGAATATAAACTGCCATTTTCATCAATATAACTGCCTATAACTGCTTTATAGTTCTCTGTCATTTACTTGGGTTTTCTAGATGAGATGTGCTCGTTCCTGTCCTGACTGGACCTGTTGATAAATTTTACAAATAGCTTGGAGGTTGCCTGCTAGCCTAGAGGAGACACCTTAGAGGTTGTTTAGATAGTTATTTCATTTGTCTGGAGTTGTATTTACTTTGTGGATTACTGTATTTGAGTTTTGAGATGTATTTTTGGGTTTTTGTATCTTAGACACTTAGACTTCTATCTCTCGTATCTCTTTGGATTTTATGTTTTATCTAACCTTATCATGCTCTACCTTAAATGTGATTGAGACTGTATCTGCTTAGCATTATATTGTTAGATGATGTGACCTAGGACAGCGTTCTACCGCCGACACTGCGACGTAGGCTGGGCGTTATTACGTTCTCGTACCCTAACAGTGGGTGCGGGTCGTGACACTAATGCAGTCCAATGAGATTGGTTTGGGTTACTAGTGTATCTGCTTAGTCTTCCAATAGCAAATACAATATCAGGTCTGGTCCTGTTAGTTATGAACATGAGGGACCCAATCATTTGTGAATATCTATGTTGTTCTATAGGAGATCCTTCATTCTTCTTGAGAACAATATTACTGTCATAAGGGATAAGGACATGTTTCTGGTCAAAATACTCAAACTTCCTTAGCATTTTCTCAATTGAATGTGCTAAGGATAGAGTATAGCCCTCTTTCATTTTTGACACTTGCATTCCTAGGATCAGGTTTGCTACGCCTAGGTCTTTCATATCAAACTGGTTAGACAAATAATTTTTAGTGTTATTTATCAGTTCTAGTGAAGATCCTAGAATAAGGATATCATCAACATACAAGCATAAAATAACACAACTTCCATTTGTATTTTTTAAATACAAACATTTGTCATATTCATTTGGTACAAAACCAAATTCTATAATGACTTTGTCAAATTTGTTGTGCCATTGCTTGGGAGCTTGCTTTAGGCCATAAAGAGATTTTACTAATCTGCAAACCTTCTTTTCTTGACCTTTAGCAATAAAACCTTCAGGTTGCTCAATATATATCTCTTCTTCTAAATTTCCATTTAGAAATGCTGTCTTTACATCCATTTGATGGATCAGCAAGTCATGAATGGAAGTTAAGGCTAGAAGGGTTCTAATAGAAGATATTCTAGCTACAGGAGAGTAGGTATCAAAATAATCTAATCCTTTTTTTGGGTAAAACCTTTGGCTACTAATCTAGCCTTATATTTTTCTATTGTACCATCGGCTCTAAGTTTCTTCTTAAAGATCCACTTACATCCTATTGGTTTGCTGCCTAAAGGAAGGTCTACTAAAAACCAAGTTTTGTTCTCCATGATGGAGTTGTACTCATTGTTAATAGTTTCTTTCCAGAAAGGGGCATTAGGAGAGGATATGGCTTCTCCATAAGTTGAGGGATCACCCTCTATCAAAAATGTGAAGAATCCTTCTCCTAAGTTCTTTTCAATCCTTTCTCTTTTACTCCTTCTAGGTTCTATGACTGGTTCAGGTAGAGAACTGGGTACTGGATCATGAGAACTAGTAGATGGAGTAAGAGAAGGATTAGAGGAAGATAAAATGGTTCTATCCTTGAAAGGAAAAATGTTCTCAAAGTAAACTGCATCTCTAGCTTCAATAATTGTGTTATTAGATATTTCATTTACTTCAGAATGGGTTACAAGAAATCTATTGACATTACTATCTAGGGCATATCCTATGAATACATCATCTACAGTCTTAGGTCCTATATTCCTCTTTTTGGGTTCAAGAATTCCTACTTTAGCTAGACATCCCTAAACTTTGAGATAATTAATTCTAGGGGTCCTACCTTTCCATAATTCATATGTGGTCTTATCATTAGTCTTACTGGGTATCCTATTAAGAATATAACAGGCTGACAATAAGGCTTCTTGTAACGCCCCAGTCCCAAAATACTTAGGACTAGGTACGTATCCATGCCAGCTACATACATACGAAGTATACTCCAATATATGAAAACCTCGTATGAATACATAAGTTGTAAAATATAGTAAATCCAAAATAACCATATCTCATCCACTAGATAAATAAATGATATAAGAGCAACTTTGAATTTGTCATGTATACAATCATTGGCCGGAGACAAAGTCCACTACCAACTATCTCAAATAAAATGTACAAGAAGTGATCGATAAAATAATGAGACGAACCAAGCGCAATCGTCTTCGAAAGAATGGAGAAGATCACGGTCTTGGCTAGAACACCTGCAAATTCACAGAAGCACACACCTGGAGAGATAACCAGGTCCTCAGAGGGACGTAACAAGACACATAATATCATGACATATAAACTGAATAAATATTGCTCAAATAAATAAGGGATGCCTGCAATAGGGTACCTAACCGTACTATAGTGAATGCAATAAGAACAAACCTTTGACGCATGGGCCGGATCAGGAATATCAGGAATCAGGACCGTATCTTCCACTGGAGATAACCGGCAATCAGGACCGTACCTCCCACTGGAGATAACCGGCTATCAGGACCGTACCTCCCATTGGAGAGAACCGGCAATCAGGGCAGTGCATATATGACCCATACATTAAGGAACTGTTCTTCCCACCCAATGTCTATTATGTTGTATCCACAACATAAATCCTCTATTAACCGCTAAGTCAAACTAAGCATGCAACCTCTATTAGCGGTTATTCCTATCGTACGGCTTGTACGTACTGGTGGCCAGCCAATCATGCACGTCCGTGTTCTACATGCGACACACAACTTCGTGGTACAACGTATCAAGGCCATGAATGCAACACACAAGATGGTCCCTTAAATCTAGGTTTAATGTGTAAAAAAAATAATACATAGCATGAAATATAAATAAACAGTAAGTTCTAACAGGTTATGTCATGTATCACAGTTTATTTTACATAAAGAAAATAAATAATGCATGAAATATGAGCTAAAATAAATAAACAGCAAATGGCAAGGTGTCTTGCCTGAGGTCCTTGCTGGTGAAACCGATAATCCCGTTGGGTACAGAATAGTCACAGGGCTACACAAGATGAACTCAGACGATGTGACAAACTTCTAAAATAAAAACCAAAAATAAAATATTCTAAATTTTTTTATAGGAAAAATATATGATGTGTATTTTTCTGTCAGTATTTCGAAACTTCAAACGGATCGTGATTCTGATTCATGGTTCTCCCAGAATCTCAAAAACACTAAAACGTGTCAGATTTCGGACCACTGACACTCCACAAATTTTCCAGACGGAGTTGGGAGTTATGGTCATTCGAAGTTGCTACAACCTTTGAAAATTGAGGCTGAATTTATGACGAAAAAAAGAGAGAAATTTTGACAAGGATGGTTTGAAAGATGATTTGTGTTGAAAATAATATGGAGGAGTACCTGCCTATTTATAGGATGTGAAAATTCCCAATTAGATAAGAATTATGATTCCTTTAAACCCAATTTAGATATTTCCTAATTTAATTTAAAAGCAATCAAATCCAAATCCAAATCCAAATCCAAATCTAATTTAAATCAAATCAAATTCTCTTAGTTTAAAATCAATTAAATCCAATTTAAATCTATTTAAATTTTTAGCTCAAAATCAAATGGGATAAATAAATTTTGAATATTTAACTATTTAAATAAATCCAAAAATCAAATCAAGATTTAAATGGCCACCATAACTTCCAAATATATTTTTCAAAATACCAAAAATAATAATTTCGAAAATAATAAATATTTTTAAATATCTTTTTAAATAATAAAAGATTTATTAATAAATCTTAAAAATTATATTTTTATTTAAAATAGACTAATAAATAATTATGAAATATATGTATGCACGAATAATGCATACATGATTATGCTTTTCCTAGTATACAATGAAATATTATTTATGATTAATAACTGCTAAAAATAAAAAGGCTTTTTATAGCAAGAATAATAATTATATAATATTTTAAAAGTGTATAATAAAATAGAAAAAATATTTTTCTAAAATATGTACGCTCGCAAATATTCGCACTTGACGAGCAACTACAAAAAATAAAATTTTGTGCGCGACGTACAATACGACTATGCGACGTACAATACAAAATTTTTAAATCAGTACCAAATTTAATATATATAAAAAAAATAGTAGAAATTTAGGGGTTTTACATCCTACCCAACTTAAAAGAATTTCGTCCTCGAAATTAAGAATTAGGAGGGGGTGAGAAGGCACAACGGTAGATAGGCGGGTTTAAGGAAGTTTATATGGTCGTAGTCTAGGTTGAGGGTATGATTAAGAGACGATTGTAATAACTCTTAAATTCAAGTGATTAGAAAGTCAAGATTGTAAATTTAGTGTCGAGGAAAAAGTCGAGTAGTTCAAGACAAAAATATGGTTACATTGGGTGGTAATGGTCATGGTGATAGGACAGTTAGAGGAGTTTTAGTACGACACTTTCGTCCATCTAAAATAGGTGAAGGCGAACGCAATATAGAGTTCGAATGAGGCATTATCGAATACGAATACGTGGTTCAAAGGCGGCCGAATAATTCAAAAGGAGTTCTCAAGGCAATCGCGGATGGGACTCTAGAGGACAAGTTTAGCTATGTCCCCATCCACGTAGAACGATAGATAAAAGCGAACCAAAGTGCACTCGGTTGATCAGACCATTATGCACCGGTTCTGATTAGACAATATGTTAGTGGGTGCACCCAATAAAATATGTCATGATCAAGCTTGATAACGAAATAAGCTTGCAAAACTGAAGCTACGTTAGCAGCACGAGATAGTCAAAATATGAGCATGGGAGGTACTGATGAAAGAAATTTTAAATAGTCCTAGATCTTTTAAGATCAAGGCTCGCCCGAAGTTCGGGCCTATACATGTGTCTTGGTTGACTGGCTAAGTTAGGGTCCTCTGTACTTATAGGCTAAGCAAACTTATCCACATGGGTCACAAGGACAAAGGCTTTGTTGGGCCATGAGGTATTCTACCCAACTTACAAGAGTTAAACTAGTAATGGGATGAGATAATGGGTTAAGCAATCAAGATAAAGCACAAATTTAAGCATTTAAGGAACTAAGTAGAACAAAATTCACCTATCCGGTTAAGGGATTGAGTCAAGGTTGGATCTCTTAATTGAAGTCGGAAATTATTTTGGTGTTATGGTAGAGGTTATAGTTTGGCCATTTTGACCAGAAGGTCCTATCATGAAAATAGTGTACAAGGAGACGTATTTTAGTGGGACATGATACATCTACATGAAGGTGGACTTGTCTAGGTCTTACATATGAAATTTGTTGGAAGAAAAAATGTAGTGTTGTACTCCAAATATACAAGTCACGGTAGGGGACGCCAGAAGATCAAAAATAGAAAGTGGGAGTTCACGAGGTGATAATTAATGCACAAAATAAAGAAGATCAAGTTAAAGCGTGAAATAAAATTAATTAAAGAATCCATTAAAATAATTTAGAAACACAATTTCGGAAAGAAGATATCTCCTAGATGAATACAATTAAGGAACCATTAATTCAATATTCAAATTGCAAATGGGTTAGAAGGTCGCAATTAAAAGATCTAGAATTGAAGGAAGGTCGAGTAAGTCGAGGTGAAAATACAGTCACATAGCTGGGTAGATGACTAACAACACTTGTGTATACTACTATCTTGGTCATGAGTGACATGGCAATTAGTGTGGAATACTTCTAACTCATTAGGGCTACTTTTGTGGCCTATCATTAATATTTTAACTCAAGTTTCCTCCAAAAGTTTTTAAAAAAATAAACTTTCAAAAATATACCACCAAAATTTGTATTTACTCCAAGCCGTTCAAATTCATCAAAAAAAATTTAAATCACTCTCATAAATCTCAAAGCAAAATTTTATCACGTTACTACTAACATTTTCCAAAATTAACGTTTAAATTCAACTATTTAACTCAAGAGTTCATAATTTACGAATCCATAAAAATTTCACAATCAATCAAAAATTTAACACTCTAAAATTTTCAATTAATTTATAATAAAACTCTTAGCATATTAAAAGCAATCTCAAAAATTAAGCTCAATGCTCTCATCAATTTTAACTTCTATTTATGCTATGTTATTCCAACAAACTCACAACTTTTAAATGGTAACTTCCTTTAATCAATCAAAATAACTTTCCATCACAACCTTCAAAATTCTTCAAAAAAAAATTTAATATTAGCAATCCCACATTAAACTAAATTTTCAAATAATCTTATCAGTCAAAATCTATTTTTTTTACCAAAAATCTAAATAGATTTGTAAATCCTCAATCATAGGACACAATTTAAAATAAAGAAAAATTCGTAAAAATCGTTTTCATAACTTTCAAATATTTTAAACCAAAATTCAACGTCATTACTTTCCCTTAAAATTTAAAATTTTATAAACACGAAAACCGCAAGTTGTACAACTCCGTTTAAATAATTCCTACGACCATTTTTAAAAGCTAAGATCATTTTCAAACCAAATTTATAACTGTTCAAGGTGCATAACTATAATACAATAAATCATGAACATTAAAACTCGAAAATCAAATAAATTTTATATTTGTTCAAAGATGTATATCTATCACCCAAACTCATAAGTATCACAACTCGAAAAGCAAATCAATTTTATACTTGTGCAAGGATGTATAACTATAATCAATTAAATCATAAATATCAAATCTTTGAAAATCAATCAATTTCTTAAACAAAGTATGAAATTCTATAAATCCTCTGGTGTTTACTATTTAGAAATCTCAAGGATAAAAATTTCCGTGGTAATATCCTACTTTACAAATTACTAATCATTAAATCACACTAAAAAAATCCCTTTAACTCAATTAGAGTCTTAAATGTATTCCAATTGCCAATATAACCATTCTAGCCATGTGTTTGACCTATGAGCATATATTAGTGTAGTCATCTTCCTAGTTGACACTAAGCACGAAAATAAGAATCAACGGTAGAAAGGAATCAAGCAAGATGCAATTCAAGGAAGTCGAACGAGAGTTCGGAATTTGAAGCCAAGGGAAGAGGTCAAGCTGTATGAATGAGATTCCTATAATTCTAATCCTATGTTGCAGGTTCACATCGGTACAGTAACGTTACCGAAGTGACAAACTCGACCTGCATGGGCCACCACAAAAACATGTAACGCCCCAGTCCCAAAATACTTAGGACTAGGTACGTATCCATGCCAGCTGCATACATACGAAGTATACTCCAATATATGGAAACCTCGTATGAATACATAAGCTGTAAAATATAGTAAATCTAGAATAACCATATCTCATCTACTAGATAAATAAATGATATAAGAGCAACTTTGAATTTGTCATGTATACAATCGTTGGGCGGAGACAAAGTCCACTACCAACTATCTCAAATAAAATGTACAAGAAGTGATCGATAAAATAACGAGACGAACCAAGCACAATCGTCTTCGAAAGAATGGAGAAAATCACGGCCTTGGCTAGAACACCTACAAATTCACAGAAGCACACACCTGGAGAGATAACCAGGTCCTCAGAGGGACGTAACAAGACACATAATATCATGCCATATAAACTGAATAAATATTGCTCAAATAAATAAGGGATGCCTGCAATAGGGTACCTAACCGTACTATAGTGAATGCAATAAGAACAAACCTTTGACGCATGGGCCGGATCAGGAATATCATGAATCAGGACCGTATGTAACACCCAATTTTCTGAAATTGGGATATTTTTGAAAAATTATTATTTTTATTATTTATTAATGGTATTATAGTCATGATATGATTTTTGGTGATTTTTAGTTAGTTAAAACTATTTTCAAAGTCATGACTTATGACTTTGTGATTTTGTTAGTATAACTTAGTGTAAACCCTAGTTATTCCTTAAACTAGAAGTTGCCATGACCATGTGAGCTTAGCCATAGGCTTAGAACATCAAATTAGGACTTTTTAGCCTAAAGGGGTATTTTGGTAATTTTCTAGGATTTATTTAGAATTATTTGGATTTATGTGTTTTTATTATTATTTAATTATTGATTAGTGTCATGTTAGTCCCTAACCTAGTTTAGCACTAATCTAGAGGTTAGCTACTAACCTAGAGGCTTGAGGATAGATATTAGTCTTTGATTAAAGTAGGATAAATATCTAGATTGCCTTTATTGATATTTTGCTTAAACCATTCAAAATATTTCAACATTTACACAAAAGTCTTGCCTTAACCATGAAGGAAAGGGCAACACCGCCCCCCCCTTGCCATGGCCGGCCAAGGGCACCCCCCTAGCAGCCACTCCATCCTATATAATCTCATTGCATCATTCATGAACATTTTTACATGAATTTTAATCCTAGAAAAATCCCATTCCTCCAAACCTACACAACTTGATCATTTTTGATCCAAATCACCTCTAGTTTCTTGCATTGGACTCCCCTACACTAGAGGATACTAGTTAGGGCCTGCTATCAAGGATTTGTGGAGCTTTGGGCATCACCAAGAGAAGAGGACACCCCCCCTACTTGGTGTTTTCTTGAGTTTTCACTCAAATAGGTAAATACCCATAAACCTAGTTAATATCCTGATTTTTCTTCATAAATGCATGCATATAGGTATACCCCAACTGTAGGCTAAGTTTGGTGAAATTTAGGATTGGTTTGGTGTCCGTATCGGACACGTATCTGTGTTTGAAAACCCTTGTTTGATGAAATGCCACAAAGGATCTGTTTTTGTCAAAATGTAAAACAAATTATATTTTTGTGTAGCCCTAGACTAGTAGGTCATAACCCAAGTGAACTGAGCACGTTTTCGTGCTGTGTCCGTGTCCAAAATGGACACGAACCCACTGTATGAGACTCGCGTGCGTGCCCTGCTATCCCACCCTTCGTGCGCACTGCACAGGCACCTAGGACACGAGAAAATTGACATGGACACGGGGGCAATGTCTGCAAACATGCCCCCAAAGTTTGGTGTCGCATCGTGTCGTGTCGAGTGAGAAATCTCACTCGCACTGGACACGCGCTGTCAGCGCACACGCGCGCGGGGGCAACTTCGCACGTATCGTGTCGCGCGGACACGACACGTTGGCACCTCGTGGTGACACGAGCGTGTAGCCCATCATATGGCGTACACGAGGACACGAGCACGAGATGCGTCGTGTCCTGTGTCGCGAGCACGAGACGTGCAACCGCGTGCACGATGCTGTCGAAACGCGTGTATCAGTCGTGTTTTTCACGACTGATACGGGTTTCGTATCGTGTCCACGAGTGTCGTGGACACATGTCAGTGTGTGGATCGTGTAGCCCTATATGTGGGCTACATGTGTGCATGACCACGAGACGTGTCGTATCTCGTGGTGTGTCCACGAGACGTACAACCGCGTGCACGATGTTGTGCACGCGTGTGAGTATCAGGATTTACCCGAGTGAGTTTTTTGAGTGTTTGGACACGTCAAACTGTGTCGTGCTGTCGTGTCAGGTACCTAGGACACTAGAGGACACTGTGGGACACAGTTACCAACCAATGGAATCGAGCCTTAATTGGGTTTCGTGTGTGAAATTGGGTTTACCTGTTTTCGAATACACAGTGCATATTTTTCCAGATTTTGGATAAATCCTAGTTTTTCAAAAATGAATTTCAAATCTATTTTGATTATGATATATGCATGTATATGTGTATTTCAGTGTATATATATGTAGTATATATGTATGTGTGTGTGTGTAGGTGAGGTTTGAGGGTATATGGTTGTGTATATTTGTAGTGGTGTATATATATACATATATATGTATATATGTACTGTGTACTGTGTGTGTGGGGTGTGTGTGTGTTTCTGGATTTCAGAAACCTGAAACCCCCCCCCTGTGACAGTGTGTTCAGTCCCTTCTCTCTCTCTCACTGTCCAGCTCTCTCTCTCTCTTTCACTCTCTCTCTCTCTCTCTCACTCTAAGTCTCTCACCCTCTCACTTTCTTCTCCCCCTATATATATGTAATATATATATAAGTTTTATATATATATATATGTATATATATATATATATATATATATATATATATATATATATATATATATATATATATATATATATTTGTATTAGATTACATTTTGTCATTATATATATATATAAGTGAGTGTGATTGTAATATAAAGGGTATACATACATATTGATATTGGGTAGTAGATAGATGTGTATATCTATATATAGATATATATATATATAAATGACTTCCTAGATATAGGTTATATGAAAACCTATGACAATAGCCTATGGCCAAGTGACTAGCCTATGGCATTGGGGCTAAACCCAAAATTGACCTAATGGCCCAAAACACTAACTAGTTGACCCTTGTTGACCATTGTTGACCAAAGTCAACTATTGGTCAAACCTTGACCTAATTGACCTAGATTTGACTAGGACTAACCTAAAATGACTAGTTTAACTAGTCTGACCATGTTTGACCTAATTACCTTATTGACTAGTCTTTGTTTGACCAATACCTTAGTTGGTCTAAGTTTGACCTAGACTTGACCCAGATTGATCATGTTGACTAGTATTTGACTAGTTTGATTAGAATGTTGACCAAGAGTTGACTTTAACCTAGATTTGACTAACCTTGACTTGTTTGACCTTGTTTGATCTTGTTTGACCTTGTTTGACCTAGTTTGACTGTTGAGTTGACCAAGAGTTGACTTTTTGACCAGATTGACCTAGAATTATGTAGTATGCATTGTATACTTTATTTTTACCATTGTGGATACATTGTGACTTGTATTGCTCTGATTAGGAGCCATACATCTCTCCTCAGGCAGTATATCCTCTTCAGACATTCAGTTATCAGGCGAGTACATTCTCTGACCGTTTCATATTTGCCAGGATTTATATTCTTGCTCTAGATTACTTTACTTGATGCTGACATGATTGTTATCACGGATTGGTACTATATGGATCTTTTCATGAGATGTTATCCCCCTCGGGAGCATCAGATACAGCATGTTTGTGCTTTTCACGAATCATCATGTATCTCTATGCTTTCATAGATTCACGAATCGCTTGTGACTCATGTACTCTCATGTTCATAGAGCCTCTCATGAATCTCCTATTTATGGGCTTATCACGAATCTTAACATAACCTGAATGGATCCTTGTGTATTGATTGGGGATGGAGGAGTGGAAATAGTCATGTGGATATTACCCCAGTAGCTATAGTCATGAATTACTCTTAGCTGTAGCCATGAATCTTCTATGCCATTTCACATGTCTATATTTTAATCTGACTCACTAGGCACTGCTAGTTCTCTATTATAGTAGATATTTTATTACAGTTATCTCTTTTGCTACATGTATCTTCCTTCAGCGTTTCCTGTATTTTACTCTATTGCATGCTTTATATTTCCTATCATACTATGCACTGCGTGAGATGTATTGTGCTCGTTCCTGTCCTGACTGGACCTGTTAAAAATATTACAGAGGATGAGGATGAGGCCCTGGTGTCTACCTATTATGGAGTAGGACTAGATGATACTTATGTTGTGGACCCTCAGCAGGATCCACCTGCAGCTGAGGATGTTGCCCCAGTAGTCTAGGCTAGTTTAGCTAGACAGTCTTTTCTGTATTATCATTTTGTCTCACATCTGAGTTGTATTTTGAGATGTTGAGATATATAGACTCTTAGACTTATTGTATTATGAGTTGACATTCTGATGTTATGTTATCCTAGACACTTGGACTTATTTCATCTATTCTACTGTTCTCTTTGAGTTACTGTCTATCTATCTATCTTTTATTCTTCTACCTAGATGTGATTGAGATTGTTTTCTGTTTGTCACCTCCATTCGGAGAGTATAAACTGTACAGGTACTTTATATTGTTAGATGATTGACCTAGGACAGCGTTCTACCGCCGACACTGCGGCGTAGGCTAGACGTACCCACTTCTCGTGCCCTTACTCTAGGGTGCGGGTCGTGACACCGTATCTCCCACTGGAGATAACAGGCAATCAGGACCGTACCTCCCACTGGAGATAACCGGCTATCAGGTCCGTACCTCCCATTGGAGATAACCGGCAATCAGGGTAGTGCATATATGACCCATATATTAAGGAACTGTTCTTCCCACCCAATGTCTATTATGTTGTATCCACAACATAAATCCTCTATTAACCGCTAAGTCAAACTAAGCATGCAACCTCTATTAGCGGTTATTCCTATCACACGGCTTGTACGTACTGGTGGCCAGCCAATCACGTACGTCCGTGTTCTACATGCGACACACAACTTCGTGGTACAACGTGTCAAGGCCATGAATGCAACACACAAGGTGGTCCCTTAAATCTAGGTTTAATGTATAAGAAAAATAATACATAGCAGGAAATATAAATGAACAGTAAGTTCTAACAGGTTATGCCATGTATCACAGTTTATTTTGCATAAAGAAAATAAATAATGCATAAAATATGAGCTAAAATAAATAAACAGCAAATGGCAAGGTGTCATGCCTGAGGTCCTTGCTGGTGAAATCGACAATCCTGTTGGGTACATAATAGTCACAGGGCTACACAAGACGAACTCAGACGATGTGACAAACTTCTAAAATAAAAACCAAAAATAAAATATTCTGAATTTTTTATAGGAAAAATATATGATGTGTATTTTTCTGTCAGTATTTTGAAACTTTAAACAGATCGTGATTCTGATTCCTGGTTCTCCCAGAATCTCAAAAACACTAAAACGTGTCAGATTTCGGACCACTGACACTCCACAAATTTTCCTGAAAATTAAGTTTCAAATTTATGAAAATAAAATTTACATTCAGAAAATATACCTCAATACGATTCCAACAAAAAAAACTGGAGGTCAGAAGGAGTCTGGAGTTGGGAGTTATGGTCATTCGAAGTTGCTACAACCTTTGAAAATTGAGGCTGAATTTATGACGAAAAAAAGAGAGAAATTTTGACAAGAATGGTTTGAAAGATAATTTGTGGTGAAAATAATATGGAGGAGTACCTGCCTATTTATAGGATGTGGGAATTTCCAATTAGATAAAAATTAGGATTCCTTTAAACCCAATTTAGATATTTCCTAATTTAATTTAAAAGCAATCAAATCCAAATCCAAATCCAAATCTAATTTAAATCAAATCAAATTCTTTTAGTTTAAAATCAAATCAATTAAATCCAATTTAAATCTATTTAAATTTTTAGCTCAAAATCAAATGGGATAAATAAATTTTGAATATTTAACTATTTAAATAAATCCAAAAATCAAATCAAGATTTAAATGGCCACCATAACTTCCAAATATATTTTTCAAAATAATAATAATAATTTCGAAAATAATAAATATTTTTAAATATCTTTTTAAATAATAAAAGATTTATTAATAAATCTCAAAAATTACATTTTTATTTAAAATAGACTAATAAATAATTACGAAATATATGTATGCACGAATAATGCATACATGATTATGCTTTTCCTAGTATACAATGAAATATTATTTATGATTAATAACTGCTAAAAATAAAAAGGCTTTTTATAGCAAGAATAATAATTATATAATATTTTGAAAGTGTATAATAAAATAGAAAAAATATTTTTCTAAAATATGTACGCTCGTAAATATTCGCACTTGACGAGCAACTACGAAAAATAAAATTTCGTGCGCGACGTACAATACGACTATACGACGTACAATACAAAATTTTTAAATCAGTACCAAATTTAATATATATAAAAATATAGTAGAAATTTAGGGGTTTTACACTTCTCCCCAAAGATTATCAAGGGCACCTGAGCTGAGAAGCATGACATTGACCATATCTAAAAGAGTGCGATTCTTCCTTTCAGCAACTCCATTGGATTGTGGTGAATAAGGAGCAGTTACCTCATGAATAATTTCGTGCTCTTCACAAAAGTTAGTCATTTCGTTTGAGGTATACTCTCCCCCACGATCAGATCTAAGGATCTTAATCTTCCTATCTAACTGGTTCTCAGGTTCAGATTTATAGACCTTGAATCTGTCTAGAACTTCATATTTGGTCTTAAGGAGGTAGGTGTAACAATACTTTGAATGATCATCTTTGAAAGTAACAAAGTATTTTCTACCGCCTCGGATCAAAACCCTATTGGAGTCACAAACATCACTATGGATAAGTTCTAGGAGTTCAGAATCCCTATAGACAGATTTGAAAGGCAATCTAGTGTGTTTGGCTTGAACACAAATCTCACATTTGTGTTCATCATCTATAGGAGTCTTAGTGATAAGATCTAAGTTCATCATCCTTTTAATAGATCCTAAATTCACATGACCTAATCTACCATGCCAAACATTAGATGATTCAACATTTGCAACAAAAGAAGGATTTGAACTTTATTCATAGTACTTAAAATAAAGAGTCCATCTTTCACAAATCCTTTCCCCACAAACAAATCATTCTTAGAAAAAACTACTTTATTTGCCTCCATAACAATTTTGTATCCTGAGACAACAAGTAGGGATCCACTAACAAGGTTTCTTCTAACAGACGACACATGAAGCACATCAAGGAGAGGTAGAATTTTTTCTGATGTCATCTTCAGATCTATTCTTCCTCTTCCCACAACTTGTGCCGTTGAGCCATCTCCTAGGATTACGCCTCCTCCACCTGATTCCTGAAGGAGCTGGAAGACCCATTCAGAATCATGTTAGCCTCTGGCTTGCCTTTTTCCTTGAATGAGTTCTGGATAGGTTCTTTCTTCCTTTGGAAGCAGTTGATGGCTGTATGGTTGGTTCTACCACACACAAAATAAAATCTTCTTTGATCCTGAGTCTAACAAAGTTTCTAGGTTTTTGGGGTTGAGGGTTTTTGTGGTGATGGTTTTGGTGATGATGGTTTTGGTGAGGAGGTTGAAAACTCTGCTTCTTTTTTAAGGAGTTTTTCTTGGATTTGAGATGGTTGTTTGACCTAGGTTTTGCAGGACTTTCTACAAGGTTTACCTTAGCTGTGGCATTTGACCTAGCTTTGGTCTTGGACCTATATTGCTCTTCTGTTCTAATTCTCTGTAGAGCTTGCGAGTAAGTAATAGATCCTTATAGATTGTCACGACCCGCACCCGGTTTTCGGATACGAGACGTGCCCAAGTCCAGCCTACGCCGCAGTGTCGGCGGTAGAACGCTGTCTAGTACATACACAAGTCACAGAGGCAATCTAGATCTCATCCACAAAATATGACACAATCAGCTGAATATAGAATGAATAAAATTTAATATATAGAATGAAATATCCAGCTCATCATGAATCCATGTCACGTCCGGTGGACACAAATCCACTACAAATAGACGATGATAACATAGAAACAAGGAAATGAAATAACTGAGACCAAACTGTCAAAATACCCTCAGCTGTAGTGGCACCGTGGTCCAATGCTAGCTCCAACTGCTCGCGTACACCTGGCTCAATACTCGACTAAACCTGAAGAGATCATCAGGTCCTCAGAGGACTAGCAAGATACATAAAACATGCCTACTAGTATGACAGTAAATAACATGTGAGAAAGGTAAGAACGGTGCCAGGAAGATATCTAAACATGAAGATGTAATACTAGGCTTGGCTATCAATCAATCGATTAACCTCTATAGCTTGTAGTACAATGCAAGATACTCCCAATCTATAGTAGATTTTGACTGTAATACAATGCAAGATAATCCCAGTCAAGATTAGCCAATTCTAGTATCGATCTCCTCTCCTAAGGATACAAAGAATACATCTATAAACCGTAGTACAATGCAAGATACTCCCAATTTATAGTGTCACAAGTCAAGTCAATCAGTCAATATCAAGCTAGAATAATCTGCTATAGGTCGTAGTACAATGTAAGATACTCCCAATCTATAGTATGTCCTAACTGTAGTACAATGCAAGCTACTCCCAGTCAAGATTAGTCAAGTCATGGACACGGTATAGAACTGGCAATTCTATCATAGACACAATACATGAAGAAGAGTAATAGACAAGCAATCTCCTACACGTGCACGTAATCTATAACAAGTAAGACAATCAAGGATACCATGTGACAAGGTGGAAGGAAAGCAATAGACAGAAAACAATGTAAATACTGCATATGTTCGGCAAGGTATACTTGCCTGCGGTCCCGAGCTGCTGGCACGGCCAAGGGTTGAGTCAAAAGTCCAATGAACCTGTTTTTAGATTTTATAGTGTCAATATGATAAATAAAAGAAATTAGCAGTCTATCTATCCTTAGACTTCTAGCCCCTTTCTTATCTCTATTTGTTAATAGGTCTTATGCCTTCATACTTCAATGGGTTGCTTGGTTTCCTAAATCACACTTTCCACTATTCTATGATGGCACCTATATGCATTACTACATATATATAGTTTTCTTCAAAATCTCTATTTGTCGAGTTAACCTCCCTAACTTGGGTTCATTCTTAATTACTACAGTCCCTTTGACACTAACTTCCCCCTTGTGGTATCCATTTGCACAGATTACTCATGACTTTATGACATCTTTCATTTATCTCATAATGATTGGTGCTCTATATTACATGTCTATTATTCTAGTGTTGCTTGTGTTTACCCCATACTTAAGTGAATTGATTTATTATACACATACACTCCAATACGAGAAAATGGCTATCATATGGAGCCAATCAGTCATCAATTGACTTCAAGTTTGTATACTGGTACATTAAATGGAACCGATGTACAACAACAACTGGTATAATGGTGGTAAACTGATGTATTGTATATAACTGCCATATCAGTTCTAACTCCTAAAGTTTACCTGATACAGGTCTCTTGCCATCGATCGTGGTACACGCAAGGTCTTCCTTCTCCCTAGTACCTACTGCCATTGCCTCGGTTGCAACATCGGCCTCAAGAGAAGGAATAAGACAAGCAAGTGGTAGCCAGATATCACTATATGTCTTTCAGGCTTCTAATCATAAGCATGCACTCTAGGCTAATCCCTTTTTACTAGACAGGGGTTCCTACTACTCTCTGCTTAGCGACCCAAATCCCCTTGGTACATGAGAGTATCTCATGTTTTACTGGTACTCAAGAACCAAACTCAGAGCACCCCCTCTATCCAATTACTGAGCAAAAAGGCAATAGATGGAGAAGCTCAGTTTCATCAGAAAATGTAAATGTTCATCCCCACGATTCTATGACAGGATTACTCATTCCACGTGTACAGTTTATTCCCTACAAATTTAGAAACACTTAAAATGACTTCTAAACTATTCTAGCACTTTATGTGGCCTGAAACCACTCTCTTAAAAACCCCACCCGCTTCTATAGTTATGAGCATTTCAGGTTCCAATTTTAGTTTATTTTGAACTTAGCTTCAGATAAATCACACACTTGTCAGATGTTTGATATTTCCTGGGAACTAGATACCAAGAGCTCCTGTGGCATTTTGCATGATTCACGCATTTGAGATGTATTTTGCATTCGGATTGCAAGAACTTCAACCATTATTTGATGTCAAGTTCAAGGAAACATTTCCTTCAATCTTTAGGTTCAGACCTTGTAGATTCCAGACATCATACATTAAGAGCAAATTGGGGTCTCTCAGTGTGGGTGGATGGGTGAGTGCAGGGAAGATGTCATTTCAAAACCATTTACGAGAGAGGCTGTTTCGGAGACTTGAACCCACAACCAACCTCCAGGGAACCAGGATGGAAGTGTTAAGCCCCTGTCTGTCACACCAAATTGCTACCAAGAATTGGCTATATACCTAAACAATCCAATATAATCCCCAAAATCAATCTGATGCAAGGGAAATCTAAAACAGATACATAAAGTCCTCTTATTACTCTACTGCTATTAAGTATCCTGAGATACATGGTGAAATCTAATGTTGGTGCAAAGCTGGTATGTCAAGGGAGACACATCTCTGATTTCTATGGTTGAACGTGATGCTAGTGTTATCCGATACTCGAAGCTGCATCCGATATTGGGAATTTACGGTGTTTCTATTAGTTGCAGAGGATTCTACCCATCAAATATGACACCGAATGCACTACGTGCAACCAAGCGGCCTCGCCTATTGTCCTGATTTCCTAGGTAGTGATCTGGGTTTGGCATATCAGTGTAAACCGATGCTACTTGGTTTAGTCGATTAGTCTCAACACTTCCCCTCCTCAGAAACCCAAGTCCAGGGAACTGAATCATGCATTGAAGAGGATCGATACTTGTAGTCATCTGTCCTAGGAGAAAACTGGACTGGGAGTTAATTATGCCTATATGGACTGCATAACAGAGGGCGACATACCCATAAGGAACACCTAATGCTGATGTATATATGTACATATACATAGGCACTGCTGCCTGGGATCGCTTACAAGGATCTGATACTAGGAATACAGATACAAGGTGATCCGCTGAAGTTAAATTTTGACTGAACGCCCATCCACCTAGCCATGTATACTTATCAATCTATATGCATTACCAAGCAAGACTCTTGTTGTAATGACTATCGTTTCTTGGGGAACTTAATGTGAATACCTTAACCTCCCTTAGGCATAAATCAAAACACGTTCTGATTTCACAGGTAAATAGGTGGTTGATTGAGACGATAGGGTTACCTGTTAGAATTTGGTGATTGCTGCTCAATCGAACCTTCGACACCTCCTCCAAGGTTCTCAGCGGCAGGAATGGGATGGAAATTCTAGGGTTTTCTAGAGCTTAAGATCGGTTGTGGCTCTCCTTTAAATACGTTAAGGGTTGGATTGAATCAGAGGAAGGAGTTGATAGGAAATTGGTTTTTGAAGATCAGATTTTTGTTTATCCCCTGGGAGAATTTGAATTTGGAACAGAGGAGTGGGTCGACATATGTGATTTGAATTTACAAATTATACTAAGGTCCCTATTAGTTTTGGGTATTAGCAAGAAGCCCCCTTTACAAACCTTCTTGGTTATTTTACAAATAAGTGCTAATAGATATAATTTAATTACAAATATGCAGTAATCAATAACCAGCAATATTTAAAAAAAAAATAAAGAAAAGAATCAATTGGGGATTTCGGGTCAAGGGCTCACATAGATGTAGTAGGTCCTTTGCCACTTTAGACCAGGAAGGAGCGAGTTTATCTATCAAGCATCCTATTTTGTG
The DNA here is from genome assembly GCA_029216955.1 of Iris pallida. Taxonomy (NCBI): domain Eukaryota; kingdom Viridiplantae; phylum Streptophyta; class Magnoliopsida; order Asparagales; family Iridaceae; genus Iris; species Iris pallida. The sequence continues at coordinate 1,566,764 of JANAVB010031416.1, read as the reverse complement.
CTCAGTAGAAATGAAAGTTCCCTTGACTTGAACCTGCCTAAGGTGTTCTTGGAACTCATGGATTTGGTCATTGATAGGTTTGTTATCTACCATGACATATTGGTTGAATGTGGTGGAATTGAATATATCAATTCCAGCATCATCACAACCATACTTATCATCCAAGGCATCCCAGAGTTCTTTAGCGCTTTTATATTCGAAAAATATGTCGTAGAGTGACTCCGACATAGCGCTTAAGATTCTGTGGAAGCAGTGGTAGTCAATTTCCTTATGGGTCTTAGGCTTGGTAGAAGAAGAGGACTTGGAAACCCCTACGTCAGACTCAGTCTCATCAGAATCATTTGAGATGGGTGTGGACCCATCAATGGCTGAAATCAGCCTAAGGTTGTAAGCCAAAATTTTATCTGGCTTTGCCACCTCTTGAAATATGTGCCATTGAATTTTGCAGGCTTTGCAGAAAAAGTCTCTTCCTTGGAAGTCATGTTTTCTGAAGTCTGTAAAATTATATTTACTCAATAAGATGGCTTTAAACTAAAATTAACAATTAAAATAATTTTAGTAATAAACCTTTAAATTTTTAGTTTTTCAAGTTTTGATAAGGTTGGGTTAGCTGTAGGGGCGGATCCCAACAAGCGGAGGTTCACTAGGAACTCTTAAGTACCGGTCGCTTAGATGATATTTCGCCTTGTTGACAGAAGGGCCCTTTCGGCTTGTTCCCAAACAAATCTTAACTTTAGAACTTTAAAATAAAGGATTTTTTACTAAATTAATTAATTGTTTGATTTAGCCTAAATTAAAATATTGAGTAAAATGAAAACTAGTATTGAAAAAAAAATGTACTAACACAATAATATTTGTCTAAGATGTAAATTTAATAAATAATGACAATGAACGGATATTAATTGATATGTGAAATGTAATTGATATGTCAAATAATGACAATGAACAAATATTAATTATGTAACAAATAATATCCAATGAGAGACCAAATTTGTTTACTAAATAGCAAGTGGATTTAAGCAAAATTTGTTTACTAAACAGAACAGAGCAAATGTTTAGAAAGCAATAGAAGCTGTTTAAACAGAGCAAATGTTAAACAGAAAGCAGCTTACTGTTACTAAATAGAGCAAATGTTTAGAAAGCAATAGAAGCTGTTTAAACAGAGCAAATGTTAAACAGAAAGCAGCTTACTCTTACTAAATAGAGCAAATGTTTACTAAACAAAATCTTTAACAGAAGCTTTTTCCCTTTTTGTTTAAAGCAAGTAGCAAATGTTTAAAAGAAAGTAGCAAATCTTTAACATAAGCTTTTCTTTAAGCAAGTAGCAAATATTTAACAGTAAAAAATTGTAAACAATAACAAATTTTAAAGCAATTGAAAAAAAAACTTTGTAGACAGTAACAAATAGGAAGACACATAATTAATTTGTAAAATTGATCTAACTCTTAGATTGTTGGAATTTTTTCTATTTTCTTCACTTAAAATCTAAAAACAAAATAAATTATGTAAATATTACCAGCCTCCGAGGAAGTCGTGCACGTAGTACTGCCCTAAGAGTTAGCTCGGGTCTATGTGCAGACTGAATCCGAACGTCCATAGTGGTAAAATCCCCGCTCCACCGGAATCTCGTTGCCGCACACGACGTCGAGAGAATGACCCCGACATAGCTCCGTCCAGAGCAACAATAGAGAAGAACAGCAGCCGTACGAAGAAGACGAAAAATTTAGAGAGCTTCGAGAAGAATAGTTTCTGTGTGTAAAATGAAGGAATGGGACAAGGTATAAATAGAAATTTTCCAACGTAGGAGAATAATGACAGATTTAATGAGTCAATTAAAATAAACGTTACAGAATATTTTTCAGCACAAGGTTCATTGAACCTGGACGGAATAGTGAACGTTATGGAATTTAAAAAATTTGTAACGGTCAGAATTTTATAAAAGGAGCAAAAAATCTTTTAGGGTCTCGGTCCGAACCCGAAGAGAAAATCGGATCGGCATTCGGCGTCCGTACCCGTTTCGCGCGTCGAACCGAACCGGGCCGGGCCGGGTCGGGCGGCGGCGGCGGCGCGCGCGTGTGGCCCATGGGGCTCCCACTCAATGGTTTAATGAAGCAAAATGGGAGGAGTGTATATATGCACATTGAAAAGCAACTGTGCAGCCGATGTGGGACTAATAATAGAAGAAATAGTTGAGCTTTTGTTACAGCTAACAGATTTTTTTCCGAGACTTTCTGAGTTGTAGTGGATTATTTCATATTTATAATATTGAGACTATTGGATATTTTGGTGATTATTGTTGGCTTAGTTGTGGATAAAATATATATGCGTGTTGTGCTTGTTGTGGACCATTGTTATCATAGACAGCGTACTACCGCCGATGCTGCGGCGTAGGCTGGACTTGACCACGAACTCGTATCCCAAAATTGGGAGCGGGTCGTGACAACAACAGACAGGGGATATTTTTGTCCAAAAAAATTGGTCAAAGGGGTTGACCGTTCGTTTTGGACTGAAACCGTCAAATGGGAGGGTGTCATACATTCATGTAAATTTGTGGGATGCACCTCAAATAAGCATAAAAAAAATGGAATGTCACTCAAATTTTCTCTTATTTTAAATCGAGCCGAATCTCCTATCGGTTCGATTTTCGGTCTAAAACGAAATAATGCTCACCCATAATGTATAGCCAAGAACCTACTACAAATTTCATCCGTACATATAACCCCAAAATCTAAGTCTCACTACATTTTGGTACCAATCATCTTACAAGATGTCCAAAAATCCTAGAGGAACTCGGGAGTTCCTAATTTTTAGAACTTGTCCATGAAAGGGTCTAAACAGAAAAGATTAAGGATCTAAATACAAAAATTCGTCCACGTATCAGAAAGTTTTATTTTCGGTTTCTGTAGCGGAACTCCAAAATATGTTTAAAAAACTATAAAGTTCCAACAGAGTTTCTGAAAGCGGACACTTCTGAAAGTGGACGCGTCCCGAGTGTCCACCCTATATTCTGTTGGAAGCCCAAGTGGGACACAGATCTGGAAGCATATAAGTAGAGGCTTAAACAAATGTGTTGATAAAGGAATCTTCATATAAATAGTTAAACGAGTAAAGTAAAAGTAAAGTGGCAGCAGGCATGAACATAATAATCATTTCATGTGAGCTTCGGTTATCCCAATGTCAGTAGGGCTATTAAGCATGAGCTTATCCGAATCTAATTGTGGATTTGAGGCCTCCTTAGTCCTTATCCACTCACTACTCATTTTTCATTAACACACCTCCTCAACCTTTGGACTGTTGGTGTCATATATATTATATTATTGTCATCAACCTTTTATATATATATATATATATATATATATATATATATATATATTTGGCCAACTTTCGGCATTAATTAAACTAGTATATATGTACGTGCGTTGCACGTATTTATTATTAAAAAGATTAAAAGATATTTGTAGTCAAAATTTATTCTTTTTTTAATGAATTAATAATGCTAAACAAAGTCCATTTTTCAATGCCTCACTTTTAGATACTCAATACATTTAAGAGCTGTTGTAGTTAGAAATACCAAAGGACAACTCTTGTATTTACCTAGATACTCCATATTAATTTTAATTAGCAAATATAATAAAGGATATTTTTGGAAAAGAATTTTTTACGGTGAAGCCTACTTTTGGCATTATATAGTAGAATAGATTTAGTATTAAGAGGCTTCAATGATGTTAGGATTGCTAACCGTTGGGCCTTCTTGGATTCTTCGAAGGGAAATTAATTCCCTTATGTTTTACATGGGGATGAAAAATTAGAATTTATGTCAGGGTTCCTTTATCTTTCTATGTTTGGTAAAACAAGAAGAGCTTGTAAAACAAGAAAAGCGAAAGACTATTTGATTTTCTTTTCAGTATTTGGTTGGTGCAAATATATATATATATATATATAATTTAAAAATAAAAATTCAGAAGAAATGGATAAAATAAACAATTAATATATTTCAATAGAATTATTGTTGTCCTAAATTTTTGTACTAAATACTGGAAAAAGAGAAGAAAAAAAATTAATCCCATGAGTTTTGAGAGGAAATTTTTTTTTTTCTCTCTATCACATTTTAAGTTTATGACTACCAATAAATAAAATTAAATTAAATTTTAAATAAAAAATAAAAAAAAGACTACCAATAAATAAATAAAAAGAACCATTTTCCTTATATTTATAAATCCAAGACTTGCATAAGATGCATCATGCATGTAAACCTCATGTCTGCCCTCACCTGCTGCACCCATGTACGTCCATTTAGGCTGGAAGACTGGAATGATTGTTCACTGTTTGTTGGAAGAATGGAAGATTGCTCAATGTTTTCGGTAAGGTTACTCGAGAGAGTACAAGGCCTTCTCCAATAATTTATTCATATTTTGTCAAGCCATTTTAGGAAAGCTTCTATATATCTAATTGACATTTTCCCATATAGTTTTTATATTTATTCACATCTTAGGTGTTATTAAAAAAAATTCCTTTTTTTCATTATGATATGGTAAATAAATATTTATGTATGATCCATTTTCACATACCTTGATTATGTGGAACCCATTTTTTGTCACACAGACGGGAGCAGATTTATTGTCTCCAAAACTGTTATTTTTGCGGGCTGGTCCGAGTTCGTTCCGGATTTGAATCCGGAAGTCCGGTCTGAAGCTACCCGGATGTGATTCCGTACTGGATTTTGAAATTTAATTTAGAAGTCCAGTCCGGCCGGACATTTCTAGCTGGGCTGGTTAGGTCCGATACACACTTTGGCCCATACTGCTGCAAATGATGATGTCAAGAACGTTATGTATTAACAAGTGAGGAGTGAGGACTTTATGCTTATGCCAAAAAGTGTAAAATGATTTTAGAAGTCGAGGTCCATAGCATACCAAGAGAATAGGACTGAAAATCGAACGAACGAGCGAAGAGTGTTCAAATTTGGTTTGACTTAATTATCGAATGAGTTTGATTCGAGTCGAGCTTGGACCGAGCCGAATGCGATCGGTTTGAATTGTTTTACAGTCCTAGTAGTGAATATTTATAGGACATATTGTATAGACTATCACATTGTTTCTCTCAAGTTTTAAAGACTTTTTTATTAATTACTTATGCTCTTTACATCATAAATTTACCATCATATAAAGAACAAAAAAATGAGTAAAAATTCTAAGACAAAATATATTTCTATCTATTAAAAAAGGCATAACATATATTAGAAAAAATTCTAATATGAGAAACCGAGCCGAACTCGAGCCTGTTTGCAAACAAGATTGAGTCGAACAAACTATGGTCGAACTAGGTATCGATTAGTCCACGAACAAGCTTAAATCGAGCTTGGACCGAGCTGAACACGAGTCGAATGCGAACGGTTTGAATTGTTTTACACCCCTACATGGGACCATTAGGATGGCCATATGCCTGTGGATTATTAGCCCATGCTAGGGTCCTCCAAATTTGGTAAAAGTAAGCTACTATTTTGCATGCCCACCGCTGGAGGTGTCCGCACCGGTCCGCAACCACGTGGCACACCAACTTTGGCTTCCTGGTCCGGGTGACTTGTACTAGCAGGAGAACTAACGACTGGCCGTCACGCGAACGCGGGCCAGCACAGTCACCCTCCAACGGTGGGCCAAATATCATTTCGGTGGTAAAAATATAGGGGTTGCTAACCCATATTTTTGCAGGATAACCCAGTTTTAGCAGTCATGACAAAAAAAAGGTAGCGCCAAATACAGCAATGAAAAAACAAACATATTAGTGACATTTTGAAGTTAAATCAGACAAACGGGTTTGAAAATTGAAGTCACCAAATTCCAAAGTATATCATGAATCAGGCATATGTAATGGCAATCGTTAAGCGCATTACAATAACTACTAGAGGCAACGTATTTTTGATAAGTCTAAAAATGACAAAATTTTGACAATTTTATGCATATATAGGACTGTCAAAATTTTGAGAGTCATGAAAAATTGTGCAGCCAAAAGTGCATATCCATGACTTCGGTCAATATAAAATTATGATGCCAAAATTTTGACAGTCCTAAAATAGCAGGAATTGAAAAAAAAAAAAAGTATACTCCTAAATATGTACATAACTGTCAAAAGTGTGTTGTCCCCTAGTCACTTTTGCAGTGCGCTTAATATTTGCCTAAGACTGTAAAACGATCCAAACGAGTCACGTTCAGCTTAGTCCAAGTTTGATTCGAAGCTCATTCGTGAGTCAGTCGGTACCGAGCTCAGTCAATTGTTTCTGTTCGAAGGGGTGTTCGAACCGAGTTTAACCATAGGTTGTTCGAACCGGTCTTGTTCGCAAACGGGCTCGAGCTCGGCTCGATTTCTCATTTTAGGGCTTTTTCTAGTATATGTATGTTGCATTGTAGTGTATTGGTGTCACGTCCTGACCCGGAATCACCCGAATCATCGTCCTCGCAGGGGGCGTGATGCCGCACGAGCCTGGAGTTGCGCTCGTGCAAGGCAAGATGACAAGTTCTCAAATGGTTGTCTTTTGATTCGATATTAACAACGAAAGAAAAAACAGAGTATACGAAACAATTCTCTTTATTGATATCCGAAACTGAGATTACAAAGGCTTTCGATAGCCTAACAATATATGCCAGATTGGCTACAACACTCAGGTTCTCTCTTGCCCACAAAGGATTACACCGTTCCATACATCATGTCTTCTATATCTCGGCCGCATCAATCCAGTTGCATAGTCCGAGCGTCAAGCGATCGCACGCTTCAATACGCTTCGGCATTCCAAGCCTCAACGCGTTCAAGCAACGCTTCGCCGTGAGCAATCCATTCCATGCACCCTGCATAAAGCTGGTGGGAGATCAGTACGTTCGTCCTCGCATGTACTGAAGCAAAGATCTTCTTTCCAAACCGATATTTTAGTATTTATGTTTATCATGCAACTTAGCTTATGATCTTGCTATGTTCTCCTTAGGGTCAATTTCATGGCATATCGAAAGCGTAAAGCATGTTATCATAGCAAACATGTTATCGAATTGAATGTACAAGCAAGCAAGCAATCTCGTGTTTATCTCGTGGCGTGACTTACCAAGTCGACGCACTCGTCCTTGTACCGACGCAAGGTGAATACGCCGCATTCCTTCCCTGTCATGTTATATGTGCATCTCTAAGCAGGATCTCTATGCGGGACGCATACGTGCCTACACTTTCAACCCATCGTTCCTTAACTATATGAGGGCCGTTGGCGTATCCGCGCCGGAATGGACTAAAGGAGTTTCTTTCTTTTCTCTCCTTCTTTTCTTAATATTTGGACGTCGGGCTGCCCGACGTTTCACGGGTTGGGTTGCAGTCCCAACAACCGAAACGTTCCCGCTGTATACCATCATTTGCGACTTTTCCCATCTTGTTTAAGGATGTGCGCCTACAAAGATTATTCGATTTTCTCCTAGGCCAAGCGGTTCCGGGGAGCTCCGGCATTTAACTGTTTGGAGGAAACACCCGTGCACGGAAGATATCACATTTTATCTCTCGTCTATTCCATTCGACCATGCAACGCCCTTATCATTCAAGCAATCAAATTCAAACAACCAAACATAGTCTTGAGTCCGAGACTCAGACTTTATCATCTCGCATCTCTTTCGTTAACTTTCTGTGTTATTACATTTCATACTTCGTTTCAATGATTCAATGGCATCGTGTCTCAACTCAATGCTCGTCAACCGAACGACCCGAAGGTCTCGAACACCTTTCGAGGCACCATGTCATATCCGACAGTTCTGTCACATTCATGCCACAACTGTATTCTTTCGCAACGAAGCCATCTTTTATTATCCCGTGCACGTAGGCACGTTTCGACCGTATATCCATGTTCTATAACTTAGCATTCAATGTTCGGGGCTTGCGCGCTAGGGCGCTCGCCTATTGTCTTCCAATGTTCTAGCCGTCTAACTCGTGCAGCAAAGGCACGGTATGGTTCGTGCACTAAGGCACATGTTCTTACGGCTTGCGCACCGAGGCACTCGTATTAGCGATATCCAATATTCCATAGCGACTCGTGCATATGATGCACGTTTCATTTCAATTGTTCTAACTTACTATTCGACTCACATTACGATTTATCTTTCGATCGGACCACGTCCGTGGCGTCGATAGGTTAACTTTAGCATACAATGATATATTTGACTTATCGAATGAAGGAGTAAAAAGAAGTTAATCCTCCCACCTTGAGTCGATACGCCTTTGTCATTTTACCGAGCTGATGCGGCTCGATTTCATAACTCCGTTGCACGGCCACTCTCCTGACTTAGCCATTCGAGCACTTCGTACTTCATTGAATCATACGTCCGATTTTCCTTAGCGTGCCCAAGTCTCAGTCTGTCGCAAGGCGACGATTTGATTTCGTGGACCCCTTACTAAATATCGCAAAAGATCGACCTCTAATATTTTTTGCGTCAAAGTATAATTGTACATGAAACCAACTAAAATTAATACTTGCATTGATTCGGACTTGCGCCTTGGTCGATTCAATTTCTTAGAATCTTTGAGCCGATTCAACGCACTCATCCTTCGGGACAACGCGGCACTTCGCATCGATTCAACTCGATGCATTCTTTCGGGGCAATGCTGTCACGCCCCGATTCCGTAGAATCGATCGTCGTCCCCCGGACGTGATGCCGTGCGAACCTAAGTTGCAATCACACAAGGCATAGTCATAAGGTTATCCGAAATACAACATCAAGTTAGAGTACGCAGAGAAATTGAATGACACATTTGAAATAGAAATAGACTTTTTTATTGATGATAATAAAACTTTACATAGACTCCTTTACAATCATTGTCGCACGGGCTACAACATGACTCGACTTACAAAATGAACGCCGATGAGATAGTCGTTCTATACATTACATCCCTTTTATAAGCAAAAACCATTACACAATTCTACCTGCTATCGCGGGAAGTCGAGCCGCCATCTTTTCTTTTGGACTGAGTGCGGGTCTTCTTCAAAAGGAATCCAGAACACAAGCCTTCACACACGGACGAGGCTTCAAAAGGGTTCACTTCGCCTTGAGCTTTTAAGTGGCACACCCTTCGTGGTTCGGGGTACCTGCGTGGAGAGCGAGGATCAGTACATTACACTTTGTACTGGTGCGTGGCAAGTTAAGTTCCAAGCTCTCATTTGGTTGATGAGTTTATATGACTTAGTTCATGAATGTTTCTAACCATCCTAATAATTTTCAAGCGAGCAATGACAAGCATAAATATAATTTGCGTCAGAACTTACCCACGGCGGGCCGCGCCGTGCCTTATGAGACTTACCATGTTCTTCCCTGTCAGTTGTTATCATTTTTCATACCAAGTGCAATATTACGTGTGATTGGTCACTGACACCACAAGCCATCATGGACTTATAGCTTTGTTAGCCGGGGCCCTTGCAGCACAAGTAGCGAACCCCACTGCAAGTCTCCGCTTAACCCGTGCTATCATCCAGCACAGCTATACCGTGTTTTCTCCTAGGCCGAGTCGATCCCGTGGCCCCGGGTTGTCGCTCGAGGAAACTTTCTCCTTGTCGACAAGTTGTCCAATGACCGAGTTAAGACATTATTCAGTTATTAGGGCCTAGCCTACTTTCACTTTGAAACTTGATCATTTTACCGTGTCCGTGCCCTTGCTTTTATTCTTTCATCCGCAACAACACTATCGATTTACTTAAAAATGGGGTCGAGAAGAGAAGGGTCAGCCACTCACCTTGAGTTTACTTCGGCGAGAGAACTTGTTGGCCGCGCTAGACGTTGCCTACACGATTACCTGAAATTGCACAAGCAACCGATTAGAACACTGCATTATTCAAGAAGTTCGATAGGAAATGCGAGTTCGAAATGCAAGCCCTGAAAACCATCCAAAATATTCACGAAAACGCATTCAGAAAACAAAGCCAAAACCAACGCAAGCGGCGTGAAAAGCAGAGCAACGGGATGTCTCTCCCGACTCAGCCGCAGAGTCAATCCTCGAGGCGCAACCCGCTGAATATGGGACTTGGTTCCGAAGAAGACATTCCATAACAAGGAATGGGTCTTAATTCAACCGTTCCCGTTCGATCGACTCGGTCGATCCCGACCTATCGGTCCCGACCGAATCGATAGCGACAGTGTTCCTTTCTCGTGCACCCCGTGGACAGAGTACGGGGTACGATGTAGGGACGGGGTACTACACCATAACCAACTAATAAAATGTTTCGTCCTCGAAACTTAAAATATAACCTACCTCTACGAGAACAATGAAGGAAACTTTTCTTTCATTTCTGACTCAAGCTCCCAAGTCGACTCTTCGACCGAATGGTTCCTCCAGAGGACGCGGACTAGAGGAATAGCACGGTTGCGGAGAAGTTTATCCTTGCGCTCCAAGATTTGCACCGGCTCTTCGACATATGATAAGTCCGCCTTCAGGTCCAGCTTACCCAAATCTACCACATGCTCCGGATCGTGTACGTACTTCCGCAATTGCGAGACGTGGAAGACGTCATGTACCTCTGACAATGCAGGCGACAAGACGATTTGGTAAGCTACCGGGGCGACTCGCTTCAATATTTCAAACGGGCCAACAAATCTTGGGCTCAACTTTCCTTTCGCACCGAACCGGGAAACTCCACGCATAGGCATCACCTTCAGGAATACATGGTCGCCTTCCGAGAACTCGAGGGGGCGTCGGTGCGTGTCGGCATAGCTTTTCTGCCGGCTTTGTGCTATCTTCAATCTTTCTCGTATTAGCTTGACCTTCTGTACGGTCTGCTCCACCAGCTCCGGACCAAGTATCTGCCGTTCCCCGACTTCATCCCAGCAAATGGGCGATCTGCACTTCCGGCCGTACAAAGCTTCATACGACGCCATTTGGATGCTGGACTGATAGCTGTTGTTGTATGCAAACTCGGCCAGCGGTAGATGGACGTCCCAACTTGACTTCAAGTCGATCGCACAGAGTCGTAACGTCTTCGAGAATTTGGTTCACCCACTCTGTTTGGCCGTCAGTCTGAGGATAATAAGCTGAGCTGAACTTCAACTCGGTCCCCAGTGCTGAATGAAGACTACTCCAGAAGAGCGCTACGAACCGTCCATCCCGATCATAGATGATAGAAACTGGGACCCCGTACAGCCGAACTATTTTATCAAGGTATATCTGAGCAAGGCGGTCGACGCTCCAAGTAACTTTGATGGCGATAAAGTACGCTGACTTGGTTAGTCGATCGACGATAACACAGACGGCATCGTTTCCCCGCGGCGTCCTCGGCAAGCTAACAACGAAGTCCATAGTGATATGATCCCACTTCCACTCTGGAATGGTGAGGTTCTGTATCTCCCCGCCCGGTCGCTGGTGCTCGGCTTTGACTTGCTGACAGGCCATATATTTTGACACAAAGAGCGCTACGTCCCTCTTCATGCCGTGCCACCAAAAGACAACGCGGAGGTCCTTATACATCTTGGTGCTGCCAGGATGCAAGGAATATTTTGCATAATGCGCCTCCGACATTATCTCCTTTCTAAGTTCTGCGTCGTCCGGTACGCATAGCCGTCCCTTCACGCGCAACACTCCCGACTCGTCCTCTGCAAAGTCGGACGCTTTTTCTGTCGATATCAGCTTCCGCATCTTCTCTAGGTATGGATCGTTCTTCTGTGCAGACTTGATCCTCTCCAGTAGGCTTGGTTCCACCCGCAGTTGCGCCAGTTTCACGTCCCTGAAACGAACTCGGAGCTCGATGCCCATTCCTTCCAAGTCACGCAGCAGTTGATCGTTGATGCATAATGAAGCTAAGTACTTCCGGCTCAGCGCATCCGCTACCACATTTTCCTTGCCTGACGTGTAGTCGATTGATAAGTCATAGTCTTTGATTAGTTCGAGCCATCGCCTCTCCGTAAATTCAGTTCTTTCTGGGTGAAGAGATACTTGAGGCTTTTGTGGTCCGTATAAATCCTGTACGCCACGCCATAGAGATAGTGACACCACAGCTTCAACGCGAACACAATTGCCGCTAGTTCTAGGTCGTGCGTGGGATAGTTCTTCTCGTGCGGCTTCAACTGCCGGGAAGCAAAAGATATCACCTTATCCCACTACATGGGCACACACCCCAAGCCCTGGCCAGAAGCATCGTTGAAGATCTGAAATTCCTCCGTCCCTTCAGGAAGAGCAAGTATCGGGGCCGAAACGAGCCATTGTTTAAGCTCCTGGAAGGAAGCTTCACAGTCGTCTGACCACTTGAATGCGACTCCTTTCTGGATGACGCGAGTCAACGGCGATGCAATCTTCGCAAAGTCCTTCACGAAGCGTCGGTAGTATCCCGCCAAGCCTAGAAAGCTTCGAATTTCTCTAACTGATACGGGTCGTTTCCAATCAGCAACTGCCTCGACTTTCTTCGGATCGACTGCGATGCCCGCGACGGAGATGATGTGCCCAAGGAATGAGACGATGTTCAGCCAGAACTCGCACTTGCTCATCTTCGCGTACAACTGATTCTCTCGAAGGGTTTGGAGTACCGTCCGCAGATGCTCTGCATGTTGCGCTCGATCCTTCGAGTAGACGAGGATGTCGTCGATGAAGACTACTACAAACTTGTCAACGAACGGACGGAACACCCGATTCATTAGATCCATGAAGACGGCAGGGGCATTTGTCAGACCGAACGGCATTACCAAGAACTCGTAGTGGCCATAACGAGTGCGGAAGGCAGACTTCGGCATGTCATCTAGCTTGACTTTGAGTTGGTGATAACCCGATCGCAGATCAATCTTCGAAAACACCGTTGCACCTTGGAGCTGGTCGAACAAGTCGTCGATGCGGGGCAGGGGTATTTGTTTCGGACGGTGGCTTTGTTCAATTCCCGATAGTCGATGCAGAGGCGCATCGATCCATCCTTCTTCTTCACGAATAGCACGGGCGCACCCTACGACGAGACACTCGGACGGATAAATCCTCTATCAAGTAATTCCTGAAGTTGTGCCTTCAATTCTTTCAATTCTGCAGGGGCCATTCTGTACGGGGCTTTTGAGATCGGCCGGGTGTCGGGGAATGTATCGATGGTGAACTCTATTTCTCGATCGGGCGGCATGTCGGGTAGCTCGTCCGGGAACACGTCTGGGAATTCTGCCACAACGTCGGTCTGACCCGCGTTTGCACCATCATGTCGCATGTCTCGAACGGAAGCTAGATAGCCTTCGCACCAGCATCCGTCGAGCAGATATTGCGGAGATCACCATGCAGGTCGGCGATGCCTCATCACACAAGTAGCAGAATTCAGGCACTCCAGGTATGCGAAATGTAACCTTCTTTTCAGCGCAGTCTATGGTTGCGTTGTACGGCCCGAGCCAGTCCATTCCCAGAATGATGTCAAAGTCCTTCATGTCTAGAACTATCACATCTAGGCCGATCTTTTGACCGCCGATACAGATAATTTTGCCGGCACAAGCTAAATTTGTGAGAATTGGTGTGCCCGAAGGCTTGCTTACGCTAAGGTCGAGATCTAATGATATTACAGGAAATTTGTGCTCGGCGGCAAAATCTGCCGATATAAAACTATGTGAAGCGCCTGAATCAAATAACACACGAGCAGGCACATTATTGAATTTTAGTATACCTGACACTACTGTATCTGATGCCAGCGCTTCATCTCGAGTCATGGCGTAGACGCGGCCCTGAGTGTTGGGGCGACGATCTTGGCCATTTTGTGGTGCAGGTTGAGTGGACGGAGGAGGTCGAGGCGCCTGTCCTCGATTCTCTTGACGGTTTTGTCGTTGTGGTGGTGCATTGCGATTTTGTCTTCGAGCCTAGCAATCCGCCATTTGGTACCCCCTTTTTTTGTAAAAGAAACATCCCCCCTCGAAGACCGCACAGTCCCTTTCAGTGTGCCCATGGTGGTTGCACTTGGTGCAGGGAGGAGATGGGTTCTGCCCTTTATAGCCGCCGTTGTTTGGACGCTTTGACGCGTAATTGTTGCCTCCCGTATAGCTAGGACGTTTGTGATTGGAGTGGCGCACAACGTCGACAGCACCGGAAGGATGCAGGCTCTCAAGGCGGAGAGCGTAATTTAGAGCCTCGTCCATGGTCTTGTACTTCGGGACCCCGACATGCGCACCGATGGAGTATCACAGACCCACTTCGAACCGTCGCACGCGGCACTCCTCTGTAGGCAGAAACGCACTAGCAAACTTTGACAACTTGTTGAATTCTACGGCATACTGTTCTACTGTTTGATTTTCCTGCCTCAACTGTATGAATTCATTCTCCTTCGCTTGACAAACGGCTGACGGAAGGTACTCGACTTCAAAGGCTTTGCGGAACGTGGCCCAAGAGATCGGCGCTGAGTTGTTGTCGCGTCGGATCGCTCGCTTATGCACGGCCCACCAGTCGTGCGCGTTCAACCGTAGCTGAAGTTGTACGCAGGCGACTTGCTTGGATTCTTCAATGCCGAGCAGCTCGAAGTGATCTTCCAGCTCTTCCAACCAGTCGATTGCCATGGAGGGACGCTCGATGCCGCTGAAGGAAGTGCGGCACGCCTTCTTGAATTCTGACACTTCAAAGTTGTACTTTTTCAGTGTCGCTAGTTGACGCTCGGGCTCCGCCGTGTCGACTTCGATGGGTTGGATCGTCGGCCCGGTGGCAGTAGGTGCAGTGACGGTAGGCACAGTCACAGAATTTTCGTTGGCCGCCATTGTTTAGACGATCTGCTGCAGGGTATCTAGCTGCTTTTGTTGAAGTTTCGCGTGTGCGTCGAAGCGAGCTTCGAACTGGGCCTGTCGTTCATCCGTCTGTTGATGTCGGTTCTCGGACTGGTTTCGCTGCGCCTCCATCATGCGCAACATCCTTTCGATGGTATCGTTAGAAGGTCTGCCCCGCGATCGATGCGAACTACTAGAGCCACTAGAAGTGCTCTGTTCTTGATCGGCCGTGGGTTCCGTCACTTCTGCGATACGAAGGCAAACGCATCAGTCACAAATTATTACGGACTCATTGTATGGAACAACTTATCTCATCGATGCGAGGTCAAAGGTTTGGAACTCTAGACGCGAGGCCAAAGGATGTAAAGCCGTGCTCTGATACCATTATGTCACGCCCCGATTCCGTAGAATCGATCGTCGTCCCCCGGGCGTGATGCCGTGCGAACCTAAGTTACGATTGCACAAGGCATAGTCATAAGGTTATCCGAAACACAACATCAAGTTAGAGTACGCAGAGAAATTGAATGACACATTTGAAATAGAAATAGACTTTTTCATTGATGATAATAAAACTTTACATAGACTCCTTTACAATCATTGCCGCGCGGGCTACAACATGACTCGACTTACAAAATGAACGCCGATGAGATAGTCGTTCCATACATTACATCCATTTTTACAAGCAAAAACCATTACACAATTCTACCTGCTATCGCGAAAAGTCGAGCCGCCATCTTTTCTTTTGGACTGAGTGCGGGTCTTCTTCAAAAGGAATCCAGAACACAAGCCTTCACACATGGACGAGCTTCAAAAGGGTTCACTTCGCCTTGAGCTTTTAAGTGGCACGCCCTTCGTGGTTCGGGGTACCTGCATGGAGAGCGAGGATCAGTACATTACACTTTGTACTGGTACGTGGCAAGTTAAGTTCCAAGCTCTTTGGTTGATGAGTTTATATGACTTAGTTCATGAATGTTTCTAACCATCCTAATGATTTTCAAGCGAGCAATGACAAGCATAAATGTAATTTACGTCAGAACTTACCCACGGCGGACCGCGCCGTGCCTTATGAGACTTACCATGTTCTTCCCTGTCAATTGTTATCATTTTTCATACCAAGTGCAATATTACGTGTGATTGGTCACTGACACCACAAGCCATCCTGGACTTATAGCTTTGTTAGCCGGGGCCCTTGCAGCGCAAGTAGCGAGCCCCGCTGCAAGTCCCCGCTTAACCCGTGCTATCATCCAGCACAGCTATACCGTGTTTCCTCCTAGGCCGAGTCGATCCCGTGGCCTCGGGTTGTCGCTCGAGGAAACTTTCTCCTTATCGACAAGTTGTCCAATGACCGAGTTAAGACATTATTCAGTTATTAAGGCCTAGCCTACTTTCACTTTGAAACTTGATCATTTTACCGTGTCCGTGCCCTTGCTTTCATTCTTTCATCCACAACAACACTATCGATTTACTTAAGAAGGGGGTCGAGAAGAGAAGGGTCAGCCACTCACCTTGAGTTTACTTCGGCGAGAGAACTTGTTGGCCGCACTAGACGTTGCCTACGCGATTACCTGAAATCGCACAAGCAACCGATTAGAACACTGCATTATTCAAGGAGTTCGATAGGAAATGCGAGTTCGAAATGCAAGCCCTGAAAACCATCCAAAATATTCACAAAAACGCATTCAGAAAACAAAGCCAAAACCAACGCAAGCGACGTGAAAAGTAGAGCAACGGGAGGTCTCTCCCGACTCAGCCGCAGAGTCAATCCTCGAGGCGCAACCCGCTGAATATGGGACTTGGTTCCGAAGAAGACATTCTATAACGAGGAATGGGTCTTAATTCAACCGTTCCCGTTCGATCGACTCGGTCGATCCCGACCTATCGGTCCCGACCGAATCGATAGCGACAGTGTTCCTTTCTTGCGCACCCCATGGACAGAGTACGGGGCACGATGTAGGGACGGGGCACTACAAAGGCAACTCTTCGCATCGACTTAGTTCGATGCGTTGCTCGGGACAACGTAACTCTCGTATCGATTCGCATCGATACATTTCTTTCGGTCAACGTGACTCGCTGAGTCAATGTCTCAGCGTAATGTACCGTACGGAGCGGGGCATTACAGAATATACCACTCAAAACAAGGTTCGTCCTCGAACCAAAACCAACACTCCGACTAAGTGTTTTATAGATCTTTTCACGATCTCGTCCCACCAACGTTGTTCAGTTTCACACTATCTCGCAAGCTTTTCATTAACATTTCATAGTCTTCCCTGCAGCTCGATTTGAATTTTGTATACAATTCGATTTGGATTCATACCTATATTCAAAGCGTCCCGAAGATATATGTATTTTGACCAATTCCAGTGGTAGCAAATTGGAATAAAGCTGACAGGTAAATTTCAATCCTATGCTTGCTATCTCATACTCTCGATCGGACTTATCCTTAGCAACTGTTCTCGAAATTTTATCGCATACGTATATTCGATACATACGTGATTCATTCAATAAAGTCACTGTACGCTACGCGATTCAAAATCGCCTTTCTCATTTCGTATGTTTCATATGGACTACCAACTATATGCGTCGCGTCAAGCCGTCGCACATGCAATCACAACGAGTCTCTGCAACGTCTTGCATTCGAAGTCGCCACCCAACTATTTTCGAAGTCTAGCTTATGCAACTTATCTCGATACGATTTCCTTTGTTGACTTGCAAACGCATCAACATTCAGGACTACGTCCGCTAGGTTACTTACATAGTCCCCGTGCTTAACTTCTCCCGACGTAACTTTAAATTGACATTGCACAAAGGCCACAATCTATCCGACACGAAAGTTTACATCAAGGCGACGGTGCTCAAGGCAACGATCGCCTTAGCACGAAGGTCTTTACGACGCGTCTTACATTCAATTTTCTAACGAGTATGAATTCACTAGCCAAATTCCTAACTTATCCATCTCGTAACATCGAATGTAAATTTTGATTCACGCAAGCTCAATTGCAAGGTGAATCCGAATCTAACGACATGACTCGTAAGTCATTCCCTTATCATTCTCTCTCGTGCATAGAACGATCCTCGCACTCGCCTATCCGAATCACCAAGTTCGTTGGTGAATTTCAAGTTCGATCGTCGACCAACATAACCATTCAAGTATTCATCCGACGAATACTCAAAGATCTAACTATACATTCTCAATCGAAAGTTGTTCCAACAATTCTCGATCGTCTAGACTTATCGTCAACAGGTACCGTGTTATATTTGTTATCGGTGCAATCTCATATGCAATATCGCATGGGTCATCTTACGGTCTGCAGCATTCAATTTGATTTCGCGGTCAAGTCTTCTAGGGTCAGCTGTCCCGAAGCTACGCTCGATAACTGTGGATCATCACCGAAGGACAATTTACTATGAACCATGCTATATCTTATTTCGGAGCCAAATCACGTTCCGACGATTCTATGCGACTACCCAATTTTGGACAAACCGTTTCTATCGGCGCAACTGATGCGCAACTATCCTCCGAGTCAAGTCATGCACTACCGTCGATGATTTTGTAATTTACGAAATATCTACTCGTATCGAGTTCGAGCCTATCTTATTCGTGGGTCGACACACGAGATGCTACACGCATCGAACAATCGTCGATGACTTATAGTCTCGTCTTGATTAATCACGAAGTTCACGATCAACCAGTTCGTTCCTTCTCGTATCGTTACTTATAAAACTTTGATAGCGCAAGGCGCACTCCATTTTGTATTCTCACATCGTGCTTACGTTTCCTTACGTATCGATTCTTGATACGTCGGTCAACTTTGATTCTGTTTCAACGCCGACTTAACTCGCATCGCATACAGCCAAGTTCGCAACGAACTTTTCCATACGCATCAACTTGTTTTCCGATTTGCCATATCCCGCTATACTTTTGATCGCGTAACTGAGTTACTGAATATCCAACATCGAACCCTCAAGTCAAACGATCTCGCCCTCTAAGTTTCGCATGTTTTTCAGTCGTACTCAAATGAGTTTCGCCGTAACGTAACCAACTATTTTTTAGGCACGATTACTCACATCAACCAACTCTTCACCGAAATCGCACATCGTGTAATTCGATTACAATTCGCATCGCCTAACATTTCTATCGAAATCGTAAGTCGTGCGATTCGATTCGTCTCGCCCAACATTTCTACCGAGATCGTAAGTCGTGCGATTCGATTCGCCTAGCCGAACATTTCTATCGAGATCGCAAGTCGTACGATTCGATTCGCCTCGCCCAATATTTCTATCGAGATCGCAAGTCGTGTGACTCATTTGTAAGCTCGAGTATTCCTTTCCTGTCGATCCGATTATTGCGTCAAGGCATAATCGTTCCGCTAGTCTCGGTCGTCCGACCGACTTATCATTTTTGTCCGACGTATCATTCATTGATACGAGTCTCGCCTTATAGTCCCAACCGATTTTCGAAGAACACTTGTATCAACATTCCGTCATAAAAATTTTCAATCGAATCTCGGTACTCTCCCGTCCGTTGCGGACAAACCTTCCACAATTCTCATAACGCGTCGATGCAATTCATCGCACAAGTGATATACCATATACCACTCAAAATCGAGTCATTCATCGCCTACGTGGTATGGCATATACCACCCGAAATTCAAGCTATTCCCTCGTACTATACTTAGTATAAATCGACAATCTCTTCCGACTCACGATTTTCGCAGTGATCGTGCTTGATCACAACCGTAACTTTGATTCTATCAAAATCCGACACAACTCGATCAATGTTCTCGTTTGCCAACATAAGTTTGATATGCAACCGAACGATTCGTTCTATCGATTTATGATTTCAGTTCCCTTACGTTGCATCTTATGCAACAATTTATTTTGATACGCGTTGTACCCCATGCAACAAATTTCACTTTCGATACGCGTTGTACATCGTGCTACGATTTATTTTCGACATTTTATTTCACTTTGTACAACGATTTATTTCCAATCTCCTTTGCACTTTGTACAACGATTAATTTGATATGCGTTGTACCACGTGCAATGATTTTACTTCCAACATGCGTTGTACATCGTGCAACGATTTATTTCCGATTTTCCAAGTCAATGCTCAATCCGTTTAACATATTCGGTATTGGCTTATCACTTCTCACTTTCATTTTAACGCATATTCATAATTAACTCGTTGCACATCGTGCATCATTTTATTTTTCTTTCAATATGTTATATTGCAACAACATCTCAAATCGTATCTCACAATTTGTTGCGCTTGCAGCAACTAATATTTTTACGGCTCGTTGCATTCAATGCAATATACCCTTCACGACTTTCTTAGCAAACATCATGAAATTTCCAAAACACAGGCGGCAAAATTTTATGATTTGTATTAGACTTATTGTATGGAACATCCAGTGCGGCATCGAGTAGAGTCAAGAGTGATTTCAAGTGGTGGTGGACAACTTTTAGAATTGTAATGAAGCGAGCGTCCAGAGAAAATTGAACCTAGAGCTCTGATACCAATTTGTCATGCCCCAACCCGGAATCACCCGAATCATCGTCCTCGTAGGGGGCGTGATGCCGCACGAGCCTGGAGTTGCGCTCGTGCAAGGCAAGATGACAAGTTCTCAAATGGTTGTCTTTTGATTTGATATTAACAACGAAAGAAAAAACAGAGTATACGAAACAATTCTCTTTATTGATATCCAAAACTGAGATTACAAAGGCTTTCGATAGCCTAACAATATATGCCAGATTGGTACAATACTCAGGTTCTCTCTTGCCCACAAAGGATTACACCGTTCCATACATCATGTCTTCTATAGCTCGGCTGCATCAATCCAGTTGCATAGTCCAAGCGTCAAGCGATCGCACACTTCAATACGCTTCGGCATTCCAAGCCTCAACGCGTTCAAGCAACGCTTCGCCGTGAGCAATCCATTCCCTGCACCCTGCATGAAGCTGGTGGGGGATCAGTACGTTCGTCCTCGCATGTACTGAAACAAAGATCTTCTTTCCAAACCGACATTGTAGTATTTATGCTTATCATGCAACTTAGCTTATGATCTTGCTATGTTCTCCTTAGGGTCAATTTCATGGCATATCGAAAGCGTAAAGCATGTTATCATAGCAAACATGTTATCGAATTGAATGTACAAGCAAGCAAACAATCTCATATTTATCTCGTGGCGTGACTTACCAAGTCGACGCACTCGCCCTTGCACCGACGTAAGGTGAATACGCCGCATTCCTTCCCTGTCATGTTATATGTGCATCTCTAAGCAGGATCTCTATGCGGGACGCATACGCGCCTACACTTTCAACCCATCGTTCCTTAACTATATGAGGGCCGTTGGCGTATCAGCGCCGGAATGGACTAAAGGAGTTTCTTTCTTTTCTCTCCTTCTTTTCTCAATATTTGGTCGGACTGCCCGACGTTTCACGGGTTGGGTTGCAGTCCCAACAACCGAAATGTTTTCGCTGCATACCATCATTTGCGGCTTTTCCCATCTTGTTTAAGGATGTGCACCTACAAAGATTATTCGATTCCCTCCTAGGCCAAGCGGTTCCGGAGCGCTCCGGCATTTAACCGTTTGGGGGAAACACCCGTGCACGGGAGATATCACATTTTATCTCTCGTCCATTCCATTCGACCATGCAACGCCCTTATCATTCAAGCAATCAAATTCAAACAACCAAACATAGTCTTGAGTTCGAGACTCAGACTTTATCATCTCGCGTCTCTTTCGTTAACTTTTTGTGTTCTTACATTTCATACTTCGTTTCAATGATTCAATGGCATCGTGCCTAAACTCAATGCTCGTCAACCGAACGACCCGAAGGTCTAGAACACCTTTCGAGGCACCATGTCATATCCGACAGTTCCGCCACATTTATGCCACAACTGTATTCTTTCGCAACGAAGCCATCTTTTATTATCCCGTGCACGTAGGCACGTTTCGACCGTATATCCATGTTCTATAACTTAGCATTCAATGTTCGGGACTTGCGCGCTAGGACGCTCGCCTATTGTCTTCCAATGTTCTAACCGTCTAACTCGTGCAGCAAAGGCACGGTATGGTTCGTGCACTAAGGCACTCGCCGAGTACAATTATCCCATGTTCTTACGGCTTGCGCATCGAGGCGCTCGCCTTAGCGATATCCAATGTTCCATAGCGACTCGTGCATATGATACACGTTTCATTTCAATTGTTCTAACTTACTGTTCGACTCACATTATGATTTATCTTCCGATCGAACCACGCCCGTGGCGTCGATAGGTTAACTTTAGCATACAATGATATATTTGACTTATCGAATGAAGGAGTAAAAAGAAGTCAATCCTCCCACCTTGAGTCGATACGCCTTTGTCGTTTTGTCGAGCCGATACGGCTCGATTTCATAACTCCGTTGCACGACCACTCTCCTGACTTAGCCATTCGAGCACTTCGTGCTTCATTGAATCATACGTCCGATTTGCCTTAGCGTGCCCAAGTCTCAGCCCGTCGCAAGGCGACGATTTGATTTCGCGGACCCCTTACTAAATATCGCAAAAGATCGACCTCTAATATTTTCGCGTCAAAGTATAACTGCACACGAAACCAACTAAAATTAATACTTGTATCGATTTGGACTTGCGCCTTGGTCGATTCGATTTCTTAGAATCTTCGAGCCGATTCAACGCACTCATCCTTCAGGGCAACGCGGCACTTCGCATCGATTCAACTCGATGCATTCTTTCGGGGCAAGGCAACTCTTCGCATCGACTTAGTTCAATGCGTTGTTCGGGACAACGTAACTCTCGTATCGATTCGCATCGATACATTTCTTTCGGTCAACGCGACTCGCTGAGTCAATGTCTCAGCGTAATGCACCGTGCGGAGTGGGACATTACAATTGGTTCTTCCTATCATCTCTCAAATCTTATTAATTGTGTCCAAACGAAGCTTTGATGCATTGGAGCCTTGACCTTCTTAATTTTTCTTATTGAATAAACAAAAATAGTCTTTAGGACTTGAGAGCAACCGTGATAGTTTATACAACAGATTTAATGGGGCTTTGGCCCGGTCTTGGGTCAACTCGGTTCGTATTCGTCCGAGCTCGCGAACTAAATCGAATCGATTTTGATTCTTTTGAATATCCAATCGAACCGAGTTCAAACACGTGGCTCGAATCAAACTCGTTCGATAGTTTAATCGAATCAAGTTCGAATACTCTCTGTTCGAGTGTCAGTCCTATATTTGCCCAAGTAATTCATATTAATTACGGAATCCAGATCAAGCTGAACTACCAAGGTTCTATCTAATACTGAGCCCACAGGACAATACGAATTTTCTTACTGACATAATGTAATCACTACCATTTATTGAAGTTGTATATTATGAAATTACAATTTTCATACATCTTAGTATTATTCTGCCCAAACTAATTTTTATGTGTACTGTGTCCGGAAACAAGTAAACTAAACAATAATATCCGAGTAACGAGTTCAAGAAGTGACGGTTGCGGTAGTTGTCGAATCTTCTGCTGATACACGGACAACAGTGTGAACTGATAAACTTATCGGTCTTGATAATTACAAAGGATAATGCTGCCATATCAAGACCGTTTCGGTAACGTTAAATATTATTCCATTCAAAACTAACATAAAACAACTAACACACAAATTACGTGTAAATGTGTCAAATATTTTTGTAATTTTTAAAACAAATAATACACATCAAGGGCATTTTCTATTTTTTTTAAACTTTTTTTTTTTAAGAAAAGCCCACATTTAAAATTTAATAATAATAACAAATGTCCGAAGTTTCATTCACACTTGACCCATATACGACCTAGGGCACATATATTCCTTTTATTGTCTTTATTGTTTTTTTTTATTGGATGTTGGAACTGTGGGGATAAAAATAAACACAAATGTGCTTAGTAAGAATGTTTTTGTTCTTTTACTATATTTTTTTAAACTTTGTTCTCTGCGTACGATTTCTTATAAAAAAATAAAATACACTAATATTTCTATATTTTACAGTTATTACAAAAACTATTTCCATTTCAAAAATAATTATACGACCTACCCTTTTACTTTATATTTTATTTTTGAAATATATACATTTAGTATTATAATTTTTTATAGAAAATATAAAACATATGAGTGGTTCGTGTAATTAGTTTTAAAATAGAGATGGTTCTTATAGGCTAATTATAAGGGCACAGCCTTTTTTACTCGGGGCTAGCCAGGATTAGGGCTAGCCAGGTTAGGAGGAACTTTTACTAGGGCTATCCAAATATTCCACTCAGGGGGCTGTCCAAAGCCCACAGCCCCCCAAACCCAAAAAATCACTCTCATTTCTAAATTTCACTCTCTCTCTTCACAAATCCTAGTTTTCTTCTTCTTCTATCCATCTTCTTCTTCTCCACCATTTCCATTCTAACATTGTCACGACCCGATCCCAAATTAATGGGTCGAACGGTCGAACCGGACCATGCCCAGCCTGCACCGTGGTGAGACGACGGCAGTAAGCTGTTCCATTGCAGGTAATCACAACAACACAAATACATTTGTCACAACTGTTCTATTCGGAATTTGAAACTTTATTTAATAAATATTCAGCAATACAACTGGAAAGGAAATGCAGAAATAAACTACAAACTCCAAATAAAAAAAAATGCAGAAAGAGAAACTATCTAAGCATCAGGTTCAGCAGTTCCAGGATCAGCGTCCTCCAGAGACGGCTCCGGTACCGTCGCAGGGTAGAGGACCGGGTCATAGTAGCTATTATAGTATAGCTCATCATCCTCAGTGTTACCTAAAATATTGTCTCCAGTCAGGAGGGAGCAAAGTACAATTCATGCTAATTAAACAGTTAAATAAGAAATAGAATCATGCAGTTCTAAACAGCTTTTAAAACAGGTTTGTTACAGTAGAAAACAGTGATTTAAATATGTAATGACATATGACCGGCTTGGGTTTGTTACAGTAATGGATAAGAGGTTTTTGTTACAGTATGGTCATAATCATTACGCTATTCCCCAGTCCCCAGTAGTTACAGTAGTTACAGTACAGTACTCTCAGTGAGAGTTTCGTGTTTGAGTCGTGGTTTAGACATGCAGTAAAACGATTAAATAAATAACTGTAAACTAACACAAACTATACTTGCCTCAGGAAAATGACTGGAGAGATGAGTTGGTACCGAGGAGGAACGTCAAGTGTATCTTCAAGTTCCTACAGTTGAGAACTCGACTTAGATTCCTGAATAACCAGACTAAAAGTGCTAGTTGCAATCTCTAGTAGTCATGTCCTAGTCAGGTTTTAAGTTGTATTAATCTACAGCTAACGTTTACGTCGCAACTACGTGCGTTTGATTAAGCCGGTTAACTGGTTTATTTGGAAATAACACGATAATCAATTAACTTTGAAAAACTTTGTGTTTCTGTAATATATTTATAAATATATGGTTTTCTTTTAATGACAAATCATGGACTAGTTATTTACTAATTTTCATCCATTTAATTAATTCTTAATTAATCAGTAAATTACGCTCTAACTACGATTATACGTCTAATCACAAACCACCCAAGATCACATCCACCAGAAAATAAAATAAAAACTACGCTACACAATACAATGGCACAGCTAAACATCCTAGAGTGGGCTTATGCCCTGTACAATTATCTTTTACATCAAATAAGAGAAAAAATGACTTAATTATTAAATAAAGTGCAGTAATTAAATAACTATAATAAATAGCCTAAATATTAAATAAAATAATTGAAAATGAAAGCTAAGAGTCTCAGACTCGGTCCATTCCTCAAAATCCAGCTAATACCTCAACGCCCGGTCGGACCGGTGCGTTTGCATTTCGCCGGGGCCCACAGACCGGTACGGTCGTCGCCCGAAAAATCAGTTTAAAATTCATTTCCGAAAACCAATTTTGAAATCAATTAAATATAGTTTTTTGTAAAAATTTGGGCAGCACTTCCTCTATTTCGGGACAAACCCAAAACTGGGAAATGCGCCACAGAAAACCTGCAA
The DNA here is from genome assembly GCA_029216955.1 of Iris pallida. Classification (NCBI taxonomy): domain Eukaryota; kingdom Viridiplantae; phylum Streptophyta; class Magnoliopsida; order Asparagales; family Iridaceae; genus Iris; species Iris pallida. Next base: position 1,541,036 of record JANAVB010031416.1, on the reverse strand, counting down.
TTATTCCAACCCAATAATAATCCCGCAAATATATCCACCAAAATATTTCCAAGCCACCAGAAATTAATTTCCAATCCACAGAACTTCCCGAAATATCCGGGAATCCCATAATCAAACCAAACCAAATCAGCAGATAAAAATCACAGAAAATATGCTAACGCAGCTAACCGAATATACTACGCAGCTAACCGGATTTCCCAAAGGGAAACCGGGGACCGATTATCATCATAGACTCGACACGGGAGGGACGAACTACTCTGATTAACAGGAAATTTACCGAGAGGCTCGATGACGGAGTCCGAAGGGTGGCCTCGGACTCGGGATGCGCCGTCATGGACTCGAGAGTCTCCGGACAGCATTACGATGCGCTGCGAACGCCATAGACAACGGGAAAAATGGCCGAGATCGACGGGAGACGGGTCCACGGGGACAGCCAATGGGCACCGCGGAGGGCACCGCGGAACTTGGCGACGCTGGAGGCTGTTGGCGGGCGGATCCCACGGGGACAGCGCGGAGGAAGGCGTGGGGAGCCGGTCGGGCGGCACGGGGGAACCGCGCACGCTGGAGGCGGTGGCCTCGGGTCGCGGGGACAGCCGAGAAGGCTCGGCCGGCGGTTTGTCGGCCCGCGGGAGGGGCGCGGACGGCCGTAGGAGAGGCGCGAAGGGGTCGGCCAAGGCCAGCGCCGGAGTCGACGGCGCGCGAGGGCTCCGGCGTGGTCGGGTGGCTCGCCGGGGAGCGGGCCGCGGGAGTGGGCGCGGACGGCGGGGCTCCGCCGGGCTCGGGGGTGGCGGAGATGAAATCGGCGCGGGTAAAAATGCGGCCAAGGGGATTTTGGGGGGTTAGGGTTCGGCCAATTCTCCAGAGAGATGGAGAGTTCAGGGAGAAAGGGATGTGGTTTCTCTGAGAGAGATGAGAGGTGAGTCTTGTTTTCTCTTCAGTAAGAATGTGAAGAGGTGGAAAGAGAGGGGAGTTAACAAAATGTGGAGTGGGTTTGCTGTGGGGAGAAAGGAGTTCGTGAGAGAGTGGGGAGAAAAAAAGGAAGAATGGGAGTAAACGTGGAGAGAGGAAAAATAGGGAGGAGACCAAGTAATGGGGAGAAATTTTGCTGGTCCTTCGGGACCAGCCTAAGACTAAGTATTTATTTTATTTTATTTTTTTTAATTATTTATTTTACTTAAACCGAAACCAACAGTCAGAATTGAGAAATAGGCAGAAAGGATTTGGGCTCGGACCTGGGTCTGGGCTCGGACTCGGGTCTGGGTCCAAAAATCAAAAACCTTGTTATAATATTTTTTGAAACTCTTTTCCATCCAAAAATATTTAATAGTAATATTAATAATTTTAGAAACACTAATATTAATACTAAATCACTACTAATAATTAATTACGAGATGAGGGTTTCACAATCTTTCCTCCTTAGAAAATTTCGTCCTCGAAATTTAAAGGTAGGGTAGACAAGATAAACAGGTACGGGTACTGCGTCCGTAACTCAGGTCCAACCATAAGAATTTCCAAAGCAGTCGTGGATGAGACGGTTTAGGGACAAGTTTTATTTATAATATTATCCACGCAGAAAAATACAAAAGCGAACCAGAGTACACGAGGTTGATCAGACCATCATGCACCGGTCCTGATTAGACAATATATTAGTGGGTACACCCAATAAAATACCGTCATGATCAAGCTTGACAAAAAGATAGCTTGCAAAACTAGGCTAATTTAGCAGCATTAGTCAAATTTAGAACGAAAAAAGAAAGGATAAGGAATAGGAGTTTAAGTGATGGCTCAAATTCTGATTCTCATCTCTGACTAGGCTTGCAACTGGTTTCTCTGGCACTGAAAGGTTGAGTCCAATCTTCAGCTCTGAATTATCCAAAATGTGACTCGGATCCGAAATGTAACGTCTGAGCTGTGACGTAGGAGACGTTGCATACACTCATGATTAGCTGGTAGAGCTAACTGGTATGCCACTTCCAACGCGTCTTAAACTTCAAATGACCTGATGTCCCAAATTTCGAGACGCAAAATCTCAAAACATCTTCAAGCGTCTGGATTGACCTCTCTGATTGCTCGTCCCGCGGTACTCCATGAATCCGGTAAATGTGCTTCCCGTACAATGCTGCCCACTTCTTAGTGGATAAACCAACTTTGAAGGAAACTAAAGTGTGCTGACTTAGTCAGTCGGTTTATAACATCTTCATCAAAACCTTAATTTTTTTCTCATCATCATCATCATCTTCTTCTCCACCATTTCCATCATCACCATCTCCATCAAAACCTAGTTTCTTCTCTTTCCCAATTTCGATGGCACCCAAAAAATTAAATAAACCCTAAAATGTATGAAAATAAAGGTTAAATACTTCTTTCCTCACAAAGAATGCATGGAAATAAATCCTAAAATGCATATTTCACTCTATTATCAAGATTAAAATAAACCCTAACATGTTTTTTTCATTCGGGAATGTCGACTTTAGGACTGCCTGTAAGCCCCCTGAATTTCAGGGTTTATTTTTATTTTTCTGAATGAATTATTATCAATATTTTATTTATTTAATTGTTTTGATCATTAATGTTCATTCCCGTGACTTTGACCTCTGGAGCGTCAGGGATACCAATCTCTGTAAACTCTCTTCACGAGTTTTGAAGTAGACAAGATTATCTTCCTGTTGATATATCGTGTCCCACTTAAATTCGTTCCCTTGTGCTCTTTTTGTATCGCGCAAGTTCGGGTCAACTTAGACCGATTAATCGTTGAATAATTATTCCCACTTTTATTTTTGATCTTCGTTTGCACGTCACCGTGACTTTTAATTTAGGAGCACCAGACCAGTCGTTTTCTCAGAACCAACTTCTCATGAATAATCTACTCGAGACGCTCTCCACCCATGACCTTCGTGTCCCACTCAGATACTCCATTTTGTGCTCCAATTCCTTCGCACAACTTTCGGTTCAATTTAGGCCGATTAATTATCTACCGTGAAACCTGATTTAATTTCCAATTTAATTTTGGGACCCGACATCGACCCAACCTAGCCGACCCAAAGTATGGACGTGGCCCACATGAAGCCTACTACCCGCATGACGCTTGTGTCCCATTTATTGGAGTCCCCGTATATTATTTATTTTCCCGTGATTATAAATACGTATTTAATTTCAATTATTGCACTCTGTCCGATTTTGACCCGATCCGGCTCGACCGAACCCGAACCCAAGCTCCATGTTGTCCTCTCATGACTGCCCAAGTACCCTACATAATTTTCCTATTTTTCCCATTTTGAAAATATCTATTTTTCTCTCCACTTTACAAATATCTATATATATATATATATATATACATATGTATATATATATACAAACTCTCTCTCTCTCCCATTAAAACACCCACACACACCTCACCCCCTCCACCTCACAGCCGGCCTACACCCTTCCCTCTCTCTCTCTATCCACTTTTCTCTCTCCTCTCACTCTCTAAATATCTCTCTATCTCTCTTTATATATATATATATACCTATATATATATATAAACATACATATCTCTCTCTCTCTCTCTCACTTTACACCACCTCACCACCCTCCCATCACCATACCAGCAAGAGAACACCCCCCCCCCCCAAACCGACTTCTCTCTCTCTCCCTCTTATTCAAATATCTTCCTCTCTCTCTACTACTCTTTCTCTCTCTCTTTATAATATATATACACTTATATAACTCTCACTCTCTCTCTCTTTACATTCAAACTCACACACACCACTCCCAGCCCACTCCTCCTCGGCCGACCACCAACCCAGCCGTGGCTGACCTCCTCCCTGGCTGAGCACCTTCCCGACGCAGCTACCCTCTCCATCTCCTCCTCCTCCATGATTTAACACCACCACCAACACCATGGCGCCACCTCCACCTATCAAAAACCGGCCGACCATCTCAGCCCCCGTCGCCGTGCACCATGCCACCGCCACCACCGAACAGCCGCGCGCACCAGGAGCAGCAGCAGCTGCGTTCGAAACAGCCGCGCGCACGTGCGGTTGAGCGCCGCCGCCGACGACGTGGTCGCCGTGGCCGACCTCTCCATGGCCGGGCGCATCCCTGGGACAGGCCCCATGGCCATCGTCCCTCTCCCCGACGTATATCGGAGGCGATTCGTGCGTTTTGCACGACGTCCCGTCGTGACGAGCTCGGGAACGAGGCTGGAATCACGTTCCATTGCAGCAACTTCGTGTGCATTTTCCCGGAAGTCCGACCGTTGGATCGGTGATTTCTTTGCTCTGTCACAATCTTGGTATATCCATCTTCACTCCTGTCAATTTTTGTCCGTTAATTTCGTCGTTTGATACCTCAAAACTGGCCACCAAGTTGACGTTTTAAATTGAACTGTTTTTGGACAGTTTTGTGACGCCAACTTCGCGGGTTCGTATCTTCGTCGTCGCAGCTCCGTTTTGCGCGCCGTCAGTTTCGGCACAGCTGGTATAACCCTCTTCCTGCCTCATTTAGGTTTCATTTCATTATAAGCACGTTCGGTTGGTCGAATTTGACGCCAAAGTTGGTCGTCCGAATTCTTTAATTTGCACTTATTAAATTCCACTTTTGAACCCGGGACTCCGGATTCAATTTCTGACACCACCAGTAGACTCGTGGCATCATTCTGGCATGTTTTCATATAAAGTTTGCTTGATTTGGAGAACGTGGGCCCTGGCACGCATTTCGGTGCAAAGTGGGTCCCACTTTCCGAGTCAACGTATCACTTTGAGATCGGCTCATCGGAATCCAGTTTCGGATATACCGTTGAGTTCGTATCATCATTCTGGACTCGTTGACATATAATTTGCTGAGTTTTGAAGACAATTGCTCCGACACGCATTTCCGTACAAATCGGATACCAAGTGTCGCGTCAACGTATCATTTTGAGATCGGCACATCGGAATCCTATTTCGGACATACCGTTGAGTTCGTATCGTCATTCTGGATTCGTGGACATATAATTTGCTAGGTTTTGTAGACTTCTATCCTGACACGTTTTTCGGTGCGAAGTGTGTCCAACGGCGGACATCATTTTGACCCGAAATTACCGTTTTGCCCCTGTGTCCCAAATTGGACTTATGGGTAGGCTATCTTAGCTGATTTGACCGTTCTAGACACGTTGGTGATATTTATTTTATCATCCGACAACATCTGTAGATTTTGATTATGTATTATCCTTAATTTATAATTAATTATTTTTCTTGATATTGTTACTTTCTGGTTTTGAATTTTTATATATATTTTAATTATTGTAAAAATCTTGGAAAAATTATATTTAGATACTATGTTAATTTAGCTAATTTATTATAATTTTTCCAGTATTTAATAAGTACTTTTGGTATTTTATAAAAATGGGAAAACAGAACTCATTTTCAATATATTTATGTTTGCTGATTTTTAATAAATATTTATGAGGGTTTATAAATTCCAGAAAAATTAGTGTAAATTTCTATAATTAACAAGGATTATTTTGGTACTTTATTTTATATAATATTGATCTTTTTTTGTCTATCTCAAAAAATGTTGGAACTCAATGTACAGTTTGATTTATTTATTGAATAATTACGACTTTTAATATTTTGTGTTGTTTTGAGTTATAGACGTATTGGACCTCACCCCGCACTAGTGTAAAGATCTTAGGTAGTTAGTTTGTGTATAGTGGCACTCCACATTAGACTTTTTATGCTAGGTCCCCACTTGACTAGTTTGACTAAAATGTTTGATTAGAGTTGACTTTGACCTAGATTGGCTTAGAAATCATATAGATTGTATTAGTTCTTTCGTTTACTTTCATTTTGGACATGTCATAACTGTATTACTCTATTTTAGGACATTGTGACCCTGGTACAGACATCTGATATTACACTACTCTTTACAGAGTATCAGGCGAGTACATTCTCTGATAGTTCTCTCATTTATTTGTCAATTACTGTATTTCAGTTCTAGTTAGTTCTATGTGATTCTCTGTATCAACACGTATGGATATTTCTGGATTCATGTATGCGACACATACCTTACTTACTGATCTCTATTACTGGAATCACTGGAATCATTCCGGAATCATTTCTGGAATCATCATTTGGCCGGACTCATCTCGATTCTTATGTCTTGTACTGGATTCACTTGCTGGACGGGAAAATATTGAGTAAGACATGTAGACATACCCCAAATCCGGTATCTTCCTGTAAGCCCCTGATTTTCAAAATTTTTTAAACTAGTGTAAATTAATTATTAAATGTCATTTTTAGCCTTAAATAATTATTAGGAATTTTTAGGAATTTTTCTAGAATTTTTAAATGATTTTAAATGAGTTTTAAAATACAAAAATATTGATTTATAATTTTCTAAAATATTAAAAATATCATTTTGCAATTTATTTAAATGTTTTAATATCACTTTGTAATTTTTAGAATTATTTTAATATCAATATGCAATTTGTTGATTTGTATTTTATAGCAGTTTGCAATTTAGAATTTGTTTTAATTCTGTTATGCAAATTATAATTTGCATTTACTACTGTTTGGACCTATTGGTAAATTTCTAAAACCCTAGGGTCTAAACTGCAAACCCACCATCACCCCCACGATCGGTCGGGCCACCTGGCCCCGACGACCCGCCGGCAAACCCGGCCGACCTGACCCCCACCGCCTTCGCAAAACCCTATAAAAACACCCCTCCGGCCGAGCTAAACACCTTCACGACCACCACAACCCTTCACGACCACCTCCAGTCCCGTTCTTCCTCGACGAACCCCACCGGAACCCTAGCCCCGGCAACACCCCACCGCCACTCCGATCGACCTCCTCGCCGCCGACCACCACCACCATCCGGCTCGTCTCGACGAGCTGATCCCGGCGCCACCCAAGCGCCACCGCCACGACGCCGTCCCCGTCCAAATCGTCGCCCCGAAAAGCCCGCTCAACATCGGACACGTACGTGTCAGTCGCTTTTTGTGTCATTTCGTGTCTCGTTCGCCCACGCATGTTTCGCCAGGACACGGGCAACTCAATGGTAAGACTGGACACGAAAGATGAGACCCGTGCGTGTCGTGCTTAGCACGGACACACTGACTCTGTGTCCCAAACTGTCCGGACACAGGGTCGAGTTTTATTATTTTTTTTCATGTTATTTAATTCGAACCTAAATAAAATAAACAAAATCCTATCTCTAACATAGCGGGCCGCTGGCCCACTGGCCAGCGCGCAATCAATAAACCCCCCCCCCCCCCGTTCTGCTAGCATGGGTTCGAGCCCTGGCTGCTTTTCCTTTCCCTTTTCTTTTTCTTTTCATTTTTCTTTTTCCTTTTCTATTATATATATATATATATATTTATATATATATGTATATACATATATTTGTATGTATATATGTAATATTCTATATACTATATTTATATATATATATTTGCTATTTATATATATATATATATATATATATATATATATATATATATATATATATATATATATATATATATATATATATATATATATATATATATATATATATATATATATATATATATGTATGTATACTTCATTATTTTATATATATATATATGTATACATATATATTTATGTATATATATATATATTTTTTCTTGTGTATATATATTATCATATATACTATTATATGTATATGTATACATTAATTTTGTATATATATATATATATATATATATATATATATATATATATATATATATATATATTATATAGATAAGTATTTTCTTATATGTATGTATATATACATATATTTGTATATATATATATAATATATAGTTGAGCATTTTCCTATATATAAATATCCCTATATTTATATATATATATATATATATTATTTCCTATGTGTATTTTACTTAGCTTAGTGTAAATTATTTATATAAAATAATGTTCATACTTTTATAGTTACTATATAAAACTTTACCTTATTAAAATAATAATATTTATTTTAACTATTACCAAACTGTATTTTTATTGTATTTAAATTACTGCAACCATTTGGTGTCCAAGCCTAGCATGGGTATTTGGGCTCAAATGTGTTTTCACACATTCAAGACCTGTACAAGTCATATTGGAATTGATTCATGGCCTTGGGTCCTGTATTTGAACTTTGGTTCAAATTATATACATGGACAAAATACGCAGATAATTAATTAGTGTGTGCATTGCTGTATTTGATTTTCTAAAAATACTTAAAGTATTGCTAAAATTATGGAAAAATAGTATTTAGATACTATGTTAAGTTAGCTAATTTAGTATAATTTTTGTAGTATTTAATTTACTGTTTTGCCCCTAGTTTGGCATATGAAACCAAAACTCATTTTCTGTATATTTAGGAAAACTGATTTTTATAAAATATTTGTACTGGTTAATAAATTCCAGAAAATTATAATAAATTTCTATGATTAATAAGGATCACTTTGATACTTTGCTTTAAGAAAAACTAGGCTTTTTGCCTATCTCTAAAATTGTTAGAACACAATGATCTTTTGATTTATTTATTGATTAATTACGACTTGTAGCTTTTTGTGTTATTTGGAGTTTTAGTCGTGTTGAACCCCATCCCTCACTAGTGTAAAGACCCTAGAAAGTTAGTTAACATAGTGTGTCACCCCACATTGGTCTCCTATGCCAAGTCATCATTATTGGCTAGGTGCCCAGTCACAAGTCGTGTCGCACCAATTAGTGTCCTAGTGTTTTAGCTTAGTGTAAAAGCTAAGTTATTGCATTTATTTCTACAGTGACGAGTTACCAGACATCTATAGCACTTTTATCGCAGCTTGTTTTGCTAGAGGCAAGTACATCTACATACTCATTTACTGTCTTTTAATGCTAGAACATGTATTAACCCTGTTAAAAGACTGATCCTTGAGGTAGCAAGTTATGTCTTCACATGTTGTATCACTTTCAGTACCGGCCATGTTTAGTACAGCTCTTATATCTTCACATGCTTCTTACGGGTTCTCAGCACAAATTTCACTATGCTTTAGACTGCTCTGAGTATTCACATGTTTTATACTGCTCCCAGTACCTGTCATGCTTATACTGCTCCCAGTATCTCTCACATGTTTTTACTGCTCTCGTATCTCCCACATGTTAAATAAACGGGTTAAGGGAAAACTGTTAGTAGTGTACGTGAACATGACCCCCTTCTCCGTATGTACTTACCGCGCTCGGGGATATTCTATATGCGACCTTGCCGTATGTTTCTGAATCTCGCGTTTGTGTATGGATATACACCGATGCCGTTCGTGCACGTGTGGGCACACCAGAAAAACTTGACATGTACCACAGTACATCCTACTACCTATTGACCGATTCACATACATGCTACGGTTTTAAACTTTTAAACTATATGTGGTCATTTGTAGAAATGACCAATTAAACCATGATATGCCATGTTCCCTATGTTACTATGATACTATGATCCCAGTTGTACCATGAGGCCATGTTTCCAGTATTTCTTGTTTATAGACTTATCACACCATGTTTCTTGTGGTACATCTCTTTCATTATATGTTCAGTACTTTAGTTGTAGAGGTTGTACTTGCTCCCGTCCTGACAGGATAACGTTGTAGGTATACTTACTGAGGAGGAGTTGCTCTGTGATTCGTATTATGGAGTTACTGCCGAGGACCCGGTTTTGCCATACGAGGATGTTCCTGCGGGGAGACTCGTCTAGTTTGCTTAGCTGCTTGGGATACTTAGTGTAGTCATGTATTAGACTATACCATTTTGTAACTGGACATATATCCAGTTTTACATTTCAGTTTACTTGTACTTGGATATTTCACTATATACGACGACTTTTGTGTTTGAAGCATTTATGATTCTTCTTCACTTATAGAACTGTTAGCACATTTAGTCTTGTCTTGTTATCTCTAGAACAGCTTACTGCACTTTATCTTAAGCGTAGGCTGGACATGGCTCGGCCCGGCCCAACAATTTGGGTAACGGGTCGTGACATATTTTTTTGGCGGCCCATGCAGGTCCTGACTAAACTGTTTGGTTACGTTATTGTACCAAGCATGCCTGCAATTAGGAACTTAAGGTAATTAGACAACATTAGGAAAGACGCTTAGAACACTTAGAGGAATGCTAGGATTGTAACATAGGAAATACATCACATGTTTGCTATTATAATTAGATTTTCTTGCATATGATTACTTGCTTTAAATAAGTCCTTATAAGTCTTTTATGTGTAATTTAGATGGTGCTTACTCGCTCGTCCCAGTATGTCACCCCCGAGAATGGGGCCCTCCATATCCAGTCGGCTGACCAGTTGACTGATACACCTCCACCTACCACATTCCCCCACTCCACAGATCCACAGACCCAGATACCACCTTCCACATCCCAGTCCCAGCAGGCCCCGATACTTCCACCACCCCCTATCACTATACCCACCCAGGCTTCCGTCACTCTCGATGGGACCCAGCTGCTCACACTGATCCAGGGGTTCCTAACAACCCATCAGGAGCAGACTACCCTACTCCGCCAGAGCATGGAGCGTTCTGAGGGACGTCCCGTGGTTCCACCATATGTAGAGCCACGGCAGAGAGCGGGGACAGTCAAGGACTTCATGGGTCTGAATCCCAAGGAGTTCTCAGGGACTGAGGGCATAATAGTAGCTGATGACTGGCTAGATTCTGTAGAGAGGAAGCTTCTGGGAGTTAGGATGCCGGATGACCTTCAGGTCGAGGCAGCAGGATTTCTGCTGATAGACTTAGCCGGAGTCTGGTTCAGGAATGAGCCGTTGTTTGCGAGAGGTAGAGCCACCTGGGACCAGTTCAAGACCCAGTTCAAGAAGAAGTTCTTCTCGACCACTGCTAGAGTAGCCATGGGGCTACGATTCCAGAACATCCAGCAGGGGAACCGTTCTGTTGATGACTATGCGGGAGAGTTTAGTCGCCTGAGCCGTTTTGCTCCTAGTCTGGTTGCTGATCCAGAGGAGATGACCCGTAGGTTTTGCCATGGTCTAGTTCCAGACATTGGCATCCTTATAGTGGCGAACGGTACGACTGACTATTACCAGAGCCTAGAGTTAGCCCGGAGCATCGAGGAGCGTCTTCTGTCTAGCAAGAGGCCGGCTTCTGTACACCATGAGGGTCCGTCCAAGCGTCAGGCTTTCCAGCAGAGAGCGCCGACGCCACCCCAGCAGACTTACCATCCCCCTACATCACATCACCCGACCCAACCAGTTAGAACCCCGGGACCCCGACAGCAGCAGCAGAAGGGAGCTTTTTGTGTATACTGCAAGAGGCAAGGCCATGACTCTCTCGTCTGCAGGAAGAGGTTGGGTCAGTGTTTAGCTTGTGGGTCTGCCATCTATCAGATTCGGGACTGCCCAGTAGCCAAGGGTCCCCAGGGAAAGACTTATAGCCTAGTCCTTGAGCCGGAGCCGGAACAGGTTTCGGGAGGTTAGTTTTGATCGCAGCCTTAGTCATTTTGTTGCATTGCTTGCTATGATAGAATATTGTTGGGTCTTCAATCCTTGTGAATTTCGAGGACGAAATTTTTCAAGGAGGGAAGACTTGTAAGCCCCTGATTTTCAAAATTTTTTAAACTAGTGTAAATTAATTATTAAATGTCATTTTTAGCCTTAAATAATTATTAGGAATTTTTAGGAATTTTTCTAGAATTTTTAAATGATTTTAAATGAGTTTTAAAATACAAAAATATTGATTTATAATTTTCTAAAATATTAAAAATATCATTTTGCAATTTATTTAAATGTTTTAATATCACTTTGTAATTTTTAGAATTATTTTAATATCAATATGCAATTTGTTGATTTGTATTTTATAGCAGTTTGCAATTTAGAATTTGTTTTAATTCTGTTATGCAAATTATAATTTGCATTTACTACTGTTTGGACCTATTGGTAAATTCCTAAAACCCTAGGGTCTAAACTGCAAACCCACCATCACCCCCACGATCGGTCGGGCCACCTGGCCCCGACGACCCGCCGGCAAACCCGGCCGACCTGACCCCCACCGCCTTCGCAAAACCCTATAAAAACACCCCTCCGGCCGAGCTAAACACCTTCACGACCACCACAACCCTTCACGACCACCCCCAGTCCCGTTCTTCCTCGACGAACCCCACCGGAACCCTAGCCCCGGCAACACCCCACCGCCACTCCGATCGACCTCCTCGCCGCCGACCACCACCACCATCCGGCTCGTCTCGACGAGCTGATCCCGGCGCCACCCAAGCGCCACCGCCACGACGCCGTCCCCGCCCAAATCGCCGCCCCGAAAAGCCCGCTCAACATCGGACACGTACGCGTCAGTCGCTTTTCGTGTCATTTCGTGTCTCGTTCGCCCACGCATGTTTCGCCAGGACACGGGCAACTCAATGGTAAGACTGGACACGAAAGATGAGACCCGTGCGTGTCGTGCTTAGCACGGACACACTGACTCTGTGTCCCAAACTGTTCGGACACAGGGTCGAGTTTTATTATTTTTTTTCATGTTATTTAATTCGAACCTAAATAAAATAAACAAAATCCTATCTCTAACATAGCGGGCCGCTGGCCCACTGGCCAGCGCACAATCAATAAACCCCCCCCCCCCCCCCCCGCTCTGCTAGCCTGGGTTCGAGCCGTGGCTGCTTTTCCTTTCCCTTTTCTTTTTATTTTCCTTTTTCTTTTTCCTTTTCTATTATATATATATATTTATATATATATGTATATACATATATTTGTATGTATATATGTAATATTCTATATACTATATTTATATATATATATATTTGCTGTTTTTATATATATATATATATATATATATATATATATATATATATATATATATATATATATATATATATGTATACTTCATTATTTTATATATATATATATATGTATACATATATATTTATGTATATATATATTTTCTTGTGTATATATATTATCATATATATACTATTATATGTATATGTATACATTAATTTTGTATATATATATATATATATATATATATATATATATATATATATATATATATATATATTATATAGATAAGTATTTTCTTATATGTATGTATATATACATATATTTGTATATATATATATATATAATATATAGTTGAGCATTTTCCTATATATAAATATCCCTATATTTATATATATATATATATATTATTTCCTATGTGTATTTTACTTAGCTTAGTGTAAATTATTTATATAAAATAATGTTCATACTTTTATAGTTACTATGTAAAACTTTACCTTATTAAAATAATAATATTTATTTTAACTATTACCAAACTGTATTTTTATTGTATTTAAATTACTGCAACCATTTGGTGTCCAAGCCTAGCATGGGTATTTGGGCTCAAATGTGTTTTCACACATTCAAGACTTGTACAAGTCATATTGGACTTGATTCATGGCCTTGGGTCCTGTATTTGAACTTTGGTTCAAATTATATACATGGACAAAATACGCAGATAATTAATTAGTGTGTGCATTGCTGTATTTGATTTTCTAAAAATACTTAAAGTATTGCTAAAATTATGGAAAAATAGTATTTAGATACTATGTTAAGTTAGCTAATTTAGTATAATTTTTGTAGTATTTAATTTACTGTTTTGCCCCTAGTTTGGCATATGAAACCAAAACTCATTTTCTGTATATTTAGGAAAACTGATTTTTATAAAATATTTGTACTGGTTAATAAATTCCAGAAAATTATAATAAATTTCTATGATTAATAAGGATCACTTTGATACTTTGCTTTAAGAAAAACTAGGCTTTTTGCCTATCTCTAAAATTGTTAGAACACAATGATCTTTTGATTTATTTATTGATTAATTACGACTTGTAGCTTTTTGTGTTATTTGGAGTTTTAGTCGTGTTGAACCCCATCCCTCACTAGTGTAAAGACCCTAGAAAGTTAGTTAACATAGTGTGTCACCCCACATTGGTCTCCTATGCCAAGTCATCATTATTGGCTAGGTGCCCAGTCACAAGTCGTGTCGCACCAATTAGTGTCCTAGTGTTTTAGCTTAGTGTAAAAGCTAAGTTATTGCATTTATTTCTACAGTGACGAGTTACCAGACATCCATAGCACTTTTATCGCAGCTTGTTTTGCTAGAGGCAAGTACATCTACATACTCATTTACTGTCTTTTAATGCTAGAACATGTATTAACCCTGTTAAAAGACTGATCCTTGAGGTAGCAAGTTATGTCTTCACATGTTGTATCACTTTCAGTACCGGCCATGTTTAGTACAGCTCTTATATCTTCACATGCTTCTTACGGGTTCTCAGCACAAGTTTCACTATGCTTTAGACTGCTCTGAGTATTCACATGTTTTATACTGCTCCCAGTACCTGTCATGCTTATACTGCTCCCAGTATCTCTCACATGTTTTTACTGCTCTCGTATCTCCCACATGTTAAATAAACGGGTTAAGGGGAAACTGTTAGTAGTGTACGTGAACATGACCCCCTTCTCCGTATGTACTTACCGCGCTCGGGGACATTCTATATGCGACCTTGCCGTATGTTTCTGAATCTCGCATTTGTGTATGGATATACACCGATGCCGTTCGTGCACGTGTGGGCACACCAGAAAAACTTAACATGTACCACAGTACATCCTACTACCTATTGACCGATTCACGTACATGCTACAATTTTAAACTTTTAAACTATATGTGGTCATTTGTAGAAATGACCAATTAAACCATGATATGCCATGTTCCCTATGTTACTATGATACTATGATCCCAGTTGTACCATGAGGCCATGTTTCCAGTATTTCCTGTTTATAGACTTATCACACCATATTTCTTGTGGTACATCTCTTTCATTATATGTTCAGTACTTTAGTTGTAGAGGTTGTACTTGCTCCCGTCCTGACAGGATAACGTTGTAGGTATACTTACTGAGGAGGAGTTGCTCTGTGATTCGTATTATGGAGTCACTGCCGAGGACCCGGTTTTGCCATACGAGGATGTTCCTGCGGGGAGACTCGTCTAGTTTGCTTAGCTGCTTGGGATACTTAGTGTAGTCATGTATTAGACTATACCATTTTGTAACTGGACATGTATCCAGTTTTACATTTCAGTTTACTTGTACTTGGATATTTCACTATATACGACGACTTTTGTGTTTGGAGCATTTATGATTCTTCTTCACTTATAGAACTGTTAGCACATTTAATCTTGTCTTGTTATCTCTAGAACAGCTTACTGCGCTTTATCTTAAGCGTAGGCTGGACATGGCTCGGCCCGGCCCAATAATTTAGGTAACAGGTCGTGACACTCCCACAGGAATCTACCGGAAGCATAGCCATCTCTTGCCTGATCAGTGAGAGATGTGCCTGATACTTACAGCCGTTTACATGTCGACCTCGGTATTTTAAAATACACTGTTAGATCATAGTTGGACTCACCCTGGTTTCATTGATCACTGTTGGACTCATCTTGTACCGGAAATCATCTGGTATCGGATTATATGGACTGGACTCACACTGGGATTACATTAGACTTATATTGTACTGTCTGGACTCATACATGTTATTCTAGTTCAGTTAGCTTTTATTACCGTCATCATTGCCATGATTCTTCTCTTGTTTAGTTACCTTTCTTTTCTTGTATCTTAACTATTTCTCTATACCATCACCTGAATATAAACTACCATGTTCATCAATAAAACTGTCTATAACTGCTTTAGAGTTCTCTGTCATTTACTTGGGTTTTCTAGATGGGTTGTACTCGTTCCTGTCCTGATTGGACCTGTTAAAAATATTACAGATGATAGTCCTGAGGATACATGCCCTACTTACCATGGACCTGGCCTTAGCTCCAGAAGAGGCCCCAGCGGGGAACCTTGCTTAGTTATCTTTCATGTGTTTAGTAGACTTAGACTTTGTCTGTTCTTATATTTGGATACTGGACTTTGTCTCCAGATAGATACTTGGGTTATGTATTATTAAATCTGTAATTTCCCGCTCCGCACGGTGCATTATGCTGAGTCGTTGACTCGAAGAGTTGCGTTGACCCGATTAAGTATCGATGCGAATCGATACGAGAGTTACGTTGTCCCGAGCAACGCATCGAACTAAGTCGATGCGAAGAGTTGCCTTGTCCCGAAAGAATGCATCGAGTGAATCGATGCGAAGCGCCGCGTTGCCCCGAAGGATGAGTGCGTTGAATCGGCTCGAAGATTCTAAGAAATCGAATCGACCAAGGTGCAAGTCCGAATCGATGCAAGTATTGATTTTACTTGGTTTCGTGTGCAGGTTATACTTTGATGCGAAAATATTAGAGGTCGATCTTCGACAATATTTAGTAAGGGATCCGCGGAACCAAATCGACGCCTTGCGACGGGCTGAGACTTGGGCACGCTAAGGTAAATCGGACGTATGATTCAAAGAAGCACGAAGTGCTCGAATGGCTAAGTCAGGAGAGTGGCCGTGCAACAAAGTTAGGGAATCGAGCCGCATCGTCTCGGCGAAACGACAAAGACAAATCGATTCAAGGTGGGAGGATTGACTACTTTTTACTCCTTCATTCGATAAGTCAAATATATCATTGTATGCTAAGTTAACCTATCGACGCCACGGGTGTGGTCCGATCGGAGATAATCATAACGTGTGTCGAATACTAAGTTAGTACAATTGAAATGAAACGTGCATCAAATGCACAAGTCGCTACGGAACATTGGATATCGCTAAGGCGAGCGCCTCGGTGCGCAAGCCGCAATAACATGGGATAACTATACTCGGCGAGTGCCTAAGTGCACGAACCATACCGTGCCTTCGCGCACGAGTTAGAACGGCTAGAACATTGAAAGACAATAGGCGAGCGCCCTAGCGCGCAAGCCACGGACATTGAACGTGGAAATACGGCTTCGACGCGTGCAGCAAGTGCACGATGCGAAGGATAAATGATAAATGTATCAAAACGTGCTTACGTGCACGAGATAACAAAAGATGGCTTCGTTGCGAAGGAATACAGTTGTGGCACGAATGTGGCGGAACTGTCGGATATGACATAATGCCTCGAAAGGTGTTCGGGACCTACGGATCGTTCGGTTGGCGAACATTGAGTTGAGGCATAATGCCATTGAACATTGAAACGAAGTAAGAAACGTAAGAACATAGAAAGTTAACGAAGGAAATACGAGATGGGTAATGCGGCATGGTGCCCTTCGAAATGTTCATGGCCTTCGGGCGTTCGTTGAGGACATTCGGGCGTTGTGCCAATTGAAATAGCGATAAGCGAACTTGCTTGGTTGTATGAAATATAAGATTCGTTGCATGGCCAAATGGTCAAATGGTCAAATGGACTTAAAGATATAAAAGCCCGTGCATGGGTTTCCCTCGAACGCGGCGCGCCAGGGCGCTGGGACCGTTCGGCCTAGGAGGGATTCGTTTGAGTATTGTTGGCGCCACTTCGACCGGACAGGGTAGCGACCTTATGGTGAATGTGTTAAGCAACTTGCTGCAATTATTTCGATGGCCTCTGATGTTGGTTAGCAACCGCACGGAGTTAACATCATCTTATGTTTCGAATATAAGTCTATTCTAGCTTGACAAGCTAGTGACCTTCATATAGTTAAGGGCGATGGGTTTGGAAGTGCAAGGTATGCGTATATTCTGCATGGACGGATTCTGAATAGCGGGCACTTATAACATGACAGGGAAAACAGATAGGCGTATTCACCTTGCGTCGGTTGCAAGGGCGAGTGCGTCGATAAGCTAAGTTGCGCCACGAATCAAACACGAGATTGCTTGTCTGTTTACTTATGCAAATTGAATAACATGCTTGCCATGCTTTACGCTATCGAATATGCCATGAAATCGACCCTAAGGAGAACATAGCAAGATCATAAGCTAAGTTGCATGATTCAACTTAAATATTAAAATGTCGGTTTGGAAAGATGATCTTTGCTTCAGTACATGCGAGGACGAACATACTGATCCCCCACCAGCTTCATGCAGGGTGCAGGGAATGGATTGCTCGCGGCGAAGCGTTGCTTGAACGTGTTAAGGCTTGGAATGCCGAAGCGCATTGAAGCGTGCTATCGCATTGACGCTCGGACTACGCAGCTGGATTGATGCAGCCGAGATATAGAAGGCATGATGTATGGAACGGTGAAATCCTTTGTGGGCAAGAGAGAACCTGAGTGTTGTAGCCAATCTGGCATGTATTGTTAGGCTATCGAAAGCCATTATAATCTCAGTTTCGAATATCAATAAAGAGAATTGTTTCGTATACTCTATTTCCTTTTGTTGTTATTATCGAATCAAAAGATAACCATTTGAGAACTTGTCATCTTGCTTTGCACGAGCGCAAATCCAGGCTCGTGCGGCATCACGCCCCCTGCGAGGACGATGATTCGGGTGATTCCGGGTCGGGGCGTGACAAATTGGTATCAGAGCTCTAGGCTCAATTTCCTCTGGACGTTTGTTTCATTTCAATTCCAAAACGTTGCCCACCACCAATCGAAATCACTCTTGACTCTACTCGATGCCGCACTGGATGTTCCATACAATTAGTCTAATACAAACCATGTAATTTTGCCGCGTGTTGTTTGGAAATTACATGGTGTTCGTGGGAAAGTCGGAAAATATTTGTTGTTGTAAGTGCAACAAGTTGCGAGATGTGAATTCAAAGATTTGTTGCCGCGAGATGCAACACGTCGTAAATCGTAATTCGAGATATTCGTTGGTTGTAACGAACGATACGAGAATATTGGTTGCATCAATACGATGATAGTCGTGGAATGTTGCTGCAGCAATTGCCACGCGTTGATTGTAAATAATGCGTTGAAAAGAAAATGAAAGTTGATATTGAATGTGTCGAACGGATTCACATATCGATTTCGAATGTGCGTTGCGAGGAAAAGCGATAAGTCAATATCGAATGTGTTGAACGAATTTGAGCATTGACTTTGAATGTTGGAAATAAAATATTGCACGAGGTGCAATGCGTATCGAAAATGAAATTGTTGCACGGGGTGCAATGCGTATCGAAAGTAAAACTTTGCACGAGATGCAACGGAAGAAAACAAAAGTTATAAATCGAGAAACGAAATTGGTTCGGTTGCGTGCCGAGCTTGTGTTGGCAAATGAATGCATTTGCTGAGTTGTATCGGATTTGAATTAATCAAAGTTATGGTTGTGATCAAGCACGATCACTGCGGAAATCGTGAGTCGGAAGAGATCGTTAGTTCGTAAAGAGTACGTTGCGACGGAAGTAACTTGAATTCTGGATGGTATATGGCATACCACCGATGCAATGAATGGCTCGATTCCGAGTGGTATATGTAATACCATTTGTGCGCTGAATTGCATCGACGTATTGTGAGAATCGCGGAAGGTTTGTCCGCAACGGACGGGGTAGCACCGAGACTCGATTGAGGATTTGTATGACGGCATGTTGATGCAAGTGTTCTTCGATGATCGGTTAGAACGGTAAGGCGGGACTTGTAACATTGAACGATTACGTCGATTGAAAAATTTATGTGTCAGTCGAATGACGGGAACTAGCGAAACGATTATGCCTTGAGGCAACAATCGGATTGACGGATGGGAAATTCGAAACGTTGAAATCGAACCGCACGACTTACGAGCTCGATGAAAATATTAGGCGAGGCGAATCGAATCGCACGACTTGCGATCTCGATAGGAATGTTTGGCTAGGCGAATCGAATCGCACGAATTGCGATTTCGATAGAAATGTGGGGCGATGCGAATTGTAATCGAATCGTACGATATGCGACTTCGGTGAAGAGTTGGTTGACGGGAGTAATCGTGCCTAAGAAATAGTTGGTTACGTTACGGCGAAACTCATTTGAGTACGACTGAAAACACGCAAAACTTAGAGGGCGAGATCATATGACTTGAGGGTTCGATGTTAGATAATCGGTAACTCAGTTACGCGATCGAAGTATAGCGGGATGCGGCAAAATCGGAGAACGAGTCGATACGTATGGAAAAGTTCGTTGCAAACTTGGATGTATGCGATGCGAGCTAAGTTGACGTTAAAACGGATTCAAAGTTGACCCTTACGTTATCGAAATGGATACGGCGTATCGAGATCGATACGTAAGGAAACGTAAACGATGTGAGAATACAAAAATAGAGTGTGCCTCGCGCTATGAAATTTTGTAAGTAACGATACGAGAATGAACGAACTTGGTTGATCGTAAAATTTTGTGATTGATCAGGGCGAGACTATAACTCATCGACGATTGCTCGATGCGTATAACATCTCGTGTGTCGACCGCAAAATAAGATAGACTCGAACTCAATGCGAGTAGACGCGTCGTGAATAGCAGAATCATCGACGGAGTGCATGACCTTACTCGAAGGATAGTTACGCTAAGATTGCGCCGATAGAAATGGTTATGTTCGGAAAACTTGGATAGTCGCATAGAATCGTCGGAACATGATTTGGCTCCGAAATAAGATATAGCATGGTTCGTAGTCCTTCGGTGATGATCCACAATTATCGAGCGTAGCTTCGGGGCAGCTGACCCTAGAAGACTTGACCGCCAAATCAAATTGAATGCTGCAGACCGTAAGATGACCCATGCGATATCGCATATGGGATTGCATCGATAACAAATTAACGCGATGCATGTTGACGATAAGTCTAGGCAATTGCGAGAATCGTGCTATGCACGAGAGAGAACAATAAGGAACTGACTTACGAGTCATGTCATTAGATTCAGATTCACCTTGCAATTGAGCTTGCGTGAATCGAACTCATATTCGATGTTGCGAGACGGATAAGTCGGGAATTTGGCTAGTGAATTCCTACTCGTTAGGAAATCGAATGTAAGATGCGTCATAAGGACATTCGTGCTAAGGCGGTCGTTGCCTTGAACATTGTCGACTCGAAGTAAATTTGTGTCGGATAGATTGTGGCATTTGTGCAATATCAATTTAAACTTACGTCGGAAGGATTTGAGCACGGTGTCTGTCACGACCCGCACCCACTGTGAGGGTACGAGAACGTAACAACGCCCAACCTACGCCGCAGTGTCGGCGGTAGAACGCTGTCCTAGGTCAATCATCTAACAATATAAAGGTACCTGTACAGTATATACACTCCGAATGGAGGTGACATAGTAATATACAGTCTCAATCACATCTAAATGCAGAAAGATAAGACAGGAAGATAGATAGATAAAACTGGAATGGAAGAATATACATCACAGCAAGAGAGTCTAAGTGCATAAAATAACATCTCAACAACCATCCAGAATACAAGTCCCACTACTGAATATGAAATAATATATACAAACAGATCTCAAGACAGAATAGTAAATCCTAGACTAAGGAGCCTCAGTCTCTAAGCTAGTGGATCAGGCTGGAAGTCTGGGTCACTCATGGCATCTACAGCTGCCCCATAGTAGGTATCTATGCAGGCCTCCTCCTCATCCTCTGTAAAATTTTCAACAGGTCCAGTCAGGACGGGAGCGAGCACAAAACATCTCACGCAGTTCATAACGAGTTAGGAAATATAAAGCATGCAATAGAGTAAAGTACATGAAACGCTGAAAGAAGAAGATATATAAAAACAGTAGAGATTTGATAACAGGAAATATCTAAATATGATAAGTAAGACTGTAAGGAAACATGTGATTTTAGAGCACAATATGGTTATGTAAACGGGTTAGGTTATACAATAAAATGGGACTCCTTTGTACGTGGGTGTACAATGGACATATACAATTTCTTATACAATACGATTGATCACATAACCATTTTCTACTCCCCCTCCCCAATCAATACACAAGGATCCAATTCAGTTACGTTACCTTATACAACGACTTGTACAATGACTTGTACAATGGCTTGTACAATGACTTGTACAATGGCTTGTATAATGGCTTGTACAATGGCTCAATATGATACTGAGAGTACAATATGCACAATGAGTGTACAATGATAAGGTATTCAATAAATACAACATGTAAGTGAAACGCACATCACAATATGTACTTAGTGAATACAAGGAGATAATATCTCAGAAGAAGATCCGTATAGTACCAATCCGTGATAACAGTCGTGTCAGCATCAAGTACAGTAATCTAGAGCAAGAATGTAAATCCATACAAGTATGAAACGGTCAGAGAATGTACTCGTCTGATAACCTGAGTGTCTGAAGAGAATATACTGTCCGAGGAGTGGTGTCTGTCTCCTATAGAACAGCACAAGTCACTATGAGTCCAAAATGATAATAAGATGCATTACAATACATTCTAAATGAATCTAGGTCAATCTAGGTCAAATCTAAGTCAAATCTAAGTCACACCAAGCTAAACTAGGTCATACTGAGTCATACTAGGACAACCAAGGTCAAGCAAGGTCACAGGAAATCAATCCAAGTCAAACTAGGTCAATCGGGGCCAAAGGTTGACTTACAGTTGACTTTTGGTCAAAAAGTCAACTCTGGTCAACTTTGGTCAACACTGAGTCAACCCTAGGTCAAACAAGTCACATGTTGACCAACTGTTGACTTTCAGTCAACTGGTCAACTCTGGTTTGGTTTTGGTCAAATCTGGTCGCTTAAAGGCTAAGTTTGACTCTCGGTTGACTTTTGTTGACTTTTGGTCAAAATGGTCAACCGACGTCAAAACTAGTCTATGAGTGCTATATTTGATCATTACCAACCAAGGGAACCAAGTTCTAACTCTATCTTAGACTCCAAACTCAAATACCCTATTTCTATGCATTACCTATATTATCCTGCCAAGGTAAATATCAATACCTTACACAAAACCACTCTAACCTAGGAACACTAGCCTAGGCTTCCTAGGATAGCTAGATAACATCCTATATTAACATTACCTACCAAGAAATTCTAGTATCTAGGTCATCTAAGTCATCTTAGACCACATGTTGGTTATCTACCCTTTACCTTACCTTTATCCTTGCACCATTCTCACATGACACTTATGATACCACACTCACAACATATGGTCACATACAGGTTTACACATTCATAGGCAATAGCTACCTATTAGGCTCATCTATAGGTTCCTATACCACTCACACACATATGTACATATATACTCTCATACATCTACACTAAGCTCACATACACACTCACTATAGGCATGTATATATATATAGGACATGTATAGGAGTTCATGGCTGAAATGGTTGATCTCTAAGGGCTGGAACTTCTAACTTTAGGACTGCCTAATGGGGCCTGTCAAGTGGCTGGTCCTATGGCTGATATGGGGTGTTAAGGGGCTTGCCTAATGAGCTGCCAATATGGGCCAGGTAATGGCTAAATGAGGGCTGAATATAGGCTGTGTTTGAAGGGCAATTTAGGACTGGTTTAAGGGCTGAAATGGTGACAGGTATAGAGCTGAACAAGGGTTGGTACAAGGCTGAATTGGACTGGATTAGGCTGATTTTGGACTTGCAAATGGGGTGTTAAAGGACTGAATTGAGAGGCTATAAGGACAGGTTTAGGGACAGGTATTAGGACAAGTTAGGACAGTCCATGGGGACTGCAAATGGCTGGAATAGGATTTCCTAATGGCTGTCCAAATTGGACTGAATATGGGACAGTCATAGGCTAAGCTTGGGACAGGTTTTTGGAGCTGGAATAGGACTGTTTTGGAGGCTTAGAGTGGCTGTCATGGACTGTCCAGACATGGCAAAATCTGGACAGCACCCATGGGAAATCTGGACAGGTATTGGCCTGTTCTTGACTGTCATTGACAGCCAAGAAATGGAGAAAAATGTGGACTGCTATGGTGGTGAATTCAGAGCTTACCAAGGCTGAAATGTAGCTGCTACAATGGTGACATGGGGACAGGAAATGCAGATGATCCCCTGCTCCCCTCCTAAACTGCTTCTTAGCAGTACAACCAATGCCCTGCTGCTAATATAACAGTTCCCCCCCTCTATTCTAATATTTACCTACACACCAAACCAAATCAAGTCCACCACCACTCTACACACTCTATTTCTATGCATAAACACACACTCACAATACAATCAAACACCATTCTCTCTCAACTCTCTACACTCACACTCTCTAACACATTCCCTCAAACACCCTTCCTACAGCTCACACCCACAGGACTCCCCTGCTCCTTGGCCGACCACACCAAAAACCCATAACCAATACAAAATGCCACACCAACATATCATATATATATCCACATACATATAGACTATATTATATATATATACATATATATATATATATATATATATATATATATATAGAGATTAATATACATATCACCCTATAGATACATGTAGATTAGATATATAAATATGATACTCTATGATACATAGGAAAAACTCAATCTAACACAAGTAAAATCTGGAACAAATATTAAAACAATACAAAATCAATATATACTTAATTCCCCATGTGTCCAAATAGAGGTTTTCCCTCATGGACACAAAACCATGGGGGTTATTCCTATGGTTCAAAAATCAACCTATATGCATGAGGAAATGAAAAGGAGGAGGGGTTTATACCTCCCGGGAGAGAGATTCAAAGGAAAGAGGCCTCCCGACACGTAGAGATTCCAAATGGACACAAACGAGCTCCGAATCTCTTCAAACTTGGCTAGCACCTTCCTCTCATGGAGTAGAGAAGGGGAGAAGAAGATTTGGTGGAAGAAATGATGGATTTGGAGATAAAAATGGTAGGGATGCTCTCTAGAAATTTGGGAAAGAACAAGAGAGAGAAAATAAGATGGAAAAGAATAGGAAATATCAAAGGGGCTCATGCCAATCCCCTCCTAGAGGTGGCCGGCCACAAGGGGCTGCTATGGGCATTTTTGAAATGTCTAAAATATCCCCCCTCTAGCCTATTAACAATACATTACAAAGGGGTTTTAAGTTGGGGCTAGTTTGGTCATTCTAACACACTAATCAAACAAATCCTAATCCAAATAAATTAGCCTAGTCACTAACTAAAATAAATGTCATGTGGGCCATGGCTAACTAGTGTGTGGGTCCACTAAGGTCAACACTCCCCCGGGTCCCCGTTTCAAGTCGGATTGAGCTGAAATTTGAACCCGACTCAAATAACCCCAAAATATTACAATAAATCAATAAATAATTTTAAAATAATAAAAATGAAAAAAAATGACAAAAATACCCCTGTTTCTGGAAACTGGGGGTGACAGTGTCTAGGTAAGTCACCTAGCGGACGTAGTCTGAATGTTGATGCTTTTGCAAGTCAACAAAAGAGAACCATGTCGAGATAGGATACGAAGTAAAACATCAGAAATCGTTGGATAGTAACGCCGAACGCACGGCGTTACGGAGACTCGTTGTGATCGGATGCGCGACGGCTTGACACGACTCGTAAAATTGATAGTCCCGATGAAACATACAAAGTGAGAAATGCGATTTTTGAATTGCATCATGTGCCTTGATTTTGTTGGACGATCACGCATGTATCAATATGCATGTGCGCTAGAATTGCGAGAACAAGTAATAGAGCCAAGTCCGATTGAGAATACGAGATGGTAAGTGATTGAGAATGAGGAGTTACATGTTAGCGTTGTTCCGATATCTTACAACTGAGCTTGGCTGAAATACGTATATTGGTGGGACGCCTAAAATATGTGTATGATTCCAAACTAAGTTGTACGATCCAAACGATGGTGAGACGAGATCGTGGAATGATCTAATGAAATCCTTGGAAATTTAGTATTGGTTTCGGTTCGGGACGAACCTTGTTTTGAGTGGTATATTCTGTAATGCCCCGCTCCGCACGGTGCATTATGCTGAGTCGTTGACTCGAAGAGTTGCGTTGACCTGATTAAGTATCGATGCGAATCGATACGAGAGTTACGTTATCCCGAGCAACGCATCGAACTAAGTCGATGCGAAGAGTTACCTTGTCCCGAAAGAATGCATCGAGTGAATCGATGCGAAGCGCCGCGTTGCCCCGAAGGATGAGTGCGTTGAATCGGCTCGAAGATTCTAAGAAATCGAATCGACCAAGGCGCAAGTCCGAATCGATGCAAGTATTGATTTTAGTTGGTTTCGTGTACAGGTTATACTTTGACGCAAAAATATTAGAGGTCGATCTTCAGCAATATTTAGTAAGGGGTCCGCGGAACCAAATCGACGCCTTGCGACGGGCTGAGACTTGGGCACGCTAAGGCAAATCGGACGTATGATTCAAAGAAGCACGAAGTGCTCGAATGGCTAAGTCAGGAGAGTGGCCGTGCAACAAAGTTAGGGAATCGAACCGCATCGGCTCGGCGAAACGACAAAGGCAAATCGATTCAAGGTGGGAGGATTGACTACTTTTTACTCCTTCATTCGATAAGTCAAATATATCATTGTATGCTAAGTTAACCTATCGACGCCACGGGCGTGGTCCGATCGGAGATAATCATAACGTGTGTCGAACACTAAGTTAGTACAATTGAAATGAAACGTGCATCAAATGCACAAGTCGCTACGGAACATTGGATATCGCTAAGGCGAGCGCCTCGGTGCGCAAGCCGTAATAACATGAAATAACTATACTCGGCGAGTGCCTAAGTGCACGAACCATACCGTGCCTTCGCGCACGAGTTAGAACGGCTAGAACATTGAAAGACAATAGGCGAGCGCCCTAGCGCGCAAGCCACGGACATTGAACGTGGAAATACGGCTTCGACGCGTGCAACAAGTGCACGATGCGAATGATAAATGATAAATGTGTCAAAACATGCTTACGTGCACGAGATAACAAAAGATGGCTTTGTTGCGAAGGAATACAGTTGTGGCACGAATGTGGCGGAACTGTCGGATATGACATAATGCCTCGAAAGGTGTTCGGGACCTTCGGGTCGTTCGGTTGGCGAACATTGAGTTGAGGCATAATGCCATTGAACATTGAAACGAAGTAAGAAACGTAAGAACATAGAAAGTTAACGAAGGAAATACGAGATGGGTAATGCGGCATGGTGCCCTTCGAAATGTTCATGGCCTTCGGGCATTCGTTGAGGACATTCGGGCGTTGTGCCAATTGAAATAGCGATAAGCGAACTTGCTTGGTTGTATGAAATATAAGATTCGTTGCATGGCCAAATGGTCAAATGGTCAAATGGACTTAAAGATATAAAAGACCGTGCATGGGTTTCCCTCGAACGCGGTGCGCCAGGGCGCTGGGACCGTTCGGCCTAGGAGGGATTCGTTTGAGTATTGTTGGCGCCACTTCGACCGGACAGGGTAGCGACCTTATGGTGAATGTGTTACGCAACTTGCTGCGATTATTTCGATGGCCTCTGATGTTGGTCAGCAACCGCACGGAGTTAACATCGTCTTATGTTTCGAATATAAGTCTATTCTAGCTTGACAAGCTAGTGACCTTCATATAGTTAAGGGCGATGGGTTTGGAAGTGCAAGGTATGCGTATATCCTGCATGGACGGATTCTGAATAGCGGGCACTTATAACATGACAGGGAAAATAGATAGGCGTATTCACCTTGCGTCGGTTGCAAGGGCGAGTGCGTCGATAAGCTAAGTTGTGCCACGAATCAAACACGAGATTGCTTGTCTGTTTACTTATGCAAATTGAATAACATGCTTGCCATGCTTTACGCTATCGAATATGCCATGAAATCGACCCTAAGGAGAACATAGCAAGATCATAAGCTAAGTTGCATGATTTAACTTAAATATTAAAATGTCGGTTTGGAAAGATGATCTTTGCTTCAGTACATGCGAGGACGAACGTACTGATCCCCCACCAGCTTCATGCAGGGTGCAGGGAATGGATTGCTCGCGGCGAAGCGTTGCTTGAACGTGTTAAGGCTTGGAATGCCGAAGCGCATTGAAGCGTGCTATCGCATTGACGCTCGGACTACGCAGCTGGATTGATGCGACCGAGATATAGAAGGCATGATGTATGGAACGGTGATATCCTTTGTGGGCAAGAGAGAACCTGAGTGTTGTAGCCAATCTGGCATGTATTGTTAGGCTATCGGAAGCCATTGTAATCTCAGTTTCGAATATCAGTAAAGAGAATTGTTTCGTATACTCTATTTTCTTTCGTTGTTATTATCGAATCAAAAGATAACTATTTGAGAACTTATCATCTTGCCTTGCACGAGTGCAAATCCAGGCTCGTGCGGCATCACGCCCCCTGCGAGGACGATGATTCGGGTGATTCTGGGTCGGGGCGTGACAAAATCTGTGTTTGTTTACCTTCGCTTATAGATGCTGTGTTGTGATGAACATTTAAATGTGATTTTAGAACTGTTACTAGCTTAGATCCTTTATTGTCTATTCTTAGAACAGCTTACTACGCTTTAACAAGCGTAGGCTGGACATGGTTAGGCCCGGCCCAACAATTTGGGAAGCGGGTCGTGACATATTTTTTTGGCGGCCCATGCAGGTCCAGACTTAAGTTGTTTGGTTACGTTATTGTACCAAGCATGTCTGCAATTAGGATCTAGGACAACTTGATAACACTAGGAACAACATTTAGAACACCTAGAGGATTACTAGGATTGCAACATAGGAGAACTCATCACAGCATAGGACCGTTAGCTATAATTAGCCTCTTGTTTGTATTTCAGTGGGTCAATTTAGACCAAGTTTGTACCCTTGGGATGACCCCTGAGGATCTCACTCTAATCTCACTCTAATCTTATCTAGAAATCAGTTTCCACTTATTTCCATTTGCTCTTCTTTAAATTCGTTGTTGAATTTAATTTCTGATTTTGTTGTTAACTCTGATCTTGCATCGTGATAAATTTTGTGGATTAAATTATGATATATCCTGATAAGGTAAACGTCTACTTTATTTATGGAGTTTAGAATTTATCGCAGCCATATTAGCTGGTATGACAAAAACATAGAGCCTGATTTCGGATATACTATCCTATTCATAGAATTTAGATTTTCTTGCAGCCATACCGGTTGGCGTGGCGAGGATTCTAGATAACATGATGATAGGGTATATACCTTAGTTATGACTCTACCGTTTATTGTATCTAAGCTTACTGGTGTGGCGAGAATTCTGACAACATGATTTCAGAAAGACGTGTATGGTTATCATATCATATCCCAACTTGGTTTACTTTGTTATGACCGAATGAGCAAGAATAAGTTCTTATCATTATTCTTTCCTGTCTTGATTAACTCTGTTCTATCTACATCTACAACTAGGATTATAGGCTCTCTAGGACTCTCCAACATGATTGCTTTCATGTTATCTTTTGGACATAATTATTTTTATGTTCCATCTTTCCTATGACTTGACTAAACTTTTCTTCGTTAACCTCTTGGATAATTCTTCTCGTTATAAATCTCGTTGTCTTCGTACCATTCTTGGAGATATTCCAATAAACTTTCCTGTCTTGCTTGACCTTTAACTTGTTTGGACACTGTTATGGATTGCTTGACCCAGTCTTAGACCTTGTTACCTTCTTCTTGATAGATGACCGAAATAGCCAAACCTTGTTGACTGATCCTGTAGTATAACTATAAATGTATTGTGTGATTGTGATAAGTACTTTTCCTAGGGATTGGTTAGATTAAGCTTATAGGACAAGTATAAGCGACTGACTGTAGTAGACTTGGAAACCATTAAGAACGATTGTATTGGTATTATGACTCGATGATAGGGTATCTAAGATGGATAAATGAGATAGTATATTATTATGACTATGGATTAAGGATTAGAATCTTGTGTTTAGCAAATTGAGGATTTAGCATTTGTAGAATTTTGGTTGGTTACCTATAGCTGATTACAGGTAATTAAAGGGTAGATCGATATGTGGATTGATATAGAATAAGTTAGAATGAGTTATCGTATTGCATACGAGATCGAAAAGATATCAGTTAAAAGGACAAGGAACGAGACAAAGACATGTGTACATTGGTAATTAATAAATCGGGAGTTTTAAAATCGACGATTTATATTTGGAGGACTTGTTGAGTAAAAAGAAGAAGGCTCTACGCCAAGGATACGAATTGAACGTATAATTTCAAGGAGAAACTGTAGGAAAAGATTGACGACAAATGATGCCAAGGAACTGTGGATTGATGAAATAAGGATACTTAGGATATGATAAGGAAATCCAGAATTTACAATTGAGGTTGGAAATATGGTTGATGATTAAGCATTATAGGTTTATAAACATATCCAGAGAATGACCTATAGTTTAGGGTATACATAAATGTTTCATGTTAGTGTGGAAGATTCTAAAGGATATATGACGTAGTTTATGATAGAAGGACATTGTTGAACCTGACCAAAAAGATTGTAGGAGAAACATAAGAGATTATTACAAGGATAGTAGATTGAGTATCGTAGCCAGAGCAGCTACCTGTTATAGTTTGATCGGTTGGATGATTTTTAATTTCGAGGACGAAATTTTTGTAAGGTGGGTAGGATGTAAGCCCCCTGAATTTCAGGGTTTATTTTTATTTTTCTGAATGAATTATTATCGATAAATATTTTATTTATTTAATTGTTTTGTTCATTAATGTTCATTCCCGTGACTTTGACCTCTGGAGCGTCAGGGATACCAATCTCTATAAACTCTCTTCACGAGCTTTGAAGTAGACAAGATTATCTTCCTGTTGATATATCATGTCCCACTTAAATTCGTTCCCTTGTGCTCTTTTTGTATCGCGCAAGTTCGGGTCAACTTAGACCGATTAATCGTTGAATAATTATTCCCACTTTTATTTTTGATCTTCGTTTGCACGTCACCGTGACTTTTAATTTAGGAGCACCAGACCAGTCGTTTTCTCAGAACCAACTTCTCATGAATAATCTACTCGAGACGCTCTCCACCCATGACCTTCGTGTCCCACTCAGACACTCCATTTTGTGCTCCAATTCCTTCGCACAACTTTCGGTTCAATTTAGGCCGATTAATTATCTACCGTGAAACCTGATTTAATTTCCAATTTAATTTCGGGACCCGATATCGATCCAACCTAGCCGACCCAAAGTATGGACGTTTGGAGTCCCCGTATATTATTTATTTTCCCGTGATTATAAATACGTATTTAATTTCAATTATTGCACTCTGTCCGATTTTGACCCGACCCGGCTCGACCGAACCCGAACCCAAGCTCCCTGTTGTCCTCTCATGACTGCCCAAGTACCCTACATAATTTTCCTATTTTTCCCATTTTAAAAATATCTATTTTTCTCTCCACTTAACAAATATATATATATATATATATATATATATATATATATATATATATATATATATATATATACAAACTCTCTCTCTCTCCCATTAAAACACCCACACACACCTCACCCCCTCCACCTCACAGCCGGCCTACACCCTTCCCTCTCTCTCTATCCACTTTTCTCTCTCATCTCACTCTCTAAATATCTCTCTATCTCTCTTTATATATATATATATATATATATATATATATATATACATATATATATATATACATATATATATATATATATATATATATATATATATATATATATATATCACTTTACACCACCTCACCACCCTCCCATCACCATACCAGCAAGAGAACACCCCCCCCCAAACCGACTTCTCTCTCTCTCCCTCTTATTCAAATATCTTCCTCTCTCTCTACTACTCTTTCTCTCTCTCTCTTTATAATATATATACACTTATATAACTCTCACTCTCTCTCTCTTTACATTCAAACTCACACACACCACTCCCAGCCCACTCCTTCTCGGTCGACCACCAACCCAGCCGTGGCCGACCTCCTCCCTGGCTGAGCACCTTCCCGACGCAGCCACCCTCTCCATCTCCTCCTCCTCCATGATTTAACACCACCACCAACACCATGGCGCCACCTCCACCTATCAAAAACCGGCCGACCATCTCAGCCCCCGCCGCCGTGCACCACGCCACTGCCACCACCGAACAGTCGCGTGCACCAGGAGCAGCAGCAGCTGCGTTCAAAACAGCCGCGCGCACGCGCGGTTGAGCGCCGCCGCCGGCGACGTGGTCGCCGTGTGTCACGACCCGATCCCAAATAATTGGGTCGAACCGGATCATGCCCAGCCTGCACCGTTGTTGAGACGGCGGCAGTAAGCTGTTCCATTAGCAGGTAACCACAACAACATCTGTATTTGTCACAACTCAAAATTCAGAAATTTAAAACTTTATTGAACTTTTACAATGAAATGAAAGATACAACTTAAACCATTTCTACATACATCAAGAAGAAAAGAAAACTCTAGGTACACAGCTCATCAGTCTCGAAATCCTCGTCTTCTAGTTGGGATCTCGGAAATATCGCGGAACAAAGCCTCATCAGTGATACCTAAAATGTTGGGTCTCCAGTCAGGAGGGAGCAAAGTACAATTCATGCTAATTTTAAACAGTTAAATAAGAAATAGAATCATGCAGTTCTAAACAGTTTTAAAACATGTTTGTTACAGTATAAAATAGTGATTTGAACATGTAATGACATATGACCGGCTTGGGTTTGTTACAGGAGGGTACAACTTATCCCCGTGTGTATGAGGGGTAAGCCAATCGTTACAGTAGTTACAGTAGTTTGGATGTGGTCATACTCATTACATAACTCCCCCAGTCCCCAATAGTTACAGTACAGTACTCTCGGAGAGAGTTTCGTGTTTGCATCGTGGTTTAGACATGCAGTAAAGCGATTAAATAAATAACTGTAAACTAACATAAACTATACTTGCCTCAGGAAAATGACTGGAGAGATGGATGACTCCGAGACGGAAAGTTTAGAGTTGTCCTCGAATTCCTACATTCGAGAGATAGACTCAGCTTTCAGGTTAACCAACTTAGCTATGCTAGTTGTAATCTCTATTTGCGTCCTAGTCCAATTTTTAGTTATTTAATTAACTAAACACAGAAAACGTGATTAATAAGTGCGTTGATTTAATACGAGGGAATTGGGGAAAAACTCGTCGTCGCCAGATTATTACGAAAACTTGGTAATTTTTTATAAATATAATTATAAAACTAATTTTCTTGCTTAGTGAGAAATACGTGACTTTTTATTTAATAACAAACTGGTAAATTTTAAGATGAGAAAATAATAATTAATTTTATACAAAAAATATCTTTTAATCATTTTAATCGTTAAACAGTAAAAACACGAAAAACCAGAAAACGACAGGAAAATCTAAGCTATTACAATCACAGACCAGCCAGCTGGGCTTATGCCCATTACAATTTATTTACATAAATTGAAATAAGAATAAGACTGACGTTAGTCCTAAACTGAAAATAGAATTTAAATATAAACATAATTAAATAATAAAATAATGATAAATATCAAGTCTCAGATAATGGTCCGATCCTCATTTTTTGCTAATTGCCTCAACGTCCGGGCGGGGCCGGTATCGTTTGCACTTAGCCGGGTCCATTGACCGGTATGGTCGTCACCCCAAAATAAAATATCGAATAAATTTCGAAAATTATTTTAAATTCTTTTTAAATTAGTTCAGGATTTACGGAAAAATCGTGCAGCATCTCCTCTGTTTTTGGTCAACCCAAAAACTGAGAAATTGGCGCCGATAATTTCTGTAAGTCCCAAACCAGGGAAAAACCCACATTTTATATATATAAAAATATCCACAACAATCCACAGAATAATCGGGACGACCCGAAATGATTTCGGAAGTCCGATTCCAATTCCACAAGTCACAGAACGTTTCCGGAAATTTCCGGAAACTAAAACATACCAAAAACCATTCCCAAAATATTTCGGGAATGCAAAATAACCCACGGGACCTTTCCGAAAGTCCCGAAAAAATACGACGTCGCTAATACCGAATTTCCAAAGGGAACCGGGGACCATTTCATCATTGACAATAATAATAAAATAGTGGGACAGGGGTTATACCTCGGGTTGCTCGGCTAGAGCTCTCAGATGTAAAATAGAAAGAATAATAATCCAGAGTCAGCGATGTTCCCGAAATCAGCGCTGGAATTCAGCGACGTCGTCGACGCAACGTCGAAAATCCAGAGTCTAGGGCACAACAGAACCACAGGGAAGACCCGCCAAATAGCAGCGAGCTAGGGCACGCTGGTCGGGGCGGACGCCTCGCGGGAAGTGGACGGACAGGGTGCTGGTCGGCGGAGAACCGACGGGGCGGCGTCGCGGGAAGCGCGACCAGGGGTCGCCGGAGGGCGTGTTAGGGGAGGAGGCGACGGGAGCGGTGCTGGACGGCGGGGAACGCCGGCGTCGGCGGTCGGGACAACCGAAAAGGAGTCGGCCGGACTGCGGGGTACCCTGATCGGCGGTCGGCCGGACCAGAGGCGCGGGGCTGCGGTCGGACTCGCGGGAGAGGGGCGCGGGGCGAGCGGGCGGTCGGCGGAGAGGGCTAGGGCGGCGCGGCGAGGTGCTGCCGGCAGCGGCCGAAAAAGGGGCACGAGGGGGTTCGCCGGAGTGGAAGGGGTTTGGTGGAAATGGTGAGAAATGGGTTTGGTGAGGGGAGTTAGAGAAGAAGGAGTTTAGATGAGAACTTTGTTCTCAGAGAGAGGAAGTGAGAGTCTCCTCTTCTGTGAGTTGAGTTCGGGAGTGGGTAGAAGAATAGGAAGTGGGGTAGTGAAGATGAGGGGAAAGTTGCTATTCTGTGTGAGGGATCGTGAGGGATGGGAGAAGTTATGGATGAGTTAAAAGGGAGTGGGGTGGTTCACGTGTGTGGTGGAGAGCAAAATGAGGGGAAGTGGGGTGACCAAGAATGAGTAATGGGTTGCTGGTCCTACGGGACCAGCTGAATGCTTCACTCCCCCCCCCCCCGTTTTTTAATACTTAAACCAAGTCCAATAATTGGGTTTTAAAGAAAATGAGTTTGGGATTGGGCTCAGGCCTGGGTCTGGGCTCGGACTCGGGTCTGGGTCCGAAAATCAAAAGTCCATGTTGTTAATATATTTTCGAAATTCTTTTTCATCCAAATTTTTTTTAATAGTAATATTAATAATTATTATTTTTAGAAAATGCTAATTATAACACTAAACACTATTAAATAATTAATAACAAAATAATGGGTTTCACAATCTTCCCTCCTTAGAAAATTTCGTCCTCGAAATTAAAGGTAGGATAGAAAAGACAAACAGGTACGGGTACTGCGCCCGTAACTCAGGTCCAACCACAAGAATTTTCAAGGCAGTCGTGGATGAGACGGTTTAGGGACAAGTTTCTTTTTATGATATTATCCACGCAGAAAAATACAAAAGCGAACCAAAGTACACGAGGTTGATCAGACCATCATGCACCGGTCCTGATTAGACAATATATTAGTGGGTGCACCCAATAAAATATCGTCATGATCAAGCTTGATTAAAGAGATAGCTTGCAAAACTAGGCTAACTTAGCAGCATCAGTCAAGTTTAGAACGAAAAAAAAAGATAAGGAATAGGAGTTTAAGTGATGGCTTAAATTCTGATTTTCTTCTCATCTCTGACTAGGCTTGCAACTGGTTTCTTTGGCACTGAAAGGTTGAGTCCAATCTTCAGCTCTGAATTATCCAAAATGTGACTCGGATTCGAAATGTAGCGTCTGAGCTGTGACGTAGAAGATATTGCACACTCCCAAGATTAGCTGGTAGAACTAACTGGTACGCTACTTCCAACTCGTCTTAAACTTCAAATGGCCTGATGTTCCTGGCCTCAATTTCCAGCTCCGTCAAAACTGATTGTTCCTCTGGTAGGAGAAAACTTCACAGAAATGATATCTCCTTCTTCAACTTCACCGGTCGACTACTACCACCAATCCAATACTTCTGTCTGCCTTGGGTAATCCTAAGCTTGCATTCACCTTCTCTACTGCGTCAGTTACCATCTCAGGACCCAGTAGTACTCTTTCTCCTACGTCGTTTCGTGCAAGTGGTGTACGGCAACGACGTCCATAGAGAGCTTCAAATAGGGTCATACCAATTCCAGCTTGGTAGTTGTTATTTGTAAGAAAACTCCACCAAATGCAATTGGTCTTTCCAAGACCTTCCAAATTCCAAGACGCAAAATCTCAATATATCTTCAAGCGTCTGGATTGACCTCTCTGATTGTTCGTCCCGCGGTACTCCATGAATTTGGTAGATGTGCCTCTCGTACAATGCTGCCCACTTCTTAGTGGATAAACCAACTTTGAAGGACATAAAGTGAGCTGACTTAGTCAGTCGGTCCTCGACAATCCAAATGGTGTTCTTCCCTCCTTGGAATCAAGGCAATCCTGACACATAGTCCCTCGTTATGTGCTTCTACTTCCGGTCCGGAATGCCCAATGACTATAGAAGTCATGCGGGTCTCTGTCGGCTAGCCTTCACTTGTTAACAAATAAAACATCTAACCTCAATTCTGAATACATCCTTCTTCATTCCATACTACCCAATAATAGTACGCATATCCCAATACGTATTCTAGGATGTATGGAATACTGGTGCGCTTCTTGCATTAGCTCATTCCTTAGTTCGCCAGATAGTACACAAAGCCTCGTACCATTCTTCAGAGCTCCATTATTGGCGATTTGAGAAACCCTCAAGTGTTCCTGCCAATGCTTGATCTCTAAGTTTGCAAAGTGTCTCGTCCTGAAACTGAGTCTCCTTGACTTTGTCAATCAGACTCGAGCTCATTTGCAACTTCATCACACTGAATCAGCATCTAGCTTCTTCCTTCCATTTCCAGGCAGTATAATCTCCAGTCCAAACTTTCTCGATGTCTTCTAGCAGGTGCTAGTCCTTGGTTAAGAACTTCGCCATCAGTATCGACCAAGTGCATCAGCGACCACATTAGCCTTACCTGAATGGTACTGCAGGTTGGTGACGAAATCCTTCATCTGCTTCAACCCTCTTCTTAGTCTAACATTCAGCCCTCTCTGAGTGAAGACATATTTCAGACTTTTGTAGTCCGTATATATTTTCACTACCTTTCCATAAAAATTATGCTTTCATAGCTTCCAAGTAAAGATAATTGCAGCAAATTTTAAATTAGGTGTGGGATAATTCTTCTCATGAGTCTGTAGTTGCCTATATGTGTAAGTAATTACTTTCCCATGTTGTTGAAGAACGCAACCCAGTCCTTTTCCAGAGGCATTACTGTAAATTGAGAAACCACCGGTTCCTGCGGGTAGCGCAAGGATTGGTGTAGTGGTAAGTCTCTTCTTCAACTCCTCAATGCCGCCTGGCAATCTTTCATTCAGATGAACTCTTCATTCTTCCAAGTGAGCTTCGTCATCGGCTCAGCAATCTTAACGAAATCCTTCACAAACTTCTGATAGTATCCAGCCAAGTTCAAGAAACTTCCAAATTGAACTTGGGGTATACCACTCTTCAACAGCAGCTATCTTCCATCAAAATTTCTTCTCTTGTCAACATGGCCAAAAGTTCACCTTGTCAAAGAAAATCCACGTTCAGATAACTTACCATAAAACTTCTTTTCTTCAAAGTTTCCAGAACTTTTCTCAGATGTTCTTCATGCTCTTCTTCAGTCTTTGAATATATCAGAATGTTATCTATGGAGAAGATAAACTGATTCAAATACTCATGAAAACTCTGTTCATGAGATTCATGAACACAGCAGGAGCATTTGTCAGTCTAACGTCATGACCAAAGAAAACTATCCATACTTGGTGTTTGAACGCCGTCTTGGAAATGTCCTCCTTCCTGACTTTGATTTGATGGTAGTCAGATCTTAAGTCAAACTTCGAAACACCCTAACTCCACACAAACAGATCAAACAGATCCTCGATCCGGGCAGAGAGTACTTGTTCTTTAGTATCTGGTAATCGATGTACATCCGTTGTTCCATCCTTCTTGGGCACAAACAAGATAGATGTTCCCTAAGGTGAAGTTCCACCCTGAATAAATCCTAGAGCCTTCATTGATCTGGTCCTTCATCTTCTTGGCCACCTTCGGGTTGACTCTGTAACATCCTTTAGAATTAGGGAAAGAGCCAGGGACTAGGTCAGAGGTGAATCCTATGTCTAGATCTGGGCTAATCCGGGAAGACTATCAGGGAAAACATCTGCCATAAAGGTGTAACTAAGAATTTTTATTCATGTGGAGAATTTCAGCAAAAACTCTTATGATTGATCTAAGGACATCCTGTTACAACTTCCAAAAAAATAGATAATGCTATTCAGCAGTCCTAGGTACTATTCTTCATGGTTCTGGCTCTTGCATGAGCAGTCTCCAACTGCTTCATCTTCTATGAACCTCGAGTATACATCATGTCTTACTGTAAGAGGCAGGGTCTGCTGGATAGGAAGAGGGTCCCTAGGTTGTGGCCTAACAGGTGTTGTTGGAATATGAGCTCTGGTTTGATGGAAAGATAAGGGGCAGTCCTTTACCCGATGTTCAGCAGGTCCACATGCCAAGCATTGTCCCAATCTCTTGCGACAACTAACGGCCTGATGACCAGGCCTCTTGCAGTAGTTACAAGCCCATAGCTTCTTACGACAAGACTGCCGGAAAGTAGAGTACTTGATGGAACACAAATATCTTCTAGATTCAGGGGTATCCTTCCTAGGACAAGGTTCTGCTCCAACTTGGTTGGAGATAACTAAGGCTACATCATTGACGTTCTTCTTGTCTTCTCTCGTGATACTCTTCTGTTTCTGCTGGGCTTCATCTTGAGCTTTTTGGAACTCCAGGATTTCTTGAAATAGGGCAACCATTTGGAAGATGTTTGCTGGTACTGGTAGAGCAACAAAAATGAATACTCCACCAAGGAAATGCAACTTAGTTGAGATGAGGTAGGAATCGCCAATATAGTGAAAACTTCACTGGATGCATTATGGGGACGGTCAGTCAGCCGCGAGAGAATAAACTCTGGACTTGGTTGAGGAGATGGGGTATGATCCGGAGATGACACCTCATCGCCAGCAGGATTTGGTCTTGTCAATGGTCATTCTCTGGAAGGCTTAGGAGGCACACACAAGCAAGGTAGCCTACCGGTCTATAATCAACCAAAAATATTTATTTATATATAAATCGGACCTATGTTGTGACTAATTAATGTTCTAGTGTTCTAATTGTTTCTAGGTATGTTTTCCTAAGTTGTCGTGGACCTGCATGGGCCACCACTGAAAACATGTCACGACCCGATCCCAAATAATTGGGTCGAACCGGATCATGCCCAGCCTGCACCGTTGTTGAGACGGCGGCAGTAAGCTGTTCCATTAGCAGGTAACCACAACAACATCTGTATTTGTCACAACTCAAAATTCAGAAATTTAAAACTTTATTGAACTTTTACAATGAAATGAAAGATACAACTTAAACCATTTCTACATACATCAAGAAGAAAAGAAAACTCTAGGTACACAGCTCATTAGTCTCGAAATCCTCGTCTTCTAGTTGGGATCTCGGAAATATCGCGGAACAAAGCCTCATCAGTGATACCTAAAATGTTGGATCTCCAGTCAGGAGGGAGCAAAGTACAATTCATGCTAATTTTAAACAGTTAAATAAGAAATAGAATCATGCAGTTCTAAACAGTTTTAAAATAGGTTTGTTACAGTATAAAACAGTGATTTGAACAGGTAATGACATATGACCGGCTTGGGTTTGTTACAGGAGGGTACAGCTTATCCCCGTGTGTATGAGGGGTAAGCCAATAGTTACAGTAGTTTGGATGTGGTCATACTCATTACACAACTCCCCCAGTCCCCAATAGTTACAGTAGTTACAGTACAGTACTCTCGGAGAGAGTTTCGTGTTTGTATCGTGGTTTAGACATGCAGTAAAGCGATTAAATAAATAACTGTAAACTAACATAAACTATACTTGCCTCAGGAAAATGACTGGAGAGATGGACGACTCCGAGACGGAAAGTTTAGAGTTGTCCTCGAATTCCTACATTCGAGAGATAGACTCAGCTTTCAGGTTAACCAACTTAGCTATGCTAGTTGTAATCTCTATTTGCGTCCTAGTCCAATTTTTAGTTATTTAATTAACTAAACACAGAAAACGCGATTAATAAGTGCGTTGATTTAATACGAGGGAATTGGGGAAAAACTCGTCGTCGTCAGATTATTACGAAAACTTGGTAATTTTTTATAAATATAATTATAAAACTAATTTTTTTGCTTAGTGAGAAATACGTGACTTTTTATTTAATAACAAACTGGTAAATTTTAAGATGAGAAAATAATAATTAATTTTATACAAAAAATATCTTTTAATCATTTTAATCGTTAAACAGTAAAAACACGAAAAAACCAGAAAACGACAGGAAAACCTAAGCTATTACAGTCACAGACCAGCCAGCTGGACTTATGCCCATTACAATTTATTTACATAAATTGAAATAAGAATAAGACTGACGTTAGTCCTAAACTGAAAATAGAATTTAAATATAAACATAATTAAATAATAAAATAATGATAAATATCAAGTCTCAGATAATGGTCCGATCCTCATTTTTTGCTAATTGCCTCAACGTCCGGGCGGGGCCGGTATCGTTTGCACTTAGCCGGGTCCATTGACCGGTATGGTCGTCACCCCAAAATAAAATATCGAATAAATTCCGAAAATCATTTTAAATTCATTTTTAAATTAGTTCAGGATTTACGGAAAAATCGGGCAGCATCTCCTCTGTTTTTGGTCAACCCAAAAACTGGGAAATTGGCGCCGATAATTCCTGCAAGTTCCAAACCAGGGAAAAACCCACATTTTATATATATCAAAATATCCACAACAATCCACAGAATAATCGGGACGACCCGAAATGATTTCGGAAGTCCGATTCCAATTCCACAAGTCACAGAACGTTTTCGGAAATTTCTGGAAACTAAAACATACCAAAAACCATTTCCGAAATATTCCGGAAATGCAAAATAACCCACGGGACCTTTCCGAAAGTCCCGGAAAAATACGACGTCGCTAATACCGAATTCCCAAAGGGAACCGGGGACCATTTCATCATTGACAATAATAATAAAATAGTGGGACAGGGGTTATACCTCGGGTTGCTCGGCTAGAGCTCTCAGATGTAAAATAGAAAGAATAATAATCCAGAGTCAGCGACGTTCCCGAAATCAGCGCTGGAATTCAGCGACGTCGTCGACGCAACGTCGAAAATCCAGAGTCTAGGGCACAACAGAACCACAGGGAAGACCCGCCAAATAGCAGCGAGCTAGGGCACGCTGGTCGGGGCGGACGCCTCGCGGGAAGTGGACGGACAGGGTGCTGGTCGACGGAGAACCGACGGGGCGGCGCCGCGAGAAGCGCGACCAGGGGTCGCCGGAGGGCGTGCTGGGGGAGGAGGCGACGGGAGCGGTGCTGGACGGCGGGGAACGCCGGCGTCGGCGGTCGGGACAGCCGAGTCGGCCGGACTGCGGGGTGCCCTGGTCGGCGGTCGGCCGGACCAGAGGCGGGGGGCTGCGGTCGGACTCGCGGGGGGCTGCGGTCGGACTCGCGGGCGGTCGGCGGAGAGGGCTAGGGCGGCGCGGCGAGGTGCTGCCGGCAGCGGCCGAAAAAGGGGCACGAGGGGGTTCGTCGGAGTGGAAGGGGTTTGGTGGAAATGGTGAGAAATGGGTTTGGTGAGGGGAGTTAGAGAAGAAGGAGTTTAGATGAGAACTTTGTTCTCAGAGAGAGGAAGTGAGAGTCTCCTCTTCTGTGAGTTGAGTTCGGGAGTGGGTAGAAGAATAGGAAGTGGGGTAGTGAAGATGAGGGGAAAGTTGCTATTCTGTGTGAGGGATCGTGAGGGATGGAAGAAGTTATGGATGAGTTAAAAGGGAGTGGGGTGGTTCACGTGTGTGGTGGAGAGCAAAATGAGGGGAACTGGGGTGACCAAGAATGAGTAATGGGTTGCTGGTCCTACGGGACCAGCTGAATGCTTCACTTCCCCCCTCTTTTTTTTAATACTTAAACCAAGTCCAATAATTGGGTTTTAAAGAAAATGGGATTGGGATTGGGCTCAGGCCTGGGTCTGGGCTCGGACTCGGGTCTGGGTCCGAAAATCAAAAGTCCATGTTGTTAATATATTTTCGAAATCCTTTTTCATCCAAAAATATTTAATATTAATATTAATAATTATTATTTTTAGAAAATGCTAATTATAACACTAAACACTATTAAATAATTAATAACAAAATAATGGGTTTCACACCGTGGCCGACCTCCCCATGGCCGGGCGCATCCCCGGGACAGGTACCATGGCCATCGTCCCTCTCCCCGACGTGTATCGGAGGCGATTCGTGCGTTTTGCACGACGTTCCGTCGTGACGAGCTCGAGAACGAGGCTGTAATCGCGTTCCGTCGCAGCAACTTCGTGTACGTTTTTCCGGAAATCCGACCGTTGGATCGGCGATTTCTTCACTCCGTCACAATCTCGGTATATCCATCTTCACTCCTGTCAATTTTCGTCCGTTAATTTCGTCGATTGATACCTCAAAACTGGCCACCAAGTTGACGTTTTAAATTGAACTGTTTTTGGACAGTTTTGTGACGCCAACTTCGCGGGTTCGTATCTTCGTCGTCGCAGCTCCGTTTTGTGTGCCGTCAGTTCCGGTGCACAGCTGGTATAACCCTCTTCCTGCCTCCTTTAGGTTTCATTTCATTATAAGCACGTTTGGTTGGTCAAATTCGACGCCAAAGTTGGCCGTCCGAATTCTTTAATTTGCACTTGTTAAATTCCACTTTTGAACCCGGGACTCCGAATTCAATTTCTGACACCACCAGTAGACTCGTGGCGTCGTTCTGGCATGTTTTCATATAAAGTTTGCTTGATTTGGAGAACGTGGACCCTGGCACGCATTTCGGTTCAAAGTGGGTCCCACTTTCCGAGTCAACGTATCACTTTGAGATCGGCTCATCGGAATCCAGTTTCGGATATACCGTTGAGTTCGTATCGTCATTCTGGACTCGTTGACATATAATTTGCTGAGTTTTGAAGACATTTGCTCCGGCACGCATTTCCGTGCAAACCAGATACCAAGTGTCGCGTTAACGTATCATTTTGAGATCGGCACATCGGAATCCTATTTCGGACATACCGTTGAGTTCGTATCGTCATTCTGAATTCGTGGACATATAATTTGCTAGGTTTTGTAGACTTCTATCCCGACATGTTTTTCGGTGCGAAGTGTGTCCAACGGCGGACATCATTTTGACCCGAAATTACCGTTTTGCTCATGTATCCTAAATTGGACTTATGGGTAGGCTATCCTAGCTGATTTGACCATTCTGGACACGTTGGTAATATTTATTTTATCATCCGACAACATCTGTAGATTTTGATTATGTATTATCCTTAATTTATAATTAATTATTTTTCTAGATATTGTTACTTTCTGGTTTTGAATTTTTATATATATTTTAGTTGCTGTAAAAATCTTGGAAAAATTATATTTAGATACTATGTTAATTTAGCTAATTTATTATAATTTTTCTAGTATTTAATAAGTACTTTTGGTATTTTATAAAAATAGGAAAACAGAACTCATTTTTAATATATTTATGTTTGCTGATTTTTAATAAATATTTATGAGGGTTTATAAATTCCAGAAAAATTAGTATAAATTTCTATAATTAACAAGGATTATTTTGGTACTTTATTTTATATAATATTGATCTTTTTTGTCTATCTCAAAAATTGTTGGAACTCAATGTACAGTTTGATTTATTTATTGAATAATTACGACTTTTAATATTTTGTGTTGTTTTGAGTTATAGACGTATTGGACCTCACCCCGCACTAGTGTAAAGATCCTAGGTAGTTAGTTTGTATATAGTGGCACTCCACATTAGACTTTTTATGCTAGGTCCCCACTTGACTAGTTTGACTAAAATGTTTGATTAGAGTTGACTTTGACCTAGATTGGCTTAGAAATCATATAGATTGTATTAGTTCTTTCGTTTACTTTCATTTTGGACATGTCATAACTGTATTACTCTATTTTAGGACATTGTGACCCTGGTACAGACATCTGATATTACACTACTCTTTACAGAGTATCAGGCGAGTACATTCTCTGATAGTTCTCTCATTTATTTGTCAATTACTGTATTTCAGTTCTAGCTAGTTCTATGTGATTCTCTGTATCAACACGTATGGATATTTCTGGATTCATGTATGCGACACATACCTTACTTACTGATCTCTATTACTGGAATCACTGGAATCATTCTGGAATTATCATTTGGCCGGACTCATCTCGATTCTTGTGTCTTGTACTGGATTCACTTGCTGGGCGGGGAAATATTGAGTAAGACATGTAGACATATCCCAAATCTGGAATCTCCCACATGAATCTATCGGAAGCATAGCCATCTCTTGCCTGATCAGTGAGAGATGTGCCTGATACCTACAGCCGTTTACATGTCGACCTCGGTATTTTAAAACACACTGTTAGATCATAGTTGGACTCACCCTGGTTTCATTGATCACTGTTGGACTCATCTTGTACCGGAAATCATCTGGTATCGGATTATATGGACTGGACTCACACTGGGATTACATTAGACTTATATTGTACTGTCTGGACTCATACATGTTATTCTAGTTCAGTTAGCTTTTATTACCGTCATCATTGCCATGATTCTTCTCTTGTTTAGTTACCTTTCTTTTCTTGTATCTTAACTGTTTCTCTATACCATCATCTGAATATAAACTACCATGTTCATCAATAAAACTGTCTATAACTGCTTTAGAGTTCTCTGTCATTTACTTGGGTTTTCTAGATGGGTTGTACTCGTTCCTGTCCTGATTGGACCTGTTGAAAATATTACAGATGATAGTCCTGAGGATACATGTCCTACTTACCATGGACCTGGCCTTAGCTCCAGAAGAGGCCCCAGCGGAGAACCTTGCTTAGTTATCTTTCATGTGTTTAGTAGACTTAGACTTTGTCTATTCTTATATTTGGAT
Source organism: Iris pallida (assembly GCA_029216955.1). Lineage (NCBI taxonomy): Eukaryota > Viridiplantae > Streptophyta > Magnoliopsida > Asparagales > Iridaceae > Iris > Iris pallida. The sequence goes on along the minus strand of JANAVB010031416.1, from coordinate 1,496,243 downwards.
ACTGGACTTTGTCTCCAGTTAGATACTTGGGTTATGTATTATTAAATCTGTGTTTGTTTACATTCGCTTATAGATGCTGTGTTGTGATGAACATTTAAATGTGATTTTAAAACTGTTACTAGCTTAGATCCTTTATTGTCTATTCTTAGAACAGCTTACTACGCTTTAACAAGCGTAGGCTGGACATGGCTCGGCCCGGCCCAACAATTTGGGAAGCGGGTCGTGACACTGCCAGAAATTGTGGCAGTCCTGAAAGGAACTTGCTGTACAGCAAGTATCTTTCAGGACTGCCACAATTTCTGGCAGTCCTCAATATGTCTAGGACTGCCAGAAATTGTGGCAGTCCTGTTGTAGAGCATGCCCCTTTCAGGACGACCACAATTCATGACAGTTCTTATTACTTCTAGGACTGCCAGAAATTGTGGCAGTCCTGTTATACATCGAGTCTATTTCAAGACTGCCACAATTCCTGGCAGTCCTCATTACTTCTAGGACTGCCAGAAATTGTGACAGTCCTGTTGTACATCGAGTCTATTTCAAGACTGCCACAATTTCTGGCAGTCCTCAATACTTCTAGGACTGTCAGAAATTGTGGCAGTCCTTATATGAATCCAATTATTCTACAACTAGGATTTCTTCCATAGTTTTCTTCTAAAACTAGGATTTCATGCATAATTCTTCTATTAATAAAGAAAAATTGGTTAATAGACTAATATATTAATAGATTTGATAGATTTGATAACCCAATTTCTTCTACAACTAGGGTTTCATCCATAATGTCCAAACAAGAAGAAAATAAAATAAAATAGGGTTTGGAGAAAGAGATCTGAGAAATTAGAAGAGAGCAAAAAATCAAAATAAACTAGGTTTGCAAAAATTGATGTTCTTGTTTTTTTTTTTTTTCTTCTTCTTGTTCTTCTTCTTCTTTTCTTCTTGTGAGGAATGGAGAGAGAGAGGAAGAAAACAAAAATTATAACACTTATCTTTTATACCTACTACTTGGATAGCCCTGAGTAATTTTTTCAGTGGCAAACTTGTAAATAATGGGAAACAGTCATTTGGACAGCCCCGAGTAAAAAAGGCTGTGCCCTTATAATTTGCCTTCTTATAATAGTGTAAAATAGAGAAATAGTTAATATAAATTATCCTTCTTATAATTTCGATAATTTTGGCGAAAACTTGTGTATTCTTATAATGAAAAAGTTTATTTTGATCGTCCACGGGGTTGGTTCGTGCTGGCCGTGTCCGCGTTGCGACTGGCCATTATTTTTCTGCTAACACGGGTCCACTCCGGACCGGAGGCCAATGCCGATGAACCGTATGGCCGCGGGCCGGCACGGACCAGCCACTTCGAGCGGTAAAAATAGCAGCACTCTTTTATTATTTGGTTAATAGCACAAATTCTATATTTTTCACTTGCCGTTGCATCCAAATTCTATAGGCCCATTTTTGGTTCTACGGACCAGCTCCTCCTTTTCACATCCCTTTCCTTTTTTTTTTCCTGTAAAAGAAATGAGAGCTGGACTTTCCTCCATCCTCCCATCACGATCCGCTGCTCTGCTGACCACACCTTTCTTTCACCGGCCCCTCGTTCTCAAACCCTTCTGCCCCCGAAACCCTAGCTCCCTCCCCCTGCCACGTCACCACTCCCGCCACCTCGCCGGATTTCCCGCCATGGCCGCCGCTTACAGGCCGGACGAAGCTAGGGTTCCTCCTGTCCTCCCCCCGCCCCCTCCTCCCGTCTCCAAAGTAACAGAAATCTCTAATTTTTTTTTTTTTAGTTTCAATTAAGCCCCTGATTTGGAATTTGTATCGGTTCTGTGGATTATTGTTTTTGCAGTTCAAGATTGCGCTTTGCCAGTTGTCGGTGACGGCGGACAAGGAGAGGAATATTGCTCATGCCAAGAAGGCGATCGAGGAGGCTGCCGGTAAAGGAGCCGAGCTCGTGCTCTTGCCTGTAGGTTTGCGGAGAACACTCGATTCTATTTTGAATTTGCAATTTTAGTCCATTTTCAGCTAAAGGTTAAATTTTGCTGATAAAAGTGCAATTTTGAGATGATTTTGCTTTATTTTCGAGCATCCGAAGAACAATTATGATGAATATTTAGTATATGGAGTTCTTGGAAAGGGATTTTTCTTCATAAAAACGGGCCTTTTAAAGAAATATTCCACAATAAGGGTACTTCTTCTGACAAGGCCACCTTTTTTTCTTTCTTTCTGAAATCGCGTTCGAAGAGGAACGCTGGTATGATATTAGCTTTCAATATTACTGTTTTTATTTAAAAAAAAACCACTCAGAAAGAAATATTGTAGTAACAACATTTCTATATTAATTTGTTTGTTCAGAATTGACAATATAACTTGAGATACTTCCATGGCTTTTGAGGAAATTTAAGTCACGAAGTCATAATAGAATCATACTCAGTTATCAGCCTGTAGAACCTCCCTTGAGTTTGAGGCACAATATCATTTGGGGAGACATTTAAATATAATGTGTCAGTTATCAGCCTGTTATATATATATATATATATATATATATATATATATATATATATATAGAGCACATTTATATGCTTATGTTCAATATATGGACTTAACAAAAAAAAACACATATAATGTGTGTGTGAATTTCGGGGAGTTGGTGTGTGAGAAACCTCATATACTTGTCAAAGTGTGAGATCTGTGTCCCTATCAAGTAATCGGAGCTTTGAACCTTGGTGAAGATAACTTCTTACTGTTCACAGTCCTTAGTCATATTTATTCTTCAATAACTTCTAGAACATTCTCCTTTCTTGAGAAACTATATTGTGAACCATCACACATTCAATATTTCCACATGTGTACTTTTCTCACTACAATGTATGTACTTTCCTTTTCCTTTTGTTAAGTTATGAACATACCCTTATTCACTAGCAAGCGATAAATTGCATGAAAATAACTCATAATGGTTTTGGTTCCTTTTTTTTGCACCACATATATATTGTATTTTCTTTGCCATCATGTTTTTTTTTTTGTATTGTGTTGTTATAGTCTAAGTTGCCACAAATTTTATTGTGTTTATGGTAAGACATATTGTATGAAAGGTTTGGTTATTCTACCTTTTAGGAAATATGGAACAGTCCCTACTCAAATGATAGCTTTCCAGTGTATGCGGAGGATATTGAAGCTGGTGGTGATGCTGCTCCATCATATTCCATGCTTTCTGAAGTTGCTCGTAGGCTACAGATTACTATTGTTGGTGGCTCAATACCAGAACGTTGTTGTGATCGATTGTACAATACTTGTTGCGTCTTTGGCAAGGATGGAAGTCTCAAGGGTAAACATAGAAAGGTAATATGTACTAGTAGTGTTGATTCTAGCTGCAGGCTACTAGTTTTTTATTAACTTAAATAAAAAGTGTATTCGTGATATGTAACATTGGTTCTCTGCCACTCGGACACAGAATTAGAAGCCTAATCGTCCTGTGCAGTAAGTATTTTGATTCTTCGGTGAAGGCTGGTCTGAATATGTTTCCTGTTTGCTTATTGCATCATCTAGTCCTATGATTTCTTTCTTTCTACATGATAAAACTTTATCTGCAAAACCTGTTTATTGCATTTTCATACGTGTGAAATGGAAATGTACAATGGAGGATCTCAATGCTACTTATTGGCTTCTCCTTTACATACTTCAAAGAGGCCACTCAAACTGAAACCACCTTAGTTGTCTCTTAGACATCTCGAAAATGGAAACAGTGGAATAAGTTAACTAATTACATAATTTTCTAAGAATTATAGTTATTAATTAACTTGTAATTTTGTGATAAAAAGGTTGTCCTTAGATAATATCACCTGATCCCAAGTAGCCAACTAATAGCTATATATATGTGGTGTTATAGACATACAATGGAGTTCTTATGTTGCACACCATAACAGGTGCGTCTAAACTTACAGTATACTAAACTAGTCCAGTAGGACCAGAACTAAAGATCCAGTCAGAATAACACACTAAAAGCATCTTCCAGTCTAGCCTTAAAATACTAGCTATTTTGAAATCAGCAGATCAGCTAAAGAAGACACCAAGTTTCCCCAAAACTTCTGAAAACTTAAACTCTCAGGGGCCCCGGTTGGTACACAGATTGTGATATTTCCAGGAATTTCATATTCCTGGGAATGATATTCTCGGGCATCAAATTTTCAGGTACTTAGTTGTACTGCATTTGGTTTAACACATAGTATTCACAGAAATATACAATTTGGATGGGAATAATATATCCCATCTGTATTACTGGGTACCAAACAGCCCTGCAAGTCTTCTGCTTCTGTCATGCTTTCCACCTTCAACTTTGATTCCAGTTCTATAATGGCAATACCAACTTTTATAATGATATTTATGATTATTATTGTCTGCTTGCTGCAAAACCTAGATATGTCAGGATACCAAATGGGTTGCATATATGAGTCCATTTTTGTTCACCCACCAAAACTTGGGTGATGTTCACCATTCCACTCAATCGTTGCCGCGTGTCAACCTAAAACCACTTTACTTTTAATTTAATTTCTCTCACCTCATAATGATAAAAAAGTGGTTTTAGGTTGACACATAACCTTATTTGCTCGCCAAGTATCCTTATTGTTTTTGTTGTGCATTGTCTCCATTAATATTTAGCTAGCACTATAAATATATGCATACTGTTTGGTGTACCACGTTGAGGTTTGTAATAATCAGCTCATTGTAGTACCATTTGATATCTGTTAGAATAGACCTCGTGATATCAGATGCATCAGAGTATCTAAATGTAACATGTAATGCAGATCCATCTTTTTGACATCGATATTCCAGGGAAGATTACCTTCAAGGAATCGAAGACCCTAACAGCTGGGCAACATCCGACGATTGTTGACACAGGTCTTCAAATTAATTGCACACTTTATTATTTGAAGAGATCCATTTCTTTTGATATTTATGCAACCAAAGAAGTCCATATTTCTATGCTTCTGTTTGTTAGTCACTTGTTAACCATATTTCTGGTCATGGATCCTGACCCTATGCAGTGCGGCATATGTGTGTGTATTTCACTTCAGGAGTACCAGGATTGGTAATGGTTTACACATGACTAGTGCTTGAGGTCACAGCAAAATTTTGCTCAGTATTTCCCGTGATTCCTGTCTTGCTGCCACAACATAAATTGAACCCTAGGACAATGCCAGCAGAGGATAGTATGTGGAGTACACAATTTTGGGCATGATCTCAAACTTTCATATGGTTGGTTACACAAGTCACGTGTTCACACAAATATTCTCACTGTTCCTTTCCACATGGCAAAAGATAGCTGGACAGTTCCGTATCTAGTTCGACTTATGACGTGATCATTCAGTTATCAGCATGATCTTATTCTACTTTGTTCTTCTGTTTGGTCTTTTAATCTTGAAATCACTACGGGAAACGAGGTCTTCTTGTTATGCTCATTTTATGACTTCAAATGAAGAATCCCGAATCCCAGGTCCCTCAAGCGTTGCCTAAGAGATTTTAGTAATTTGAACCAACAATTTAAAACATTTGAATTGTCATAATGTAGGGCATCCACTAGCTCTATTTCTTGATTATATGAATCTCAATCTACCTTGGTATTCAGTGCTCCATCATTCTTGGCAAGTACTAAACTCTTCGTTTACCTTGTAACTACCGAAAATAATACATCTAGTCTGTAAATTAGGAGAGCGTATCATTACCATACTACTATAGTGAAATCTTGCAGGACAAAGTTGATTGCTAAGATTAAACTATTAGCCATGTGGTTGTGGTCCTTACCTTGTCAAGTTGGTCTTAAAGTTTTTTTTTTTTTTTTTTGCACATCCAACTCTGTTATATTGTTACCGACTCGCTCCTTCAGTAACAGGTTAAGATCCTTAACTTACTATAATCTTCATGATGCCAAAGCAGCTGATTAAATAGAACATATTTAAATGGAAAAGCTCGAGCAATCAGTAATATATAGTTCCTATCTCTTGTTTTTTTTGAATTTCCAAAAAGAAAAAAGATATATGAAATAAAAGTAGCATATAGTTGAGAACTTAAGATCAAGGTTTGAAGTGTCGTCCAAGACATTTGACCATTTTCGGATTGGATTTGGAGGGTATCGATCTGAAACTAGCCCGCCCAGAGTTTTGCGTTTCAGCTGATCCACGAGCATATTAGCTACTCATGGATGGTAGTGGTCGGTATTGGCGGACAAAGGCCGACAGGAGGATAATAAAATGGAAAAAAGCAAAACATAATGCCATTTCATCTCCTGTTGCTATTGCCGCTGTGAAATTAATGACTTTGATCTGGTGTTGTCGTCAACGATGGCACTGGTGCTGTTGTTGATGATGGCAGTGCTTCTGTCAACGATGGCATTGCTGTCGTCAACAAAGGCCGACAGGATCATTATTGTCGACCAACGGGCCACTCTCAAAGAAGACGGCAACACCACCAAAGATGGGATGAATGAAATGGAGGGAAATTATTGGTTAAACTCATCAACGCCATGAGAGAGGGAAGCTACTGTTCTCTTTACAGGCAGTTTCTCTTTAGAAAGTTAGGTTTATATTTATTCATCATTTATGTTGGTTGATGCGAGGATGACAATTTTTTAATAAAATGAAAGTTCAAGGAAATTTAGTTACAAGTCTGTTAATATATTCTATTTAGAGTCTTAAGAGTTATGTATTGTTGTTTAAAAGAAGAAGAAGAAAAGATGCTTCGACTGAAGAGAAGCAAGTAGTTGCATTCTTTCCTCAGTTGAAAAATCCTTAGCATGTTCGATGGGGCGATATCTGATAGCCTATTGCAGGCGTTAAATAATCAGACAAACAATTGGCTAACTTCTACCATTGCTTAGCGTGGCGCTTATTAGATATCTTTTCTGGTGCATGTGGACGCTATTTTTTGAAGATAGTGGTAGCACTGGTAAGGGAGGGAGGAGTGGGAGGGGGGGTCTTGGTGCTAGTAGCCGAGGACAGGGATAGTCATTAATGACTGGTCCTATCTAAAAATAATGAGAATGTTGGTTGAGTAACAAATAGACATGCTTAGTTTACACTTTGTTTCTGCTGGCACTTGTTCTACCAAGTGTTTAATCTTGTTGTCCAACCAAGTCACAAGTCAACTAGCTCATTGTTCTGATTTTGCCCAAATCTATGTCCTCAAAACAATAAAGTCCTTGTCCCAAATTTTTGGGGTTGACTATATGAATACTTTTCTTCCATTCTGCTCTATTCATGGCCATTCCCTCTCAAACTTTAGCAGATGTCATATCCTTTTTCGTAGCCTGAATCCAATTTCATTTAGGCCTACTCTTTGTTCTAACGGCTCCTTTAACTAAGATTATGTCACTCTTAATTGGTGCATCTATTGGTCTACTTCCCCTCAAAAAATGTGATAAAGGCTTTGTTGTTGTTATTGTTGCATTAATCTACCATTCAAATTACCAAACTTCATTAGATGAGTATCTCTCGTCTTTTCCTTAGTTGGCACCACCTTCAACCCCCCTTTGCTGCACTTATCCATCTCAACATTCTCATTTTAGCTATGCACATTTTTTGGACATGTTTCATACTTTCCCAATATCGTGCTCCATAAAACATGTTTCTTCATAGTAGACTAGCAGTCCGGTAGAATTTTCTTTCAACTTCAAAAATATTTACAGTAGAAAAACTCTAGAAGCATTCCCTCCACTTTAAACCTTCTTTCTTTATTACTATGAACATGCTTCTTAACCTCTCAATAGCGCTGAATGATTGATCCGAAATAGCAAAAAAATCACTGTTAGGTATATCTTGGACATCAATACTGAGTACTTATTTCTTCTTGAATTTTTGCATAAATCTATGCATACAGTGTGTTTGTTTGTGTCCTATTAGAAACACTCATATTTCAAAGGTTTTCGCAGAAGTTCTTTCTCAGAAACTAACCGTCCATGTTTCCACTGCCAAAAATTATTCCATTATGAATTTGCCTGTGACAGTATACTACTTATTGTTCTATGTATTTGATTTATTTTGAGAAAGACAATTTTGTAGCCCTGTTGATATTTAGATAATACGTCTTCATTTAGGTCAAACTATTTTATAATATTTCTTATATTTAAAAGTGGTATTTGATTTATTCTTTATAACACTTTTTGTCTATTTCATGCTTCATTCTAACTCTAAGATATTACTGTTTTCTTTTTGTATTTTTATTATAAGCAAAGTTGTTTTTACGATTCATATCTTTTGCATTTAATTTGTCCTTCCAATATGGTCAATCTGAGAATGTTTTGTACTAAAGCGAAGATGTTGATCTTGACCTTTTGCGTACTAATTCTGGCTTGTGGTTGCAGATGTAGGGCGCATTGGTATAGGTATATGCTACGACATCCGCTTCCAGGAGTTAGCCATGTTGTATGCTGCAAGAGGTCTCATATCTTTGTTTGCAACTAGTTTGTCGTCATTTATTTATTTCCTTTTCTGGCTTGAACCCATACTTTAAATGTTAAGTTAGTTTGCTTATGTGGTCCTGACCTTGTCAAATTGATTACTCTTCAGCTACTCTTTCTATGGATCCATTTGACTTGGGCATCAGGAGGGGTTGGAGGGGCCTATGCTGGGTGGCCTTGCCCTGCTGTAGCCAACTGACCCTCATTTTTTGTTGCAATCGGAGTTGGGGGCAGTAGTAGTGAGGGACAGCCAGAGGTAACCTGCTCAGGACAGACTATCAGTGCGCCAGAGGAAGGGCCCTTTGACTTTTCCCTCCCTTGTTCCTCTCCCTTGCCTCTACAGTCAGAGCATTGGCAATTGTCTGTTCAGACAGAAACTTAACTTGAACCTCTCTGAAAAACCAAAGCAACGAAGGCAACCCTCTAGTTTAAGGCTGCCTGGGAAATCCACCTAGAGACCGGCCCAACAGCGGCTGGTTGCCCATACCTACTAAGCCAAGAATGACCACTGCTGGTGGCTCGTCAACCCTCCCTGGCTAGACGGGCCCGCTGAACGACTGCGAAATGCCTCTGAAAGGCAACCACCCATTATTGCCTACCCAACCAACCATCTCATTACCATCTGCGCACAACCAAGCATTTGCTTGCTAGATTCTTGACGACAAGGATGGACCCAGCTCACAATTAATTGTAGGCAGACATACCTGTGCCTGATCAACAGAAGTGTTCGCCCCTTTCAGAGGGCCATGTCGGGATTGCCAGAAGAGAATGCCCCCCTGCACCAGACGACCAAGCTGAAAGAGGCCTTTTAGGGAGCACAACATATTCCAAGTGTGGAAACCAAATGAAACACTGCATAAATTGCTAGGAGCTAATTATGGTATTGAACTAGTATTGCAACACCAATGTGATATAACATTGTACTACACACCTATCACTAGAATTTACATCTGTAATTTCTTATAATTTTGGAGATAAAGATATTTTGAAGATTATATAATTTGGATTACTTTTGTAGATGACCCCTTAAAACTAATGATTGTGACTTTATAACTGTATACTTGTTAAGTCTTAAACTTGCAAGTTCTTAGGGGGCGTTTGGATGGAGGTTTTGTATTCCTAGGATTTCATTTTCCATTTCTTTCCCGTGGAAATGAATTCAACATTCTCATACCCATGTTTGGTTGGGTTGGTTTAGAAATATGGAAAGGTAATCTTAATTTATTTAGTTTTCCATAAATACCTTTCATTAATTTCATAATGCTTCTATTACCTAAATTCACATGTTTGGGATAGAAGTTGAAATTTGAAAGTAAAAGGAGGATATTATTGTCCAAACAAAACATCCAAACAACATTCCTAGGAAAGCAAAACTATTGATCTGCTTTCTTCTTTTTCTTGCCTTCCCCCCTTGGGAATAGTTTTGCTTTCCTAGTAAGTGGGTGGACCGTTGAAGAAAGTTGCTATCACTGACACTGTAGAGTTCTAACCTCATTTGATCTGCTTTCTTCTTTTTCTTGCCTTCCCCTATCTGAATTTTTCGGATATGATCGCCAGAAAGCTCTTCAATAATTGACAAAAAAATTATCATCTTTGGAGGCAACCCTCTGATCTAGTGCCAAACTCCTAGCCACAATGTGTACGAGTGAGTGAGGGCCTTGCCGTAGAACCTAGAGCAGTTGTCAGAAAGTATATCTACTTTCTTGTTTATGCAGTTTGAGCTCATGGAATGAAGCATCCTATAATTCCCCAGTCTAAACGAAGAGGTAAGGTGATACAATTTGCTGCAGAGAATTGTAGTCATATCTACAGCACAAACCAAATAGTGCAAAGGACTGACATTCTCCAAAAATCTTTTCACTCACTGCGTGTAATGTTAATAATCCCTATGATTTATTGTTGCCAGCATTTTGCGGATTGCAAGTAGTTTTTTTGTTTAATTGTTAATCGTTAACATACTATTAAATGAAAGAATGATTCTATGTATATCAGGTGCTCATTTGATATGCTATCCTGGTGCATTTAACATGACAACTGGTCCACTGCATTGGGAGTTACTACAAAGGGCAAGGTAATGCTGCTTTGAGATTCTAGTGTTTTCCATCATTTAAAAGTGTCATTTACCTGGATATATGGTTGTTTTGTTAGCTTGATTAGCATAATCTTGGATGGGCCTATGGCTCCTTGATAAATTGTTCAACTTCTCTAATACCGCCCAAGATAGAATTTATAACACTGCCAGGGAGAAAGCTGCGGCGAAGTAGCCAAACTATTTGAATATACCACACGTTTTCATTTATGTAATGTAAGATACACTGTCCTAGCTTACAAACTCCAAAAGTATTCCTTTGAGCTTCATTTCCATGGGCATTCTTTCCCTTTCCAAGAATTGGCTTCCAGGACGAGTTTACTATTTTTAGCTTGAGAAGAAGTGTTATTATGTAGGTAGGTTGTCAATGAGTATGATCAGGTAAATTTGGATTTCAGAAGAAAAAAAGGTGTTGGGGGCTTTGGAATTTTTCAGTTGGACTTCTTCATTGGGATTGTCATTCTTTCGCTCTTTGGTGTAATGTGTCCATAGAGATGAATGTGATTCCCTAGCAGATTATATCATCTTACCTCTTCGTCGAGACTCTTTTTAGTGTAGGGGAACTTAGAGGGTGCTCCTTGGTTGCATGAGCTTAAATTGCAATACAAAATGTAGGTCTACCTACCTGCCAACTGACCTCCTAGGTTTTTTGGCATGACCCTCTCATGTTCATAGCTACCTTGGGTAGGAATTTGGCACCAGCGTAGAGGGTTGACACCAGGTCAACAACAAGTGATAAAACTTTGTCAAGTCTTGTATGGAACTATCTTATGCTCCATATTTGACCCCGTTCTGATGGGAGAACCGGAGAAGGCTCGGATGATGATGATTGAGGACTCGTACCACATCTTCAGTGGATAGATGTCCTTTAGGTTGGCTGTCCGGAAGAGGTTACCCAAGGAGAACTAGGTTGAAGTTTGAACTTTGTCACTGAAGTCAATTATTGGACGCGCTTATTTGGTAAAGGTTGCTCACTTGCTCTCCTTTGCTCATGTTTTTCTTGAAATATGTTAAATAATTGTGATTCAACTTTAACGGGAATCAGGGAGAGGGGGCCTCTCTGTGAGAAACTCAATTTTCAGGTAACACGAGCAGACAATGTCTATAGAATTATCTGAAGAAATGAAACTAAAATGTATTATTATATTATACAACTCTACAAGTTAGTTTCATGGTTCTATTAATTATATTTCATTGACAATTAGGCTCCTGATCATGTTATTTATTGGTCTTAAATTGTTTCAGAACTTAGAAGTGAAATAGAAAACTACCCTGGTCGCCATGAGGCTGGCCATAATCAAATTGCTCGGACGAACAAAATCAGCCTGACCCCTGGTCAAATATCAAATTGCTCGGACGAACAAAATCAGCCTGACCTCTGGTCAAATTGAATATGTTATCTAGTAGGCTAGAGAGGCAGCCAAATGCAGTTTGTTGGCATCAGACAATGGTGGTCACTTGCTTCTACTTTCAACATTTAGGGTCAGAGGTTTTACGAGAGGGATTGGTCATCAATCAAGGTTGTGGCTGCAGACACAGTGGTACAACATGCTTATCATTTGGAGGTTTGAACCCAGTCCCACCCCCAGACCGGGAGGGAGGGAAGCATAGCAGTTTGTTTTACAAATGCTTATGAAGTTTGCCTCTCTGACACCTCATGAATTCCTACCGCAATCAGCACTATAATTATAGTGCAAGAATATTGCACTTTAGCTTAAAACGTCAAACATGGAAATGACACAAGGTAAACTTCAGGAGAGAGATATTCCACAGCTATAAGATATGACATGAAAAGAAGAAGGGAGAGAATAGGAGACCATCTAGAAGGAACACCCAATGAGTTATGTTCACGTAGATCTGTCCTGTTAGCGAGGTCCCCAGGGTTATCACAGGATTTCAGTTGTTTTAAGAAAGAACTTCCTAATGATCATGGTTGCTGATATAGGATATTGCTCCTATATCTGTTGGGGGTTCGCCATGCTGTAACCGGGTACCGAGCGATACAGTGGACAAATCGGGTGATGACTCTATGGCGGTATAGGAGAATAATTCACTTCATATATGACATATGACAAGAACCAAAGGATTAATTAATATAATAAGTATCCATAAACAATTCTAATAATTGAATAACTCAAAAGTCAATTATTTTAACGAAGGAGAAGAGAGGAAGTGCCACTACCATCACCTATTCACCTGAGAGGTAAATACTGCTTTTTCTAGAGAAACAAATTTAGGATTATGCTTCTTTTAGGTTTTTAATATTTTGTCGGGTTTAGACTCAGCTTGCCAAAACCAATATGCTCGATGTGTTTGTTATACCCAATATATCCACTGATATATCAGCTTGTATGATTCTATTACCATTTTCTTCAAACTGGTTAGCAAGCCTATCGATTTATGTTTGAAACCTTTATCCCAGCCGGTTTATCAGCCATACTGGTGATATCCTGGAAAAGTGCTAATGATCCAAACAAGAGAATCATAATTAAACTAAATGTATTCCCCACCCCCACTCCCCACCCCTCACCCCCCACCACACACATACACACAGAAAAATAGTAATGCAACCTCTGGTGTAGGTCAAAGTAGGGAAGGGATTTGGGGATCTTAAAAGGAGGATGTCGGATTATTTAAATGAACTTTTTGTACATTTAAATAACCTGGAACTTCAATAGGATCTCTGAGGACTTTCTTTCTTAGCTGAAACTGATTGCTTCATGATTCAGGAGAAGGATTTAACTATTTAAGTTTCCATTCCTCAACTTCATAAGAAAGAGACACTAGATCCGAGAATTGAAGAGGTACTTAAAGACGGACAATTTTTGAGGACACTCTTTCGTCCAATACTGGGTAGTTTTCTTGATTATATACTTATGAACTTGTCCATATTATTTGTTTGATTAATGCATAATATGATGTGCACCCTCCTTTTCAGTTAGGAGTGTTGTGTATTACTTGATTTAATTGTTATTCTTCAAAAGTTGTTCACTTATATATATATATATATATATATATATATATATATATATATATATATATATAATGGCGATCGGAGCGAACCCTAGGGGCGAGAATGGCGATCGGCTAGGGCTGGCTCGGGGACCTCCCCCGCGGCCGCCGGACCCCCTTGTCGGCGGGGAGAGGTCCTCGGGAAAGACAGGCGGCGCACCTCCCAGCGTCGGGGAGGGGCTGCAGCAGGGTCGGGCGGACCCCCCGGCGCAGGTTCGCGTGACGTCTCCCCCCCAAGCGGTGGGGGGGGGGGGGCGGCACAGGGGGGGGTCGGGTGGACCCCCGGCGAGGTTCAGCGCCCCCCAGGCGGCGGGGGGGGCCGGAGCGAAAGGAGGGGGGTCGGGCGGACCCCCAGATCGGTGTCGGGCTGTGGCGCCCCCCCAAGGCGGGGGGGGGGGGGGGGGGGGCGGCGGGAAAGACGGGAGGGGGGTCAGGCGGCCTCCCTACGGTTGGGGAGGGGGTTTGATTCGCTACGAGGTGGATCCATCGCTCCCAATTTCGAGTTCGGGGCATGTTCTGGATCTCTGGGGAGCCAAACGGAGGGAGATGGTTGGACGACGGTTACGTGCCGTCGCGTAGCGAAGTCCGGGGGGAAGACGGGAGGAGGACAGGGTCATGTTAGGGATCGCCATCCCGCTGCTAGTTGTCAGAGCGGGTCAGGGGCTCGGCTTTCTGGCCAAGGTCCGGGGATGTCTACTGGGAGATCGGTGGGGTGGCGGCCGAAGGCGACCGCGGCGGCCAAGGGGAAGAGTAAGGTAGTGGATCTTGATATTCAGGGACTTGGGTCTCCTCGTCCGGAGGTTGCCCCCAGGCCTCATAGGACGACCACATCGGCCTGCTCGACGGTCCTGGACGGAGATCTGCAAACCTGTGGGGCCGAAAAGTCCCGCATCGATGGAGTATATTCCGCCGATCAAGGCAGGGAGGGGTTTCCGGGCCTCGTTCTCTGCGGAGGAGATCCAGAAGGTGACAGCTTACTGGGAGAATACCCTCGTCCTGTATGTTCTCGACAACAAGCCTTTCTACGGGCAGATCCGGGGGTATGCAGCTCGTGTTTGGCAGCCTAAGGGTAGTATGGAGTTCTATGCCCGTGAGAACGGCTTCTATTATGTGAAGTTCGGACTTGCGGAGGATGTCGCTAGGATCCTCCAAGGCGGCCCCTGGACATTTGACGGCAGACTTATCATTCTCAAGGAGTGGACCCCGGAGCTTCGGTGTGAGAGGGAAGTTCTGAATGCCATTCCTGTATGGATTCGATTCCCTGAGTTCCCTGTCAGGTTCTGGAGCATTCCTTTGCTGATGCGGCTGGCCAGCTTGGTAGGCACCCCGATAAAGGCAGATGAAACCACTGCCTTTCGGTCGCGGTTGATGTACGCTAGGATTTTTGTGGAGATTCGGGCAGGGGGGAGCTTCCGAAGATGGTGGAATATGAGATCCATTCTGGGGAGGTGCTTACCCAGAAGGTGGAATATGAATGGGTTCCACCTACCTGCTCACGCTGTTCCTGCTTCGGACATTTGGCCAGTGCGTGTTTGGAGGTTGGACCTCCGGTGGAGCCTACTATCCCCCTTAGCGAGGCTCTAGAAGCACCCTACGACATGGATCTCAGAGATGATAGTGGAGCGGAGGTCTTGGAGGGGCAGGTTATTCATCCTGTGAGTGATGGTGGTTTGAGCCTCGTTGTATCTACTCAGCTAGCTTCCCACGAGTGGGGCGATGACCACTTGCCAGGGGCAGAGTAGTATAGTTACTAGAGGTATGGTGGCGTTGGAGATTGAGGCACGAGGGGATGGCGGATCGACTGGGGGACAGATTTACTGTAGGAAGAGACGCGCTGTCGGCCTGTTGAGAGATGGCCCCTCCAGGGTGGAGGGACATCCTACGAACAGAGAGGAGGCGGTGTGTGTTGACAACCCTGCCTGGGCGTTGGTTCTATCTCAGGTCGCTCCCCAACAGGCGATTCCGACTGGGATGGAGGAGGATTCCTTAGCGACGGATGCGGCACTTTTTTCAGGTGCTGATCCGGGAGTTTTTCAGGGGGACCCTACCTCTCATTAATTAATGGCTATTATCGTCTGGAATGTGAGGGGGGCGTGTTCGCTAGGGAGGTGGAGAGAGATCTGTGGGGTGCTCCACAGAGAGAAATGTGATATTTCTGTTCTATTAGAATCCAAGATCAAAGGTGAGAAGACTCTTGCTCGGCGGACCCCATCTCATTGGGCCCAACTGCACAACCTGGCTCTATGTGACATGGCCAAGATTTGGGTTCGCTTGAACTCGAAGAGTTGGGATGGTGACTTGATCTTAATGACGGAGCAGTTGATTGCCATCTCCTTCGTGAACAAGGGTGCCTTTCGGTTCTTGCTGGGGGCGGTCTACGGCCACAATGACAGAAGGAGACGGGAGTCCCTATGGAGCGACATCTTCCGTGTTTTCTCTGTTGCTGATTCGTCGTGTCTTCCTCTTCTATTGATCGGGGACTTCAATGCCCTTCCGCACCAAGGGGAGAAGGTGGGTGGTCGCCCGGTTCCAGATTCTATCATCTATGATTTCCAGAGATGCCTCCTGCTTGCGGGGCTTCGGGGATTGTCTCGCTCTGGCTTCATCTGGACTTGGCACAACAAAGCAACTCATAACAGGGTTGCTTGTCAGCTTGATCGAGCTCTGGGCAATGGGAAGTGGTTCCGTCACTTCCCCAACACTTCGGCTGAGGGCCTGGCCGCTGGGACGAGCGATCATTCCTCCATCAGGGTTGGCTTCACTGCTCGGTCTCTTGGGAAGTCCCGTCCGTTCAGGTATAACAACAGTTGGTATCTCTCGGAGGGCTACCTAGAGGCTGTCGCAGAGGGGCTTACTAGCGGTCAGGAGGGGACGGCTCAATTCTGCTTGGTTCGTCGCCTCAAGGCCACGAAGAGAGCTCTCCGGAGTTGGATGAAGGGGTTGCCCAAGTCCACCTTAGAAGATAAGGAGGTGGAGTCGCGGACCTTGCAGCAGGATATGCAAGCTGACATGCTAAATGGGGACCTGGCGGCTAGAGAGAAGCAGCTGATCGAAGAAGTCAACATCCTGAGGCTGCAGAAGGAGATTAGCTCGGCTCAGCGAGCCAAATGTTCCTGGCTAAAGGATGGCGACCGTTGCTCCAAGTTCTTCTATAATGTTATCCGGACAAGACAGAATAGGAATCACATTTTTCAGCTTCTTGATGCGGATGGCACTCTGGTGGGGACGCCGGTTGAGATCCAGGACGAGGCTGTCAGGTACTATTCTGAGTTATATTTTCAGACTGACTACCTGTCTGTGTTCCCAGAGGTTGTTACGAAGAGATTGGTGACTCCATATGGGAATAGCATTCTTCTTGTCCCTGTTACATTGGAGGAGGTGGAATCTATTGTCAAGGTGGCGGATCCCAACAAGGCTCCTGGTCCGGATGGCTTCAGCAGTGGTTTCTTCAAACGTCATTGGGACATTCTGAAGCATCAGGTCGTGGAGGTGGTGCAAGAATTCTTCACCAAAGGGAAGCTTCTGAAAGAACTGAATCACACTTTCCTGACCTTGGTGCCAAAGAAGGAGGGAGCGACAGCATTGGCGGACTTCAGGCCTATTGCGCGTTGTAATTATCTTTATAAGATAATTACGCACCTTATGTGCCGGCGGATGGAGGGGATCATGCAGGACTTGGTGTCTCCGAATCAGGCTGCGTTCATCAAGGGGAGGTCGATCGCAGAGCACAGCCTCCTGGCCCATGAGATGGTGAGGAGATTTAGCAGACCCGGAGGGGAGAAAGCTTGTGTTAAGCTGGACCTGAGGAAGGCGTATGACATGGTCAATCGTGACTTCCTCTGCCATCTGATGACCGTCATGGGTTCCGCGGAACACTGGGTTGCGTTGATCCGGGAGTGCATCACTTCCCCTACTTTCTCTGTTCTCATCCAGGACGTTCCTTATGGGTACTTCCAGAGCAACCGTGAGCTTAGGCAAGGTGACCCATTGTCCCCTTACCTGTTCACGCTTGTTATGGAATACTTCACATGCTTGATGGATCTGGCAGTGCACCGTGGACGGTTGGTCCCTCTGTTTCGGAGGGTGGATCCCACAGTTACCCACCTTATTTATGCAGATGTTCTAGTCTTCATCCAGCCTTCGACGGAGGGGTTGCAGACGCTTGCGGCTATTATGGAAGATTTGAAGTCCTTTTCGGGTCTCCAGATGAACAGGGATAAGAGTAGGGTCTACTTTAGCTCCCTGTGTCCCCGGAAGGAGGAGCGGGCCGATGTGCTGGGTATCGCGAGGAGTGATCTTCCTGTGCGTTACTTAGGAGTGCCTCTCACAGTCAACTATGCACGGGATCAGGACTGCCATAGTCTGGTGGAGTATGTCCAGAGGAGAGTAGAAGGTTGGCAAGCAGCCGGTCTGTCATTTGGCGGACGCATTGAGCTGGTCAGATCGGTGATTTCGGCTGTGGTCCATTTCTGGCTGCAGTCCATCCTTCTTCCTGTGGCCACTATTCGGAAAGTGGAGCGGCTCTGTGCCGATTTCATTTGGAGGGGGGTATGCATGCGATCTCCTGGGAGCAGCTCTGTCATCCCAGGAAGGAGGGAGGAGTGGGGCTCAAGCCGTTGCTAGAGATTAGGGAGGCTTCAGCGCTTAAGCTGGCCTGGAGATTCATCAGCGGGGGGTCTCTTTGGGCGGACTGGATGCACTGCAGATACGTGAAGCAGGGCAACTTTTGGACGTGTTCTACTGACAACAACCATTCAGTCACGTTCAAGACTGTCTTGAGACACAGGGGGGTTCTCAAGTCTGCTATCCGGAGGGTCATGAAGGATGGGTCTGGAACGGACCTCTGGCGGGATCCTTGGCTAGATCGGCGTTCGCTTTTGGACATCAGTACTCATCAGGAGGACAGACGTGGTCTGACGTGTAGTCGCATCATACGGAATGGGGAGTGGAGGCCGAAATCTTATCGGTTCACTGAGGAGCTGTGTGGGATCATTATGTCTACAGTCATTGATCCGGCTTCGCCTGCGGATCGGTGGATTTGGGAGCCGGCTGGAGCAACTCCGGGAACTGGAGAGTTCCAATTTCGAAGCTGCTACAACCTCATCCGGTGCACTTTTCCTCTGAGTTCCGACTACGAGTTCGTTTGGTGCAAGGTTCTGGCCAGAAAGATGCAGTTGTGTTTACAAGCTTTTACTAGGCCGTCTCTTGACTAGGGATCGTCTGATTTCGTTTGGAGTGCCAGTTCCGGATCCCAAGTGTGTGCTTTGCTGTTTGGAGCCTGAATCTATAAAGCATAATTTCTTCGAGTGCACTCTGGCATGACAGATCTGGTCGGAGCAGTCGTGTACTGGGAGTGTGTGCCTCCGGAAAAGGTATTGGGGACATCATCACGGTGGTCCGGGATAGCAGGGGTCGAGGGCAGGACTGGTTCCGAACCGCCAGAGTTCGACTGGCTGCTTCAGTTTGGCATGTATGGCGGGAGCGAAACCGTCGGATCTTTGAGGGGCTGGTCACCCCTCCGGTAGGCATTCTCCATAACATCGAGTTTGATGTAAATGCTATAGAGAATTGATGAGTGGGAGTTCCACTCTGATTGTATGTTGTAAGATTATGGCTTTTCCTTTGGAATAAAATTTACCCTTTTTTCAATATATATATATATATATATATATATATATATATATATATATATATGCAAATGACCTCTAGCCTAGTGGTTAAGAGAGATGCATGCGGCCCGAGTGGTCAAGAGATCGATTCCCGGTGGGAGCGTTCGCCACAATTACCTTCTTTCAGAATATATATATATATATATATATATATATATATATATATATATATATATATAGAGAGAGAGAGAGAGATCGGAATCCCTACTATTAAACATTCCTAAATGTCTCCGAAATAGCGGCTATTGGACTTGTCTTTACGGTCGAAAAAGGCAAATCCAGTGATTACTATTTCGGGGATGCTTAATAGCGGGGATCCCAATTAGGGGTGAACATTATTCTGTTTTGCACCGAACCGAATAAGAAATTCGGTTCAGTTTTAAAAAAAATCGGTTCAGTTTTGAAAATACTAAAAAATTTTATTCGGTTTTGGGTTTCGGTCCAAAACCGAATAAGACTTATGAAATTATATAGATACCCTCAATTCTATACATGTTTTGTGATTAAAAATCTGTATACTTTGAAAGTAACAATTTTATGTATGTGTTTTGAAGCTCAACTTTGGTAATTTAACAATTAGTCCAACGTTAGACGCAATTTTGAAATACAACAAATATGTGTATAAAAATTACAATTTTTAATATAATTTAACCACGTCCCAACTTTGGCCGGACCCATTAAACAATAGAAGTAGTCCAACCGAACAAACCGAATCGATTATTTGGTTCTATTTCAGTTTTGGATTTTTAGAATTTGAGTTTATTCGGTTTTGACTATTTCGGTTCACTTAAAACTGAATAAACCGAATGCTCACCTCTAATCCCAATCCTTCCTCGTGTGTGTCATCATTTTTTGAGAATAAACAAGCCCACCTGTGTCCATATAAATCAAACAAGTGCTTCCATAGGTCATACTATTAACTATGATAGAATAACAATGACACCACTAAATTGTTAGCTTTATATCTTGAATCTTGATACTAAGATATTGCTACTTTGAGATCCAACTGCTTGCTTCCTCTTCTGTCACTCTACTTACTATGATAAGTTGATAACAAACCTCAGTGCAAGGTATGCCAATTGAGGTTCTTCGTATCTGCATCCATGTTACCTTAGCAATATGTGATTGGAGTAATGTCAGTATATGTATATCATTATCTTGTCATCCACTGGATGAGATCTGCATTACATGTACTCTTCTGCATCATATATATTGGAGAGTGTTATATTTATTTATGTTCGTTTACTGACACTTTTATTTATTTTCATGCCAGGGCTGCTGATAATCAGGTAATTTCTTCTGGCCTACTTCTCCATTTTTGAATATAAACTGCCTTATAAAACAGGCCACCTTTACCTATTTAGGCACAAGAAATATGATACTTTTTGTATAACTCCATCTATGTCCTTTAAGCCAATATAAGTTGATTCAGGTCTTTGAATGGACTGCCCTGCATTTGCTTTAGATAATTGGATTTGGAACAGCCTTTATCGTTTTAACCAATATGAAAATTACCTGAAAGTAAGTCTTAATTCTTATGGGCACCTTTGTCTTTCAGTTATTTGTGGCAACTTGCTCGCCTGCTCGAGATTCTAGTGCTGGCTACATTGCTTGGGGTCACTCAACACTTGTCGGGCCTGTAAGTGGAAGCCTAACCGGAATATTGTTTTCTTTGGTCTATATTATTACTTGAAGTCCACATTTAGAAGTGTTTGTGTACATTCCCAAATTATTGTGCCTTTTGCATTCAAACCTGGGTATTCATCTAATGTTCCCAGTCTTTCCTCCCCTTCTTGTCAGTTTGGAGAGATAATTGCAACCACTGAGCATGAGGAGGCTATCATTGTTGAAGACATTGATTATTCTCAAATTGAACTCAGGAGGTAATAACTCTTCAAAGTCCATCAATTTTTGTTAATGACGACCTCAAATTTGTTTCACTATTGCTATTTTATTTGTCTTTACCCTCGAATCTAGATGTTAGTTATGCAAATTAAACAATTTACAGGTTAACTTTTGAAATTGACCCTTGTTAATCATGAGATTAAACTGCTTGTAATATAGATTTTTTTTGTTTCCCTGGGGACCAATATTTTGCTTTTGGAGCAACCTAGTAGTATCTGCAGCATGTTTCTTTAGGGGTTTCTCACCTTTTGATAAGAGTGATGGATAATAGGTCGACTTCCGTTTGTTGAAATTTGATTGATGTGTTCATAGAGAGGGGTTAAGAGTTGTGTACCATACTTCCATTTCTGACGTATTAAAGATTGAGACGATAATGCCAATGATACCTGTTTATAGCCAGTTTCTTTTTATTGTTACGAATTTCACACTTAGGATCACTAGAGTCAGATAAGATTTGCCAAGTGTTATTTCATTGTCAGTGGATCCCTAAGATGCCTCGATCATAACATTTGCCTCTTGTTAGTTACATTAGTACAGTAGTACTTATATAAGATTGTACCATGTCTTAGAATCAATTTAGAAGGCCGAAAATATCTCGCAACTTGCCTTTTCTCCCACTTCCAGAGTTTTGCTTTCACTTTTTGTTGGTTTCATCGTTCAGGAGCAAAGGGCAAATATCAATTGTTTTCACGCTTGAAGCCAAAAGGCAGTCACAATTTTGCCTCGATTATTTCTAGATTGTTAATTTTCTAGTACTTTTTTTTATTATGCTTTTATAAGTCAATTAGGTAACCCAACTGTAAGTAAATCTGGTATCGTCTCTCTCTCTCTCTCTCTCAAACCTTTCTTCCAAGTCACCCAATTAACTTGTCATGGGAGGAATTTGATGATGAGTTTGTTATAGGCTTGGACATAATAAATGATCAATAGCTCATATGCTAATTACAAATGAATAGAGCATTTCATCTCACATGTTTGATATTCCTTGTACTGTCCATTTAGTATTTCTCTTAACTTGCTGATATTTCCTTTGGCCTTTCTTATAGTTAACTTGTCATTGATGAAGTGCGTGAGTTCTCTTGCCCGTACTCTTCTCTGCCTTTCCTCTTCATTTCTTTTTCACCTTAGCATCTTAAAAGAACCTCTGAATTATAAGCTAAAAAAGGCATCCCGCGACTGTTGTCTTCCCAATCCCATGTAAGGACGTCTGTTAGGCAATTCATTTCTGAGCTTCGATTTGGCTGTCTTCACAAATTTCGAGGGTTGAGCGTGAGTGACCTAAGATTTTCAGATGAATGTACAAAAATAGTTCAATTCTGTTATTTATGTAGCAGTTCCGGAAAGTCAGATATCGCTATGTTGATATGCCTCAGAACTATCAACTATTAAGTAGAGCATCGTGCAGCTTTATGATTTGTGGTGGAACTAACATTGTAGTGAAGCATTGTTCTGGAGGGTTCGCGAAATGTAGGTCACAGTGTTGAGTTTAATATTCTTTCTCATGTTTATTTTTATTTTATTTTTCAAATTTCTTGTGTATTGAGCACTTACTGATCAAGCTTCTATAATTTGTACTGATATATCATATATGGCTTGGTCAGTGTTTGGGTCACCACCTGTAGGCACATAAGTCGACGATGAATGAAGTCGATCACTGTTGTGTAGTAGAATAAATATTACTATGTTGAACACGCGTCTTTCATAACACGCTTCAAAATACCCATATTAAGTCGTGTCGTAATTTTTTGTCCGTTCAATACAACTTTTAGCTTTTTTTAATTAACCAGAAACTACTTTATGGAACTCTTCTTTGGTGAATTTCCTGTTGTATATAGGAGCAACAATTCTAGTCTAATTTGCTTCTCCTTGTATTTATGCAGATCGAATCTCCCCCTGGGGAAGCAGAGGCGAGGCGATCTGTACCAGTTAGTTGACGTACAGAGGTTGAGCTCTCACTGAACGATCGCATATAAGGAACCTTCTCCGAGCCGTGAAAGAAATATCGGAAACATTGTAAACCTTTCTTTATATTTGGCCAAGAATCGTATACTGTAGAGCCTGCTATTTGTATGTTTATCACCCAGGTAGTAAATAAGATGTTGTTTCATGGAACCAAAAGCAATTGACATTGCAGTTTTTTTTTTTTTTTTTTTTCCAGCACGTGCGGGCTTAGTTAAATCGTGTCTCCCCGCACACGATTTTTAGCCGGTCGTCATATCGTTTCGGACTCTTGTGCAGATCTTGTCCGCACTGGCTTTGTCATCATCGTCCCAATTGACGTTGCAGTTGTTAAGAAGAATTAGAGAGAGGCACGTGGGATGTGGGCAAGCATGGCAGACATTCCAGCAGTTGCTCCTTCCTTTTTGGCAGAGCCAACACTGATCAATGTGTTCTCCAGATCTCTCTTTCTTTCTTTGATATGATTCTCTCTTTCCTTTCTTTACTCTTTCTTTTCCTTCCTTTGGTCTCTCCCTGCAGCAGCAGTGGAAGCATGCAACAGTAGAAAATGTCTCCTCCTTTCTAATAACATGGACTTGTACTCTTCTTTGGCTCTCCCGATCTTGCTCAGTCTTTCTTTCTCTGCTGCTGCTGCTGCTGCCCTGTTGTTTCTTTGTTTATTGGTTCAGTACTTCAGTTCCATTCTTTCAGGAACACATTGTTCTGCTTCACACTTTTGCAGGATGGGATTCCTCTCCTACTCTGAATCTCTTTTGGTGTTTAGAGAACAAACATCAAATATACCATAAAAGTGAAGAACCACATGTAAGGCTCAATGTTCTCACTACTGGGTTAGCCGAAGAGGCCCCGAGGAGAAAAGAGGGAGGGGCGGATCCTGCGGCCGCGACAAAGAGGGCGTTCTCGTCGGCGTCGAGGACTGTCAAAATTTTTGATAGTCCAAATGTCAAAAGTTTTGATACTCCTAAAGATTTAGCATTGTCAAAAAATCGACAGTCTTACGTATTGGAAGGACTGAAATTTTTTGGCAGTGTCGAGTTAATTTTTTCGACGGCAAACTTATAACACTAAATTTGGACTGTCCTAAGTAAGATGTGTAGTGTCTTTAGCAATTATCTTATCAATACCCTTATATATATATATATATATATATATATATATATATATATATATATATATATATATATATATATACACACACTAGCATATGTGCACGTGCCTTGCACGTATTTTAATATTTCTTAATTAGTTTAGAAAGACCAAAGGGTAATCTTCCTAATTACTAAGTTGTCCTTATTAAAATTAATGAACTATTTTTAATTAGTATAAGTATGTAAGGATATTTTCGGAATTCAAAAGTTTCACCATCTAAGTTTTCCTATTATATAGTAGAATAGATGAACTATTTTTAATTAGTACAAGTATGTAAGGGTATTTTCGGAATTCAAAAGTTTCACCATCTAAGTTTTCCTATTATAGTAGAATATATATAAAGTAAAAAATAAAAAAATAAAAAGATCAAGAGTCCTGCGGGAGTCCCTTTGATCGAGCGGATGCGCGTGCGGGCCCCACGCGGCCCCTCCTGATCCAATGGTGCAGATGTGGCGGGACTTTGGCGGGGCTCCCCCCGCGGGACTATTGATCCATGCCTATACTTTCTTATGGTTGGGGAGCTCGAGTCCTGCCTATTGTCCATGCTGCTTTAAAATATATTCTAATCTATTCGTTTGTGTTAAAATTGCAACTTGTTTTTAAGATGGCTGATAGTCTTCATGTGCTTGCTTATTGTAGCAGTTCTAACCTGTCTGTACACGTTTTATTATTATTAAATCTGGTAGTTGCTTAGATTGAGAATCATTGTTAGGTCTATAGAGGAATATCTAGTGTCGAACAATGCCATGAAAGTTGATATCATAAACAGTGAAAAGAACCCACAATTTCTTTGCTAATAATGAGCGGTGTAATGTAATCAATCCTCTCGAAGTATCAACTGTTCCAATTATTCTTTCTAAACTATGTGACTTTAATAATTTACAAGCGATTATACTCTACTGACATAGCTACGTGATACTTGATATAATGTTGTGGGAATTCAATTAATCAGTAATTTAGAGGAGTGACAAAATAAAAAAAAACGCGTTAATCGCTGCCTAATGACCAAAATTGTCTTAATGCCTATTATCAATATGGTTTGGTAATGAGAAATAATAATAATAATAATAATAATAATAATAATGGTGATAATATAGCTAGCCGACACTACTTAATGCGAACCCAGAACTCATGGAAATAATTTTTTCTTCTCCTTTTTCAACATTAATTTACAGTATATTATTGTTATTAGAACATTGATATATTTTTTCTTTTTTTTTTTCTGTACCATAAGAAAAATTAAATGATCTTTTTTAAATAGTTTTTCTTGTTTTACCAAATACATGAAATGAAACCTGACAGAAATTCTAATTTTCCAGCTCCATGGTAAAGACGAAAAAAAAAAAAATTCCTTTCGAGAATTAAACAAGGCCTAAATGTTTAGCATAAATGATTATGTTTACAATATTGTGCAACCGTTCTTTGTTACCATTTAGGAAACACTTAAAACTATTGAAGAGGTGCATTATTACTATTATTTTTTTGAAGAACTAATATTTTCATATTAAGTCATACACTAGTATAGTATGCTTATTCGTAAAGTCGGTCTTAAAATGATTAACATATATAAGCCATTATAAAGACTAATCATTTGAGAAGGGACAAAATAAAGAGTTCAACTCCTACTCTAAGTGGTAGGTAAATATAGCCCTTAGCTAACTTTTATTATTCATAATTAATCTACATGTTTGATGCTCCCCCTATAAGCCTAGACCCCCATCATTGAAGCAAACCAAGAGCACGTCCTACAACAAAAGCAAGGGTTTGAATTTGCAGCTTGATTATAGTAATCCCTCCCACGCAAAATGCAAATTAATAATTAAGATCTAACTTTATCCAAGTCAAAAGAAGTCTAGACATAGCCTTCTCCTACAAGACCTCAAGAAAAGTCTCTAACAGATTGTTTCGATGGAATGCAAACTTTTGTGCATGACATAAATCGACTTGATTGAGTTCAAAATGGGCGAACCATTAAAAATCAGGCTAAGCTTATTTTTATAAGTTGATTTTGATAAATTTTAATCAAGTTTTTGCAAAAAAAATAGATTTAGAATTTATATTTATCTTTTATTGCTTATCTGTTTGATTAGGTTTAGTTTCGTAATGTTTAAATTACATTCTTTCTTCTAAATAAGATTTGTAGTAGAGAACAATTATGTTTCAAGAAATAAATTTAATATTTGAGTTGATTCATGGAAATTTTATCTATGCTCATTCTCGTTCTTGATAATTGAGGTACAAATTCTCGTATAGGGTCGTTGGCTCCAGTGATCGACATTTCTGTGGTTTGTGTCAGGTGGAATCAGAGCCTCGACATGTCAAGAGACTAATAAAAACCAACGATGTCAATTGTGACCAACTTCTCCCTAACAAAGTAAAGGCGTTGAAGGCTCTTTGCAGCTTTTCGTCATATCGAAGTCTTTCTGGCTCTGCGAGGATTGAGTCTATGTGTCCGATGAGTTGAGCAGGATGTAGGCCTTTAAGAGTTGTTGAGTAAACCGCTTTGAGATAATAAAAAAAACCACATGATGAGTGAGAAACGCTCAGGTCCTCTTGAAAGATGGTCAAGTATCGACCCAAGAGCATCATCCACGGAAGGCTCGTTTAGATTCATCTAATTCTAATGAGGAGGAGTTCGATATTTTTGTCAGGCGAGATCGTGATGAAAATCGTGATGGTAAGATGCTGCTTGACCGACGAGACTATGGTGTTCGGTGCGACATCAACAGGTACGGCCGATATGACTAGTACGAGAAGAACTATTTTCGTGGAGGTAGAGATCGGTTCGTACGAAAAATGATATGATTTTAAGTTGAAGGTCGATATTCGATTGATTGTCGAAGGTGAATCGCTTCTTTGATTACATGGAGATCTTTGCAGACATAAAGTTGAATATTCAAAGTTTGGTTTTCTTGTAAAAATCCACTAAGGCAATTCTTGAAGTTTTGAACTCCATTAGTGGAGGTTCAAAGTTTCGGAACAGAAACTGACATGTTTGGGACGATGAAGGACTGCATTTTAGCTATGCAATAGGATTGCGAAAATTTTGGCAATCATAAAGTCAGAATTCTCTGCCTTTATAATTGCTAAAAATTTAGTAGTCCTAATATGTAGTCAAATAAAAAAAAGAACAATTTGAAGAGTAAAAAGTTAAAAATATTTGTATTGCTTCCAAATAATTTTGTGGTAGCAAATGACACTGTCATTAAGAAAGAAGAAAAAATCATGGACATACATAGGTTAGTAACCACTTTTCCCTAATTATAATATAACACTACTAACTAACTTTTCATAGAGGCTTGTACTAGAATTGACTAGCTATAGGGGTCTAACAAATTTTCAATTAAAAAAATCAAAATTATTCAATGTTCTCCCAAAAATATCATTGACTATATCACTTCACTTCTTAATACAATAAGCTATATATTTTGTCACACACTATAAAATTAGATAAGAGCAACCAAAAGTGATTCCTTCAACTGTCCTTATTACACTAGCACTATTGGTGGTTGCAAAAGAGAGAGGAAAGACGAAAAAGCTTCGTTTTGGCTAACCTCTATTTTTTGTTGTTGATAACGAAATGTTGCACTAATTATTTCTCAAAGACGAACCATTGGTTGATATGTTAATTTGGATCAAAGGGACTAAAGCATGCATAGCCTTAGCCAATCATGATTTAAAACATTTCACAATTGAGTCTTTCATTGGTTGTCTAATTGTCAAAAGTTTTGGCTATAGTCAAGAATGACGTCTATGAAGCAATATATCAAAGAAATAAATATATAAATAGAGATATTTTTTATTTTAATGTGGATTGAGTTCATGCTATTCTTATACAAAACTACTAAAAACGGGATTTTTTTTTTTTTTTTTTGTAAGTTTTGTTTTTTGACTAATACAAACATTTTAGTGGATACACTAGAAAGTTATAATTTTTTTTTATTTTAGTAAAACTTTTTTTCCCCTTAGATTCTTCATTTTCTAGAAATTAGCTCCAAATTTCGTATCTTCTAATATATTTGTTGAGGGATCAAAAACACCTATTTGTTTCTCAGAACGCTACAAAATCTTGTCACCTACTTCAAGTCAAGAAGTATTTTAAAATCAAAATAATAGAATTTAAAAATATAGGTCAGTTGATGGATATTTATGGTCATAATTAAAAAAAAAAATATTAGTGAAAATTTTTAGATTTTAATTTTATAATTAGGCAATGCTCTTACAACCAAAATGGTTTGTAAGAGCTTACAATCGCCACGTGGCGGTCTTTTATTGGGGGAAGGGGGAAGGAGGTAAGAGGGGGGACTGGTGGACCTATATTAGAAGGAAGAAAGAAGGGTTGGAAGATGAGTTGTATGCATTTCGTTATAATTTTAATATTATTTTTTATAATTCTACGACATCTTTATAATCTATTAATTCTTATCATATAAAAAATATTCATAAGGATTCTCCATATATTTCTTAACTCATTAATCTTAAATTAGGGAGTTATTTACTTCTCTCTCTACCGGAATGGTTTTTTTTTCTTTCATTTCCTTTCCTACCGAGGTTTACATCTCCTTCTACTAATTTGTCTCTTTCTTGTTGAAAGCATTCTTTCCCTTCTACATAGAATTATGTTACAATGAGCAAAACATGGCAAGGACATGTCGACACGGACATGACAGTGATGTGTCCAATATGTATCTGATACGTGTCTATGCTACTTTGACATAAATAATAGGACATTTTATGTTAAATACTACTACTTTTCGTACTTATTACACTAATTATTCATATTTTGAAACTAGTTACACTTACCCAGACAAGTCCTATGTTTTATTTTTGAAGCAATGGGTAATTGTGGCAAATTCGTCTCCACTGGAGTTCAAACTCCCGACCACTTGGACCGCATGCATCTCTCTTAACCACTAGGCTAGAGATCATTTGCAATTCCTATGTTTTATATTTATATAGAAAGTTATAACAATAACTATCCTTATGTTTATTTTATTTTTTAAAAAAGAGGGATAATCAGCATAATTAGTTTTAAAATAGAAATAGTCTATGTGATACTGAAATATAGGAGATTAATGTATTTATTTTTAAAAAAGAATTGAACATAGGAGGATGATAACGACATGGTGATGTTGTCCTTATCTTTTCTCTAGCATTCTCTTGCCTCATCCTTTCAAGGGTAAATATGGTATTTTTCCTTTCACAATAGTTTTTCTCCTCTTCATTGCACGTACATTTTCTCATTTCGTTTCCATTTTTCTCATATTTTGACTTAAAAGAAAAAAAAAAAGAAGTTAAGTTCTGTACCATTTTTAATTATTTACATCACATTCTTCTATTTTGACTATTTCATATTCGATATGTAACTAAACTAACCAACTCTCTTATTTTTCTCTACCAAAGCCAACAGTTCGATTATAGTGAACTGCAAATTATTATTTTTTGGGTATCCTTTTTTCTAACTTGACAAATGCAAAAGATTACTAATGCAAGAAATTTAATTCCAATATAGAGTGGAGCAATTTGTCGTTGTGTGGTGTGGGTCAGTATGCGTTTGGTTGGTTGGTGCAATGTAAGTTTGCTTGCACCGAGGAATTCGACATGTTGTCTTCTTCAAATGGACTCTCAATCCTCTGCCACTAAGGGGCTGTTTGGTTCCTGGTAAGTGGGGCTGAACTGTGAACAAATATTGAAACTCACTGGAACTCACGCGAGTTCAAGTGTTTGGTAGGAACCTTGAAAGTGAGGCTGAACTCCTTGATGCGACCGTTCGCAGTTCCTGTCCCCTTCCTTTTGGGTACACTTTCACCACACCATTTTTTTGGTGAAAGTGGTGGAAAGAGAAGGAAAAGTGTGGAAAGAGAAAAGTGGTTTTCGTTTAATATATCTCCAACCAACATCCACTTTCAACAACTATCCAAACAACGGAACTCTTTTTTTTTCCACTTTCAACAACCATCCAAACAATGAAACTCCTTATTCCTCCACTTTCATATTTTTCAACCATCAACCAAACAACTTTTGGAAACTCAAAATTTATGCGTACGCATCGCGTGCGCAAGTTTCGTTTTTCCACTTTCGCACTTTCATACACTTTCGTGCAACCAAACAGGCCCTAAGTTAACATATACCAAAAGAAGTTACTTTACCAACAGAGTCTACTTTTGTTCATCCATCAAAACTAAAATATTTGTTCATCTTCCAATAAAAATTAATATTTTTTTAGTCAAAATTATTTTCAATCTTTACAAAATCACTTCCAAAGTGGTTTATATGGTTTATGTTCAATGGATTTGACACGTATTAATTTTTTGTTGGAGGGTGAACAAACACGTTAGTTTTAGTGGATGAACAAAAATGGACTCTGTGCTCTCTTGTGCTGGGTTCCTTTTGGAATGAAGGGATCCAACTCGGTCAGAATTTGAATGTTTTGGTCCTGGTCGAATTAGGTCTGGACATAGGATATTTGAGTCATAACCTTCTAGCATGAACCTATCTGAATTTGGTTTTGTCGGGGACTAAATGAATTATGGATGATGGTGGACAACCAGATTTGATGGGCAATTTCAAACCATCCAAGAGAAAGTCCGTATTTTTCTCTTAGGATTTCCCATCCAAGACAGCAGGAAGAGAAAATACGTTCGACGAGTCGTCGTCTTTGTTCAGGAAGATCGCTTCGAATAGGGTGAGTGATTTCAAGTTGTAAGATTTTCTTTTTTCCTAAATTTGGTGAATGGACAAAAGATTCAACATAGTTTTCTTCAATCTTGTATCTTTATCCGATATTAATATAGATTACGATTTATCCAGGTGACATAGTCGTCGAAATACTGTATTAATTGTTTTGGCATTCTCGTTGACGGATGGTTCTTTATCTCAGGTAGATTGGTCTAATTTTTTGCCACAGTCAATTTCAGACACGTGGATCGGAACACGGTTTGGACGTTGCTCTTCCCTACATTTTGCTCGTTAAGAATGCCACAAATCCCTTAAATCCTTAGTAGTGTTAATAGAGTAACTACTAATGTAAAATGCATAAAGTAAAAAATCGAAAATAAAAATTTGCAGAAAATAATAGTTACAAATTTGGTCATTCAATGCGATCCTCAAGTTTGACAACTAATAAAATAATCGGGGATCACAAAAGTGCAATTTAGAAAGCACATACATTTTTATATTCAAATTGGTAGACTAATCATAACTACTTTTCTTAATCCCTATCATTCCTTCCTTCCGACAGCAGCAGACAAAGCGTGTGCATCTCCTGAACACTTTTTTTTTTCACTTTTAACCCCCTTAAATATTATACAATAATCCTGAAAATTATAATTCACATTACAAAGAGAGTCGACATTCAAATTTTCTTACATCAAATAAACAACAAATCAAATACTTGAAATGTTGTACTCGCTGTAAATTTGCAACAAAAGTCAGAAAACATTTATGTTTTTGACACCCAAACCCGTTCTTTATTTTTCCAGTTAATACCAAACCTAGAAAGTGCAAATAAATAAATTAACAAAATTAAAATACCATCAAAAAAATCCCAACCACCACCCCAGACTTTTCGTGGAACTTACAAAAGCAGTCGACCGGGATTGGTACTCTCATAAACCGGCAGCTCGTCCCGGTACCGACCGACAACCGACAAATTCTCCAGCTCGAACAGATCGGAGCTCGACTCGCTCGCCACGTCATCATCATCCTCCTCCTCCTCCTCCTCCGCGAACCCTCGCCACGTCATCACGACCTTCTTCTCCGTCGCCGGCGCCTTCCGGCAGCAGCGGCCCTCTTCCCGCGCTTTTCTCCCGCCGGCGTCAACCGGCAGCCGGAACGTGACCGACCTCTCCACCGCCGACGTCATCTTCTTCGCCGCCATGCAGGAGGACCTCGAGAAGGAGGACGCGGTCGAGCAGGCCGACTCCTCGCCGGAGCAGGCGGCGCCGGCTCCGCCGGGCCTCGGCTTGTGGTGGGCGGTGAAGAGGGAGTTGAGGAAGCCGGCGAGCCGGGCCGCCGGGGAGGTCGGGGAGCGGAGCTTGCTGCGGATCGAGCTCAGGTTCTTCTTCACCTTCTCCTTCCTGTTCTTCCTCTCCGGCGGCGGCAGCGTCGGCGGCGGCGGAGGAGGAAGCGGTGACCTAGCGGGTCGGATCTTGTCGGTGGTGCGGATGGGTTTTAGTCGGTTCGGGTGGCGTGCGCCGACCGACTCGGCTTCCGAGGAGGAGAATCCGCCGTAGCTGGAGTTATCGGAGGAGCTGGAGGTGGTGGTGGCGGCGGCGGCGGTGGAGCGGAGGTGGGACCGCGGTCTGGTCACCGCCGCCGGTGGGGCCCACTCGGTCTGCTTCTTCTTCCTGCTGGGGTCCGGTGCTCCGCGGCTGGTTTTAGAGGGCTTCTCGTCGTCGATGGAGCGGTAGATGGAATCGAGGAGGGTGGAGGAGAAGGAGGGGTGAGCGTAGTCTCCCGTCACCGGCGGTTTCTCGACCCTCCTCCTCTCTTCCCACCTTCCCATTCTTGGAGCTCCTTGCATTTTAGTTTTTGCTGCTGCTGCTGCTCTTCTCCTTCTTCGATATTCCTTTATAAGCTGCTG
Source organism: Iris pallida (assembly GCA_029216955.1). Classification (NCBI taxonomy): domain Eukaryota; kingdom Viridiplantae; phylum Streptophyta; class Magnoliopsida; order Asparagales; family Iridaceae; genus Iris; species Iris pallida. The sequence goes on along the minus strand of JANAVB010031416.1, from coordinate 1,463,436 downwards.
GTCTCGTCACCTTCCGGTAAGCTCACAGCGCACTTACCCCCCGCTCTTTTTAATAATGTCTCCGAGTCTCTGACTCCTCTCTGATAGTACTTACTAACCGGTAAGCTCACCGCAGACTTACCTCCAGGATTTCTAGAATTGCTGGGAGGGGGGTGTGTGTTAGATTAAATCGAGGATTAATTAGTGGGAAAATAAATGGGAAAAGTGTTAGATTAAATTGAGGATTAATTAGTGGGGGGGGGGGGGGGGAAATGGAGGGAAAAAAGAGAGACAGCTAAGTAAATCGTGCTTTCCTTTTTTTATTTTATTTTTTTGAAATGTTTTGGAGGGAGGAGCGAATGAGCGATGCCTCTTCCAAGAATATGTTAGAATAAATTGACACATTTCAAAATTATTTCCAAAAACTTAAAATCCCTATTTCGAGAGTATTTTCATGGTTTTCTATTGTCACATTTCGTTCATCTTTGACTTGGTTTGGGATCTTGTCTACTCAATTTATTTTCAGAGAGATTTTATATCAAAATGTTTCCATTTAAAATATAGAAATTAGTATATATCTATATTATTTTAAAAAAATTAGCAAATGTTCACATTCTTTTGTAAATTAGCCAAAATTTTGATTAAATAATAAGAATATATCTTAAAATTTTAATTGTTCCATATAAAGGAATGGAAGCATTTGCTAAAATTTTTTAAAAAGTGAAAATGTATATTAATTTCTATATTTTGAATGTAAATATTTGCTAAATATCCTTTCAGAAACAATTGTTTATTTTCAGAAGCACAATTTTTGTTTGGTGATCACAGCTTAGCAAAAAAGTTCTAGAAGAAATTTTTTTTTTTTATAGAACATAGAATGTTACTTGTTGTTGTCGGTTTCAAATAATAATAATAATAATAATAATAATAATAATAATTGTTAAAAATAAAAGGACTCATATATAATTGGACGTTGAAGACTTTCTACATTGAGGTCTAGTTGGATAGTAAATGGAGATCTAGTTGGTGAATCACTACATGTGAGTTTGGGCTCAAATTCTCCCTAACAACCTTAAGGCTACTTTATAGTTAACATTATTGAGCACAAATTAACGTTTGGGCTCAAATTTTCATTTAGCTTTGCGTTATAAATACAATTTAATGCTCCTTAAATTCTAACTTTAAGATCTCCTTAAAAAAAATGTTGCATTTGCCAGTATAATGAGTACCATTCAAAAAGCATTTTCATCAAGTGAATAACAAAGTATGCCCTTCGTAGTTCGTACTAAGATGCACACACAGTTAATTGATTTTATTTGTGTGTCGCTAATTTTTTATAAATTGCTGCATCCACTCTACCATCGGTATGTTTTCTAAATTTAAATATACGAGCCAGGTTTACGTGCGTTGAACATATCAAAAAACTATGATGTCTTGAAAAAAAAATAGATAAAATTTTAAATTATATCAGAATATTTTAAATATAATTTAAATATAATTTAATTATAGTATATTTTAAATATATTTTTAAAGTCTTAAATATGTGTTTAATTAGATAATATCATATAATTGGTTTAAATATAATTTAATTTTTGGACATATTTTATGATTTATTTTGTTTTTTGGTGGTTTTTAATTTTTTCCTCAACGGTCATAAAAGAAAACCTAGTCATTTTTTATAATTTTTTTTAAATGATACACATACAACTTAGTTGGGTTTTTTTGAACCATTTCTAAATTGTATTATAATAGTGGAGATTGCACCACAAAACAATTTGTATGTCACAACAAAAGAAATATGAGAACTAAAACCTAGCTAATTTAAAATAGTATATCCCGTTTAAAGTAGCTTATAAGAAGCTAGGGTGGTGCTATTAACACTCATAGAATGTCATCCATCACTGTTCTTTAATATTTTATCATTCAAATTTCAAATATATCCGTGCATTAAATATGATCAGGGCCGGCCCTGGGGTAAGCCTGACAAGACTTCGGGCTTGGGCAACCCCCCTCCATAGGGCAACCCCTCCGGCCATTTAGTTTTCTTAGGACCGGTTCAACGAAAATCCAAATTAAATATTTATCTTTCAATAAGGGTAAAGGGCAACAAAAATTAGCTCCGGCTAAAGCAACCCAAACCGCGGGGCCGGCCATGAATATGATATTAATTTGTGCAAGCATAGAAGGAGGAGTGCAGGATAATATTTTAGGAGTGCCAATAATGTTAATGCAAGGATAAATTTAGAAGTTGAATTATAAAAAAAATTAAAATGAAGTGCAAGATGACGTTTTAGGAGTGTTAATATCACCATCCTATAAGAAATATCAATTACTTGTATACTCTCTATTTAACTATATGTCATACTATTCTTATTTGTTCCGGCCGAACCCAAAACACACAAACTAATTTATGGGACAAATTATTATTTTCAATAACTTTTTTTTTTCTTTGGCTCATTCCATTCCCTGCCTTTGATAAATTCAAGAATTATTTATGCACCAAATATTTGGTTGCTTAGCCTGTGAAACACAACTTAGGGATAGTAGAAGGGCCTAAACCAAAGATTAAGGATAAGCTGTTATTTTAATATGAAGCTTTTTGATTGGAACATTAGGGATTAGTTTTAGGGAGACACACGTGGGGCTAAAAGGTTGCCGGAGATGCACTAATCATTTTCCCCTCATACCTCCTAATACTAGGCCTTTTGAGATATATATATTGTGGTCCTTTGTAGTACTATACAATTAGCTTCTTGTTAATTAATATTTAGGCTAATTCTAGTTTAGACCCTGAATTTTATAACAGCTTATAGTTTAAGCTCTAACGTGTCCAATTAAAAAATTTAGGTCCTAAATTTTTATTTATTTTTTTATATTTTCCATTACACCCTCCCTAATATAGGAAGATTTTACAGAGTTTAAACTATGAGCTGATATAAAAATCTAGGATCTAAACTCTAATTAACCCTTAATATTTATAGCAACTATTCTACGCATCCACCTTTTTTATATTAAAATATTACAAGAGGTTGCTTCTATTTGGTATATCTATATAATATATAATAACAAAATTTTAACCTTCACAGTTTTATTTCAAAAATATTAATTAAAATAAAAATATATTCTTAACTATGTTTTATACTTAATATTGTTTATTTAATTTAATATGAACATTTATGTAATTACATATAAAATTTACTAAGGAGGCTTGTTGTTTGCTAGTCCCAAGTAGTAAAAAATTAACGGACTTGTTGTTTGCTTCTACCAAAGTAGTAAATAGTAAAAATTTTAAGGAACTATTGTTTGTTCTCTTCAAATAATATGAAATAAGTACAACACAGGTGCATATATACTACTATGTGTTATGATTTATGGATAAGACCAAATACAAATGTCCTTATCCCAATATATAACCATCTACAGTAGAAACTCTATAAAATAATACACTTGGGACCACCAAAATTTATTAATTAAAAGAGTTATTAATTAATCGATAAATTAATAATTATTAATTTATATATTAATTAATATTTTATTAATTTATAGTAAAATACTTACGTAGTTTACAAACACCTTTCAAGCTTCCACTTAGGTACCGTTTGGGAAGGGTGGAAAATGGGAGGAAGGAAAAAGTTGAGGGAAAAGTGAGAGGAAAATTTTAAATGATGGTGTTTGGAAAGGGGGAGAGAACATGGGGGAGGAAAATTTGAGAGGAAAAAGTAGGTGGGTCCCACCAAAAAATTTTCCTCCCAAATGTGGGAGGAAAATGGAGAGAGATGAGAGGAATTTGAGTGAATTTACCCCACCACCCTTCAAAAAGTTAAAATTAAATCATCATTTGAGAATACCAAGGAGAAAATAGTAATTATACCTATATCCATAAACAAATAAAAAATTGTTTTTAAACTTTTCCTTTCCCTACTTTTTGTCCATCCAAACAAAGGAAGGAAAAATTAACTTTCCTCCATTTTCCTTCCCCTCCATTTTCCTTCCCCTCAAATTTTCCTCTCCCTCCCCCCAAATGTTCCCAAACACAGTGTTAATTATTGTATACAATGCATGTGTATATCAAATGAAGGGCCCAATTTGAAAGAAACCTTCAATCTCCCACCTTATTATGCTTCTTGTGTTCAGTGTATCACTTTATGGACATTAAAAATATTTTCAAGAAACCTTCAATTCTTGAGTCATTTTTCAAGAAACCTTCATAAACCATTCATGTAATATGCTATATATAAGGAATTATTAATTTATATTTTATATGGGGTCTGAAGAAATTATCAAAAATGTATTATCTTATAATTTTAGCGAATTATTAATTTAGCACCCTATCCCCGAGTCGGGACCGGCCAAAAATATTATCTTAGAGAGTTTATTAAATAATCGAGTATTAATTTATAGAGTTTCTACTGTATATCATATTCCTTCTTCGTATATAATGTTAATGAGAAAAGCTCTAGAGCATTGATTTGGCTACAATATTTTTCTTTCTCTTAATATTCATAACACTATGCTTATAAATACTTTTTTTGCCATTAACTTGTTGTTAGTTAAGTGTTGTTGTTAATCATTAATAATTGTGTATTCTTCGCTTGGTGAAATCGACAAAAGATAAAATGTCATAATGTCAATGCTTCATAAATTTATAGTAACATATTTCTTTTATATCCTGGTCCATGCAACTTTATAAAAAAAAAACATCACTTATTTTGATTAATGCAAGTTGTCCAAACGGTTCAATAAAAAATATATTAAAAATTCAAAACTAAAAAAGACAAAAGCTGAGCACAATGAAATACAAAACTCACTCGATATTTGAAAATCGCTTATATCCTAATATGTGCATTACACAATTGCAGAAATATCAAACAGTAAAACAACCAGACATATGATGTGTCAGAAAATGAAACAATAAACTTACTGGAACAAAAAATAAACTCCAATCAAAATCTTTGTTTTAAAGAAATCATGTCTTGCATTGCAAGAAATATGAAACCACATACACTCACACTCTTTATAAACTTGAAAAGAAGGAAATGATTCATTAATTAAACCCTATAGTCAAAAACAAAAATGTAAATTTACATTTAGGTCTCCTTTGGCTCACAGAATTTTCTGGTTGAAAAAGGAAAATGATTACTTTTCTATGTTTGGGTGCCAAAGGCATTGAGGGAAAAAGGAAAGTGATTTCCAATGGAAGAAAAATTAGGAGATAAAGTGATTCCATCAATCCAAGCAAGGAATCACTTTTTCACATTGAAGTATTCACTTTCCTTTCCAATTTTTTTTTTTTGACATTTTCAAACATTGGAAAGAAAAATCAATAGAAATTGTAATTTTCCAAAAGAAAGAAAATGTCAAAGAATTGATTTTCTTTTCCTTCCATTCCGCGAACCAAACGAGACGTACCTTATCTTTTCTATTTTGAATAAGTTTAGTTATTGACTTATATTTGAGTATTGTACCGTAGGTCCATAGGTTTAGTCACAAACAAACACTCTAATAATATAAATGTAATATTATTTATATACTTATACACATTCAAATTTCGGTGGGAAGTTTATACCCAAATATAGGGAAGATTAATAAATTTGGAGACACCATGGCTCCTCAGGTCTTACTATATAGTAGGGTGAGAATTATTCAATTTTGACCAAAATCGAATCGAACCGAAATGTATAATAGATTCGGTTACGTTTTCAAAAAACTCAAAAAATTTATTCGGTATCGGTTTTGGATTTTGGTCCAAAATAAAAAATCGAATAAAATTATACAATTATGTAAATACTCAATTCTTTGAATATTTTATGATTAAAAATGTATTTATTTTAAAAAAATATTGTTGTGTATGTATTTTGAATTTCAATTTTGATAATTTAATAACTAGTCCGACTTTGTATACGGCTTTAAAATTTAACAAATGTGTGTATAAAACTATAATTTTTGATATAATTTACGATCCCAACTCGGAGTTGGACCTACTAAATAATATAAAGTCTAACGGAACAAATAAAAAAAAACCGAATTTATTATCGTTTTCGACTTCTGTTTGGGCTAATTTGTTTCGATTGTTTAGATTGAAACTGAATAAACCCAATCGTTCGCCCCCACCCTATATATATATATATAGATATAGTTTTGGTCTTCCTCATAGGTGTTGGTGAAGATTTTTGTCGATTTGATTTAATATCGTTTGTTTGTCGGAACACGAGAACCTTCCTTAGATTCTCTCGACACTGACAGTGTGTGTGTCTGGCACACGTGACAAGTCCGCTGCGTTGGATTAGGGCTTATTTAAGTGGGACAGGAAGAATCTCGTGAGCAGCTTTCGGTCGCTTCGCTTCTCCTTTGGCTTTTCCCTTCCTCCTATGATGCTATGCCTATGCCTATGCCTATGCCTATGCTATGGTGCAGACAGTTATTTGTAGGCATGTCGAGTTGTGTTGTAGCCTCAGCAGCAAAAACACAAACAGCTCGCCAACAACATTGCTTTAACTGCCACTTACCAGCACCTGTCCTCATTATTGCTTTCCCAACCATTCATTTACAATAGCTACTGAACACGCTTCACTCATGTAGGCTGTAGCCATGGGTGCAACCTCAGCATATCCCAACGAGGGGAAGCTAGCTACCTAGCTAGCCCGCTTGGGTTAATTTAGGGTCTGTTTGGTAACTGGGAATTTGGATTGGATTTTAACTTTTGATAGGAAGTGAGAAGAAATCCACAAATTTCAGTGTTTGGTAACCGAGATTTTGGAAATGGATTTGGGGAGAGAATCAGGAAGTGCAGTTCCTGTCTCCTGCTTGTCCCCCCTCAAAATCCCAATTCCACTTCCTCCATTCTCATCCGGATGTGGAGGATTATGAGTATGGAATTGCAAAAAAAAAAAAAAAAAAAAACAATTAAGGCTGTGATCACCTGCCAGCGAGCCTCCTTGCCCGGCGTCCGGCTCCTCCGCCGTCGAGGAGGCTGTATAAGTCGACGCCGACTCCGACGCCGAGGTCTCGCGGAGCTCCGGAGTCTCTGCTCGCCGGAAGAGGTCTGCTCGTAGGAGGAGGAGGAGGAGGAGGAGGAGAGGGTTGGCGATGGTCGGGAGGAGGTCGGGAGGAGGTCTGCTCGTAGGAGGTCGGGAGGAGGTTTTGGGGGAGAGGGGATTTGTTTTTTGAGAGAGAGAGAGATGGGGATTTATTTCCGATGATTTTCCTCTTTTGTAAAACCTTAAAACCCTTCATCGGAAATAAATCCCCTCTTTTGTAAATAATAATAATAATTATTATTATTAATTTATTAGACTTAATAAAAATATTATAATAATAATATTAATTATTATTATTATTATTATTAATAATAATAATAATTGAAGCCATAGACCAGTAGCTAAATTGTTAATTATAATTTACTATTATTATAATATACTCTTCCATTTTCTACTTTTTACTTTTCCATCTCAACCAAACACATTTTCTTAACTTTTCACTTCCTACTTTTCACTTTCCTTCCCAACCAAACACATTTATTCCCTATTAGGGGACAAGAATGTGAATGGATTCCCATATGAAATTCATTCTTAAAAGTGCAAATCCATATTTTTCCACACTTACGGTTTACCAAACAGACCCTTAACGAAAATTTTCTTACAGAGCATAAACTTTTAACGGATTCGCGGTGAATGCATAAACTTTCAAAAAAAAAAATCTAATTATAGAACAAAATCGTTCATGAAAAGACGTTTTGGTTTAAAAAAATAAAAAATTATATGTACTGTCAAAAAATTATAAAATATATAAAACAAACACATAACGTGCTTCACATTGGCGTTTTTACTTAGCATATAAGTCCCTCCATACATATTTTTTTTACATATAGGTCCCTCCAAACTCTTTATATTATTTTTTTCTGGAAATTGCTGAGATACCCACTTTCGGGATAGGTTTCATGAAATACCCAACATTATGTATTTTTACGTTAAATATTTCAAAATTTTCTTTAGATGCTCTGTATTTACAAAATTGTCATTTTGATAATACCATAGCTACCCCTTCGTGCAAAATTGGTTATGTATATGTATTTGAATTCACAAACTCAGATTTTAATTGCGATTTTCGTCTTCTTCTTCACGAGAGATCTAAATTCCATCGCTTTCATCTTCAGCAGAGATCGCAAAGATTGTTCGTACGTAGTTCACTGTGTTTTTCTTCAGTCGAACTCCAATCATCGCTCATCATCATCATCATCATCATCTTCGTGGAGAGATTTGAAGTTTTTCGACGATTAGATCATTTTTAATGGCTTCATTCTGCAACGATTCAACTTGTTTCTGAAGCTCGCTTTTCTCATTCCTGAGCCTTTTATTTGTTGTTTTGAGCTTCTCGGTTGTTTGCACTAATATAAAAACAAACAACAATAAAAAGTATGATATCAATCAATATATACTTAAAAAAAAAGGATCATTCTCCGTGATCTCAACACGGGGAATGGTCATTCTCCGTGATTTTAACACGGGGAATGACCATTCTCCTGCATTCTAACACGGGGAATGGACATTCTCCGTGATCTCAACACGGGGAATGGTCATTCTCCTGCATTCTAACACGAAAAATGATTATTCTCCTGCATGTTAACACGGAAATAGCCATTCTCCGTGATCTTATCACGGGGAATGGCCATTTTTCGTGATTTTAACGTGGAGAATGACCATTCTCGTTCATTTTAACACGGAGAATGACAGTTTTTTCGTTATTTTAACACAGAGAATGACCATTCTACTGCATTTTAACACAGGGAATGACCATTCTCCGTCATTTTAACACGTCAATTTAACACGGGGAAAGGTCATTCTCCGTATTTTTAACACGGAGAATGACAATTCTCCGTAATTTTAACACGGAGAATGACAATTCTCCGTTATTTTAAAATGGAGAATGAAGTGTGAACTGATGATGACGACATGGTGTGAAGATTGCGAATAGAGAGTCACTGACGAGTTTTTGAAGTAAGGTTTGAAGATTTTGGAGGATAAAACCTAGATTTGAAAGTGAGCAGCGTATGTAAGAAGAGAAAAAATCAAAACGTTTTTTTGAAGAGTAGGTTTCGTGGATATTTTCAATAAATTAGAAGGGCAAAAAGGTCATTCTGTACTCTTTTATATATTTTTCGCCAATTTCGGACACGCGATAAAATGTTATTTTACGGTGAATTTTTCATAAAATTTTTACAATTTTTTGACATTTGATAACTTTTTCCTATTTTTTATTATTTGTTATCCTTTTAACATTGTATTTTGCTTATAGGTCGCTCCAAACACAACAAAATAAAGCTGCCCTTACAAAAAAAAAAAATTATTTTTTGTTTGCATTTTGTAGGACTTAACTTTGATGTATTCCATTATTGTTAATAATAAACAAATTGGAAACGTCCATACTATGAAATTTTTTATTTTGGTATTTAAAAAAATAGTGAAAACAATAAATAATGTCAGCTTTGCACGTTTCAGAAGAAAAAAAATTAACCAATAAAAAATGTCTGCTTCCCGTGTTTTTTATTTTTTATTTATTTCTCCCAAAAAAAAAAAAAAAAAAAAGAAAGAAAAATAATTTAAAATATTATTTTAAGAAAAAATGTTCTTAGCGAAGATGTTTTCACTATTTTGTTCAACATAGCAAAATAAAAACGTGAACGTTTTCAACCTTATTTTTAATTTTATTAACTAAATAATGGAATACATCAACGTTTGGAGGTATCCATATGCAAAAAGTCCTACAAAATGCAAACAAAAAAAATATATTTAAGAACAGCTTTTGTTGTGTTTGGAGGGAGCTATATACAAAAAAAATAATGTTATGCTAAAGCTAATAATAAAAAAATAGCATAAAGAGTTTGGAGGGACCTATATGTAAAAAAATATTTGGAGGGAGTTTTGTGCAAAAATTATGGAAAGACGCCCATGAGCGTTATGTGTTTGATTTATATTACGTATAAAAATCAAGTATAAAACGCCCTATTGTAGGATATTTTTATTTTATTTTTTTAACCAGAATACCCCTCCTATCAGTGTTTTTATGCTATATTTAAATTTTTTTTGAAAGTTTATGCTTTCACTACAAATTCATTAAATTTTTATGCTCGGTAAGAAATTTTTTGTTAATTTTAATTTTTTGGATCTTTAAATGTTGTTCGACGTTAGTATTTAATTTTCTAAATTACTATTCACTAGTCTATGCAAACAGTAATTTGGGAATCAAAATACTAACGATAGACGTAGGGCTGCAAACGAGCCGAGCCGAGCCGAGCGAAGCTTTTGTAAGCTTGAGCTTGGCTTGGCTAGAATTATTCAAGCTCGAGCTTGATAAGTTTTCTTATTTTGAAGCTTGAGCTTGGCTCGAGCTTGTTTATATTAAGCTTGAGCTTGGCTTGGTTTGAGCTCGAGCTTGGCTTGATAAGGAAGCTTGATTCAAGCTTGATAAACAAGCTCGATAAGCTTGAAATCAAGCTCGATAAGCTTGAAATCAAGCTTGTCTCTCAACTTTATTTCAAGCTCATTAAGCTTGAATTCAAGCGAGCTTGATTTCAAGCTAGTTAGGTTTGATTTCAAGTATATGAAATATTAACAATTTAATTATAAAAAATTAATTAATTTTTTTTCCTTAATATCACTTATTAAGGACCTAATATATAATACACACAACCATATCGCTATACAAAAATATATATAATTAGAATTCAACAAAGAACAAACGAACTTCTAAACGAACTAGCTCGCAAGCTCAGAAACGAGCCAGCTCGCGAGCTCAATTGAGCCGAGTACTTCTAAGCTTGAGCTTGGCTTGTTTATTAAACGAGCTCAAAAATAAAGCTTGAGCTTGGCTTTACTACTAAACGAACCGAGCTCAAACCAGCTTTTATCGAGCCGAGCTTCGAGCAGCTCGCGAACGGCTTGGCTCATTTACAGTCCTAGATAAACGATTTGGAGACTCAAATCCTAATATCAACTATGATGTGAGATCCTATCACTAAATAACCCTTAATTTAATTACAGATAATTGCATCCAACGGTGATAAACTTTAAGGACGTTAGAAGATAGATAACAAATCTTAAAAAATGTCCGAGCTCTCTAGCCTAGTGGTATTAGAGCGGACATCCGGAGGGGCCGGCAAGGTGCGTGCCCCCCAATTGTGTGTGTGCGTGTGATTTCAAAAAAAACAAATCTTAAAAATTATAAATGCAAATATATATCGTCAAAGCTAACGGCAAGGGTTACATGAGCTGGTTTCAAATCCAGCCTCATAAAACAAAATTAAAATAATAATGTTGTTTTGTTTATTGTGCAGTGTAGAAAGTAGAATTCAACGTTTCAACACCGCTAAGAGGCATAAAAGTTCTTACTAGATGGCCAAAAATTAGTGGATCGAGTCACGAAAGCGTATCAATTTTTCTATTTATGGTAGAAGTTGAGGGCAGTGAGCGACATACAATGCAGTGTAAAAAAAATTCGGGAGCGTAGTATTCTTTTTTCTAATTACTCAATTATATACATATGGTGAAGCCTATTTATAATAGTAGAAATATTTATTTTTTTTGAATATAGTTTTAGTTAAATAATATACAAATAATTTAAGTATAATTATATTATATTTTAGTTAGGATATTAGATATGTTTGTAGAACTTCGGATACATGTTTAGTTAGATAACATCATGTAGTTAGATAATATCAAAATTTCATACACTTAACATTGTTAAGGTCTAAAATCTAAAAATTAATTAAAGTTTATTTACTTCTAATTAAGTAAGGGAGCGGATCAAAAGTCCCCCCTTAGAAAACCCCCTAAAAAACTCCCTCACTCTAATTCGTAATATTAATGTTAATATTAATGTTAATGTTAATGTTAATATTAATGTTAATATTAATATTAATGTTAATATTAATTTTTTTTAATTTTTTAATATTAATTTTAATGTTAATGTTAATATTAATGTTAATGTTAATGTTAATTTTAATGTTAAGTTTAATGTTAATTTTAGTATTTAATGTTAATATTAACATTAATATTAAAATTAACATTAATATTAACAATAAATTATGGATTAGAGTGAGGGGGTTTTTAGGGGGTTTTCTAAGGGGGGCTTTTGATCCGCTTCCATTAAGTAATAATATACATTAGGGGTGCAACTCGGGCGGGTTGTTCGGGCTTGAGGTCAACCCGAGCCCAACCCGATGAATCATAAGCCTAGCCTGAGCCCAAGCCCGGCCCGACCTCGGGTTCAACATATGAAGTCCAAGACCAAGCCCGGAGGATCGGGTTTGGCTCGGGTTGAACTCGGATTGGGTCAGGTCCATCGGATTTATCGGACTTTAATATACTAATTAAAATAATTTTATACAAAAGTAATATTAAATACATAATCAAATAACAATCAAGTCTTGATCATTACAAAATACAAACTGAAATAAAATTTAGGGTAAAGAGTTGAAAAGTTTGGGTGAAAAAATTTAGGATTTACACTTTTTATTTAAGAAGTATGGCAATATATATAGTTCAAATATTTGAACCCAAACCTGAGTCCGAATTCGAGTATCTTCAACCCTAACCGAACCCATTATCGGGTTTACCCTATCGGGGTCGGGTTTAGTCCGTCCGAGATGCACCCCTAATATACATACAATTTAGGCCGTTCAGTTTGAGTCGTTCTCAAGCCTAAAAGATATATGAGAAGTACAACTGCCCTCCATTGAGAGAGAGAGAGAGAGAGAGAGAGAGAGAGAGTGTGAATGTGATAAATTTGAAGGAAAACCTAATTTAGTTTTCAATGTCCTATTCTCTTTCCACTCTCATAAACATATTATTGTATTATTATATTCCATTATTTGAGTAATCTGAATAAGTTAGGATATGATACTGATTTGATTTCATATTAGTTGTCATTTTGCTTAGTCAATTTAGAAGTTGCTGATTGTTTACGAAAGCCTGCTAATGTGAGTTTTATTTAAAAGTAAGAAATTAATGATTTTGTGTGTGTGTAAAAGTCAGAGCTCATGCTTTCCTCGATCAAACTAATACTATCCCAAGCTATTTTTGTTCGCACCAATAAAGGATGTACCAATAGCTTGAAGCCCAATTGGTTTCTCTAAAGGCCGGAGTAAAAAAAAAAAAAAACATGACCAAAATCTTATAGTACTTTGCTAATTTGGATGCCAAGGTTAATCAAACCATTCATACAGCATTTACACAACATTTACACTTTTGAGACATTAGTGGCATTTTTGAGATCCAAACACTAATTATTATAACATCCAAACACTAATTTCTAAACTTATTTGAAATCCAAAATCTAGATATCCCTAAATTGTTCCAACAAGTTGTTCAACATAAAAAATCAAATTTTAATTCATTACTTGGAGTCCTGCTCCTATCATATCGAAAGAGCTATAGCAAAGAGAAGAAAAGAAAAAAGTGCTTATGTTTCAATTGCATGGTAAAGTTGAAGGTAATTAAATTAGTTAAACAATTATTAATCAACTATTTACTTAACTAAATTGATCGATTAATTAGATTTGAGTAGTTCGTGGGGATGTAATCCGTTAGGTATACCGCGGAATCCCGTGGGGATGAACAAAGTTCGAATTTCTCCTTGACGTTATTCATCGGTCCAGAGAAAAGGACACCTTAAAAAAATAAAAAATAATAAAATAAAATAGATTTGAGTATACGATTTGTGGTGGTCAATTGCCATCAAAATCTACTTATGCATCAGAGAGAAGCTCAGAGAACATTCACTCAACGGTCGAGCAATGAGAGAGAGAGAGATGTACACATAGCATAGTGGCATTGCCATTGATTGAGAGCAATGTTGCATCCCAACTCGAAAGCAACAAAATTCTGAGCGTTTTGCTTCAACACCTATTGTCACTCTCTCTCTATAGTTGTGACTCATTGGGATCATAATCAGCGTATTAATTCCCCCAAAAAAAAGAAGAAAAAAAAAAAAGAAAGCGATTCATTAGTTGTCATCATAACTATTACTTGGTGCCTGGTGGAATTGAATGGTTGAGAGTGAGTGAGTGAGCACTGTGAGGTTTGCTTCATCACTATGCACTACTACTCTGTGCATGGGCACTCAGAGCCCACACCACAATAATCCTGAGATATCAATCCATCAATCACTCTCTCCCTCTTATCGAAATCGAGTGGCTCTTGTGGTTATCGAAGAGAAGTATAAGATCATGTCTGGATGATGGAAGATCAATGGATCGAACTATGAGACATATTATTCCTTCCATTTATTTTGTAAGAGTTTGAGGACAGTGAGCCCAACATATATCAGCATACACAAAGTTCCGTACGTATTGTCGGACATCTCAAAAAAAAAATTCTCTCTCTCTCTCTCTTGCTTGAGGATGGAGCTGATCCTGACCTAGGATAGTGAGAACGATCGTCTAGAACCCACAGATCCGGAGGGTGCAAAGAAATCAGTTTATGTTTATGTTTGGTGATAAAAATGGAAACACGAGCGCAATCACAGTGGGACATAACAGTGACCCATTGTCTGTAACGGATGTAGATCAAAGTTGCATGATGACCGATCCCGTCCCCCAAACAGCTCACAAACGCAACGACGTCTAAATCCCAATTGTGATGTCTGTGCAGTGGAATCCAACCTCCAATTTATATGACCCATTTGCGCACGACATAGTAGGGTCCCTTATTTCTTTTTTCTTTTTTTCTCAACTTAGATTTTTTTTTTTTCTTTTGGTTTGGATGCGACGGGGCCTTGCAATAGTGCAACATATGAGCGACGTCACTCCCGTGACCGCAATAGAGCTGTAGAAAGCTACTACTGGTTAGGAGTACAATTCGGATGGGCTAACTCCGAGCCCGACTGGTTATTCCTATTGATGGATTGGGTTAGGGTTGAAGATACTCGGATTCGGATTTGAGTTAAAATATTTGAATCCGATCAAAAATCGGATTGGACTCGGATTCATGTGTTGGTTTACCCGAAGAAACTAAAATCCAACTTACATATAATTTATATATATATATTGTTTCATACTTCTTAAATAAAAAATTTAAATCTTACATTTTTTTTTTACCAAAAGTCTTCAACTTATTATCCTAAATCTTATTTTAGTTTGTATTTTGTAATAATCAAACTTGATTGCTATTTGATTATGTGTTTAACATAACTTTTGTTTAAAATTATTTTAAATATCTATTAGATCACGATAAATCCAATGAACCCGACCAAATCCTAGTCCAACCCGATCTTCCGGACTTAATCTTGGGCTTAATATGTGGAATCCGAGGTCGAGACGGACTTGGGCTCGGACTAGGCTTATGATTCATCGGGTTGGACTCGGATTGACCTCAAGTCCGATCCAATCCGTCCGAATTGCAACCCTACCATTGGGTGGGGCCTTCCCCCCTAAAAATAATAATTTAATATCACTGTGAAGCACATGATATTAAATTAAGAAAAAATTACTAGATCTTAACCAAAAGGCCGAGAAATTAATTTAATATTTCTCAAGTCGATTCATACATTGTGATTGAGAAATTCCAACGTCTCATTCTTGTCAAAACCACTTCTTGCACGATTTGTTGTCCAAGCATAGTAGTTTTTGCACTATTTCTTAGCACAAGCTTAGAGAATAGACCACCTCTGCGATTGAAAGTTTGGGTTCTTATCCGTATCCTCAGTTGAGTGGTACGATTTACAAGTTTATTTGTTGAATAGACCAAAGTTCATATACGCCACGTTTAGTCTTAGTCTAGTCAGACATATGATAATTAGTGGAAGAGATATTTTAGCAAATATTTCCATTCAAAATATAAAAATAGTAAAACCTCCACTTTTAGAAAGAAAAAAAAAAACTAACAAATGTTCTAATTCCTTTGTAAATCAGTCAAAATTTTAATTAAATAGTGAGAACATATCTTAAAATGTTATTTGTTGAATATAAAGGAGTGTGGACATTTGCTAACTTTTAAAAAAGTGGAGGTATATACTAGTTTCAATGACGACATTTGCTATAATATCCCTTAGTGGAAGTATGAAATATACATATATGTTATTGGGGTTGAAGTTATATAATGCTTCCAATATGCATACACATTTAAGGGTCACTTTGGTCCCAAATGGACCATTTGTTATTTCAGTGGTATCACTAAGGAATAAGTCTGGCTTACACTTTTCTCTGCTACGGCAACCCTCCAAGTTTAGCATGACTCTATAAGAGGTTGGGGTCGTGGGTGGTAGTATCCTAGGGCCGGTCCATAATAAGAGTCAAGTGACAACCAAAATTAACTCTCCCTTAGGCGGATCCTGGTCGATATCTTGACTGAAACAACAAACCTTCAAGTCAAACCTAAACAAATTTAACTGTACTCAAATGCACCAAGAAAATTTGTGCATAATCAAAACTAGGGTTGTGGTCACATAGTGTTTTCGTAAGTGCAAGATTGGTTATCATTACGAGTACACGGTAGACGACATTAACTTATTAGAACTTTTGGATTCCACAAACCGCGTATGAAAAATAAATTCTTTCGAGTATTCTACTGTTGTTTTATACTATAATTATACTATAACAACTCAAGAGTTTTACCGAAGTAATCTAGCTCTTGTGGTCAGTGAGAAAAGATATAACCTCCTTGGTTACGCTGACGGTCTCGGAATCAAACCGCGGGGGAGACGTGGACAGTTGGCCCAACTGACATGCAACGCATCGTACACAAAGTCCTGTGCATTACGCCGGATATCTAAAAACAAAACTCAAAATAATTTTTTGTTTTTGTTTTTGATCACCTTTCTCAAATTGGAAATTCCTAGAGGTTTGCCACTGCCAAACCAGTGGCTCTTTTAAAGTCCAAATTGTTTTAAAGGAGATCAGACTCACAACAAGGGTCTTCATCATTTTAAGGGCCTAATACAACAAAAAGGGTCCAAAACAATAATTTGTGCTTGGGCTTATAAACTAATTTGTGCATTTTTGTTATACTTTACTTTTTCAACAGGATAAATATTGTTTGCAGTTAGTTAGGAAGGAACAGTAAAAATTGTGTGGTTAGTGTTACTTTGTAAATTAAACTAATTTTTCTCTTACAGAAACTCTTAAGACGGTTGAGAAAATAAAAGAGTTTCATCCAAGAGCCTTTCATGGCCGATTTTTAAAAATTAGGAACTCGAGAGTTCCTGTAGGATATTTGCTCGATTAAGAACTGTGACACATCGATTCCACTAATATTGAAAGTGAACTAATTTTTCACCCAGCAAACTTTTTTGTCGGTTGACAAAATAAAAGAATCGCATAAGTTTTACCGGACGGTCTTTCTTGACTGAATTTTAAAAATTAGGAACTCGAGAGTTACGAAACGATTTCTGCTTCAATATCTAATTGAATTGATTGTCCGGAATAGTAGGCAACAACATGGAACTCGTATAGGAAACATACTCAGTTGCAAGTTTTAAAACCGAATACATATAGGTTTTGCACACCCCAAACAACCAACAAAATATGGTCCCTCTTCTGTGCATGTAACTTTTGGTATTTATAATTATTGTTGCATGTTTAGGAAAGAGAACATCGTTAAAATACCTACTTTGGGGACAACAAATCTGCTCTCATAATCCCCCAAGATAGAGAGAACCCTATCTATCCTATTTCTCCCAATCACATCCCTCCAATAGGACCTCACTTGTCATCCCCCCCTTATCCACCTATCTTAATATTCCTCCAACTTCAAATCATTCCGTGTCTCTCCACAATTATCAATGGCTTCAGCTTGCGCTGTCCCCGCCATCACGCCGGCAGCTCGACGAGTGCCTGCTGCGACGCCGACCGGCAGGAGATGCTGCCGCGTCAACGTCCGGGCATCATCGATGAAGGAGAAGGCGGCGGCATCGGTGGCAACGGCAGCGGCAGCAGCAGCAGCAGTGGCTGCAGCGCTGGCCGTGCCCCAAGTGGCGGACGCGGCGGGGCCAGGAATCTCACCCTCCCTCAAGAACTTCCTCCTGAGCATTGGAGCAGGCGGTGTCGTACTCCTCGTCATCCTCGGAGCCGTCATCGGCGTATCCAACTTCGATCCGGTGAAGAGAAACAAGTAGTGATGAACTGAGTGTCAATTACGTGATAGTATTTGTGTCCCAACTTAGCTTATTAGTCATTTTGCTTCGTAGCAGAGCTTGCGCCTATGATCATTTCATTATTATTTCAATCTTATCACAACTTGCATAATTATTATTTCACCAAGCCTTTTTTTTTTTCCCTACCTACTCATTTTCAGACAATTAATTACAAGCAAACTTGGACTATGGGTTCACTCGGTCAACTTTGAGAGGGAATGATGGAACATAGAAACCTAGCCATACATATGTTTACTCATTGACTTGGTTGTGCCTGTTTACTTCTTGTAGCTCATGTGAAAAATAGCACGGATGTAAAAACAGCACGGACATGAGACAAAATCGGCAAGGTCCGAACCTCCAACACATAAGCACGTGCAAGTGTATGTGAGTTGTAATTAAAAATAAAAACTTGGTCATACTCTGGGACACGATTTTTCATAGTAGTTTGATGCAACACAGAAGTTAAACTTAGTTTAATTAACTGCCACTATTGAATCCAATCAATACAATTTGGAGTTGTGGTGGCACTTTGTAAACAAGGATTTGCTAAAAATGACAGGTATGAATAAAGCTGGAAGATTGAATTCCTATTGAAATCCGAACCAAACTCTTGGACCAGTAAACACGACTAGTCCAAACTCGAGCCAGACGAGACTGACCCGAGCATAAAACCATACACCATTTATAACAATAGGAAACGAACACATATCCACCTCTTTGGGGGCCGAATAGATTTCCTACATTTATAGTTGGTACAAAAGAAGAAAAATAAGTTGAGCATCTCCAAATGGACAGGCTCAAAAATACATTTGTGGCCCAAATTTAATAGTGAAACAAATAAATATATAATGGATCGGGACCGTGCAGATATTAGAAAATGAGTTTCGGGGAACATTTAAATTTTCTTCTCCTTTGTCCCTCGTTTTCAAAACCAAGATGGATTCTGTTTGTAGAAATTCACGTATGGTACGTGTTTTAAAAAAAAAAAAACCGATTAGTCTCATTATTCCACAAATCGAGCTCCTACATTATGAATGTAGAAATTCTCAAGCCCAGGCTGTTGCTCATGGGACTCATCATGGGGTTCCATTTGAGTCATACTGTTCTACAAGGTTAGCTCTTTAAACTTCTCAAGAATCTAAAAAGAAAAATGCTTGCTGAACTGAGAGGGAACTTGCACGTCAGACTGCACAATCAAAATTGGCTCTAGCACCTTGCACCTCCCGTGCTAGCATCGGACTAGAGCCAATGGGGGACGGCGACGTCCTGACATGATGCGCACAGCCCCTAACGGTTCGGCAAACAGCACTGATCTAGAAATCGCAAGGAGAGTATCCATGTTTTTAGGAATTTAAAATTGTACAATAATTACAGTTGGAAAACCTATTCCTACAAGATGGGCACATATTTTTGTTTTTAATGGAAATAATAAATTCTTCTCCTATTCAAGTAAATAAAACTGTACTCAAGTTCAGGTCCGGATTAAAGGTTAACAAGTTCTGGTCAGGTCAAGGTCAAATCAGACTGGGTCAGATCAAATTCAGATCTAAAATCTAGCTGCCTAGTTGTCAACCATATTATAGATGGTTTTTTCTAAGGGCACTACCAAAATTGCTTGGGGGCATCACTTACTTGGGGACAGCCCAAGAAGGTGAAGAATTTGCTAGGGGGCACCCAAAATTTGCTAGGGGGCAGCCCAACCCCCCAAACCCTTCATTTCATTTCATTTGTCATTCTACACTCTCTCCTCAAGAAGAAAAAAAAGAGCTCTCTCCCTCTCCCTCCTAAAACCCTAATTTCTTCTTCTCCACCACTCCACTCCCAATTCCTCCACCAAGATTTCTTCCACAACCTTCGTAGATTCGAAGAGATGACACGCAAGTCAAAGCAACCGGAATCTAGGTACGTTCTTCCCTAATTTCTTCGAGAATTTTGTACATTCTATTCAAAACCCTAGAATATTTTTAATTCTTGAAAAAGTTTTGATAAAATAGGTTTAGAATCTCTTTATGGAGAAGTTCTCTTCCCTAATTTTCGAACACAAGAAACCCACATTTTATGTTGAAACCCTAAACCTAGAACACGACAAACTAGCATCTCGTTTTGGTAGTTCGGGTCTCATAACAGTAGGACTGCCAGGCATGTGGCAGTCCTAATGTAAATCAGGACTACCACAGTCCTGGCAGTCCTCTTGTGAAAAAGGACTGCCAGGACTATGGCAGTCCTGATTTACATTAGGACTGCCACATGCCTGGCAGTCCTACTGTAATGACATATGGGGGTGGGTAACTGCATGATGCTCATATGCGGGAGGTAACTGCATGTAGGGGTGGGCACGGGTCGGACCGGGTCCAAATTTTATGGATCCGGACCGGACCCGTTAATTGGCGGGGCGAGGCGGGACGGGTCCAAAAATTATTGGAACCGGTACGGATTCGACCCGTTCGAAACGGGTCCAAACCGAGCCGACCCGCGGGTCCAAACGGATCCAAAAAAAAATTCAAAAAATTATAGAATAGTAAACATTTACACATGTTCTATTATCTATAAGAACAAAACAAGTATTATGTTTTTCCAATTTCTAGAATTTGTTTACTAAACAATAACGTGTGCTATTATTTATAAATTATAATATGAAAAAAATTAAAATTGATAAATAAAAAAAAAAATCATACTCCTAGAAACGGGTCGGTTCGGGGCCCCGTTTATTTTGAAAATAGGATCCGCCCCGCCCCGTTAGTGTCACACGACCCGTCCCGGCCCGCCCCGTTTAAATTCCAAATTTTAGGAACCGCCCCGTTTGACCAATATACGGTTCGGGCCGGGTCGGAACCGCGGGTCTTGGACCCGTATGCCCACCCCTAACTGCATGTCCTATTTCTGTTTCTATTATTTAATAACTGTATGTTGTCATGTAGCCCACCGGCCGCTAACAAAAGAATACGACCCACCGACGTCACTGAGACCGTCCGCCTCGGAGCTCCAATGGTCAAAGCCCTGGCTGCCGGGGCTGGTGCTGAAGACTGATTCATCTGGCCGTGAGATCGCTTCCGACCTCCGGTCCTATCCACGATCCTCTGGGAGGTATACTCATGCCTCCGGGCTGCTCTCAACACTGCATCAAAAGTCTGATGCTCAAACTGCTCCACCGCCAATAAAATCTCCAGATGAAGCCCCTGCTGGAACCGCTGGGCTCTATCGAACTCGGTCGCCACCAAGGTGGGAGCAAACCGACTAAGCCTGGAGAACTCGGTCGCATATCCATCGACCGTCCTGCCCATCTGCTTCAGATTGGTGAACCTCGTCTGTAGATCATACCGGGCTACAGCATCAAAATACTTGGTCTGGAATCTCTCCCTGAATACTGCCCATGAAATAGGGGCCACTAATCCATCGGCCTGCGCTGCCCACCAGCTGCGGGCAAGATCTAGTAACTGCAGGCGCACTACGGCCACCTTCTCGTTCTCTGGAGTCTTGGCTGCTTCTAGAATCACCTTTGTGTCCTGAAGCCAAGCATCTGCAGCGATCGCATCTTCACTGCCGTCGAAGAAGGGAGGGTTCAAGCGCTTGAAGCTGTTGGCCGCGCTATTACCCTGATGACCTCCTCTGGTCAAGGCGTCTGCCACCGCCTGGTGCAAGGCATCTCTTCGCCGATCCTGGGAAGCTAATAGCGTCCTGATGAGACCCACCAAAGTGCCATCATCAGGTTCTGCAGGCTGAACGGGCTGAACTGGTGGCTCTCCTTCAGTAGGCATGACTCTGGAGGCTACTCCTGAATGCTGGGCTTGATCTCCAGGTTGTTGCTGGTCCGCGGGAGGTGCTCCGCCTTGCTGATCGGTAGGTCCAGGAACAATGCCGCTGAAGAAGACGACATAGGGAACAATAAGGAAGGACCAGGACAGATCAACGATACAAGTATGTGATCAGGTCAAGATTTTCAGGGATCAAGAGGATACGAGTAAAGATCAAGGACGAATACTGATTGAGACATCTATTCGGTAAACCCTCACATATCTTGATTTACAAGACCTGCATGGGCCACCACTAAAACCATGTCACGTCCCAGAAAGAGCAATACTGGAGAGCGGGGGCTGACATAGCCAGCTACGTATAATGAAATGGAATCCACGTCACTATACGGTCACGGCTGTCTAGATATATGAGGGTTTAACTACAATCCAACAGTCTCCTATGGTCAAGATCAAACCTATTGTCTCAATCACAAGCAAGTAGTAACAGTTATAAGATGTCAGAGCACCAAATATACAATAGTAAGGCGTCCCATACATTACATATTAGATGATCATGAAGCTAGTCGTACAAAATGTCAGGACTAGCAAGAGTTTTAGTCAATACATGATCAACCCTAGGATTTGTCAATCATGTTACAGCCCGTAGGCAGACAGTAAATAAAGGTGCAATACGAGCTAACACGTGCTCGCCGGCTAAACGCCTCAAAAGAATAATTTTACAAATAGAGTGGGAGGACAAAAGAAACCCACTCGTTGCCCTGGTTACGCCTAGTGGTCACCATCGGGCTGGAAGACAGGTGGATCCTCTGTTGCTGCTCCGATATCTGGCCACACAAAACCAGCTGGATCAGACCCCAGAAAGAGCAAGTGCCACAAAGGAGGCTTCACTTAGGAACTAAAAGCAGCATATCACAAATAAATAGTAAAGGTAATTTAAGATAGTGATAACTGAGATAACAAATATATATTGAACACGGAGAAACCATTCAAGTAGCCAGACTGCAACCCTTAAACCAAACAAGGACCGGGGTTGCAATCCTTCGCCTGAATAGAAACCCGCCTCTATTACTATTGATAAGGTAACAAGACAATAAACGAAGAGACGACGCAGAACTGCTCCGGAAGCCAGGATACAACCCTTAAACCAAACAAGGACCGGGGTTGTAACCCTTCGCCTGAACAGAACTGGATCCCTGATCTTTATTGTTAAGGCCAGTATAAATAATCATGGTATTGAAGTAAAGGTAAAACATGACGAGCATGACAGGGGGTTACAATAAGACAATAAACGAAGAGAGGACACAGAACTGCTCCGGGAGCCAGGTTACAACCCTTAAACCAAACAAGGACCGGGGTTGTAACCCTTCGCCTGAGCAGAACTGGACCCCTGATCTTTATTGTTAAGGCAGGCACAATAAGCAGGACGATATATGATAAGATAAACATGGAACTATTCAGATAGCCAAGTTACAACCCTTAAACCAAACAAGGACCGGGATTGTAACCCTTCATCTGAACAGAACTTGGTATCCCATCATTTATCGATACAAGAAATCATGTCCTGATACAATCTTGTACAGGATCAGGATAAGACTAAGCTGGAATAAACTTCATCCAATCAATCACGGTCAATCAAGAGTACGGCTTGATACTTTTAACTAACTAGGGTTATCACAGGCCTAGTTACTAGCAAGATGCAATGAGATTATCCCGACAGCCACAAGCCCTGCAGACCATCCGGTTATCCGGGTCGAATGTCCGTTTATGAAGGGTGCACCACATGACTGTGTGCTGGAAATGTGCCCTACTCGTCGGTAGGCTACAAGTCCGCTGAATGCGCCCAGATAACGGGATTGCCTGTAGCTGGGAATCTCTTCATGACTACTGAATCATTCTAGTTAATTAGCCTTAGTCAATTTCAGTAGGTACCCCTGACCGTGGTACTCAGGGATCCCCATCCTAGACATGATGCAAGACAGTACTAGTTTATTTGTACAAACACAATCGCCCACGGTGTCCAAGTCTTTCATACTTGTCATGTCAGGCTGGCTGTCGTAACAGCATGCCGAGATATATCATGTCAGTTTACTTGTCCAGAGTGCACCACAGCGGGCCACTATCGTGTTCTATTCTTACAATATTATGAATGAGAGAAACTTGCATAAAAATAACTAGAGACATTTCTGCTGCTAAGGAAAAGATCTACAACTTCCACGTTGGGAGTTGGAAGAAATTCGAGCCACAATTTGGTCAATTAGGACATATAACAGTTAGAAATAGTCGAAATATGCATTATGCGGCCTATTCTGTGACATGCATGCAACTGCGACACCATATGCGCCTACTGCGACATGCGCCTCATGTGGCTCAACTGCGACATGATATGCGCCTACCGCGACATGCGCTTCATTGCAACATGCGCCTTCTGCGACATGATATGCGGCTACCGCGACATGCGCTTCATTGCAACATGCGCCTTCTGCGACATGCGCCTTCTGCGACATGATATGCGGCTACCGCGACATGCGCTTCATTGCAACATGCGCCTTCTGCGACATGCGCCTACTGCGACATGATATGCGGCTACCGCGACATGCGCTTCATTGCAACATGCGCCTTCTGCGACATGCGCCTTCTGCGACATGATATGCGGCTACCGCGACATGCGCTTCATTGCAACATGCGCCTTCTGCAACATGCGCCTTCTGCGACATGATATGCGGCTACCGCGACATGCGCTTCATTGCAACATGCGCCTTCTGCGACATGATATGCGGCTACCGCGACATGAGCTTCATTGCAACATGCGCCTTCTGCGACATGCGCCTTCTGCGACATGCTGATTATGCTGCAGATGAACCTAGAAATGACCAGAAATTGTTTTGGCCATAACTTCCTCATCCGAAGCCGAAATCAAGTGAAACAAAAGCCAAAACTGCATGAAATTGAATTCTCTACAACATAGAAACACTAGTTTTCGAAAATAACCAAGTTTTAGAGATCAAAACCAAGAAAAACCGAAAAGTTTACAAACTTAGATCTACAAGAATCCATCCATCAAATTCAAAAATGTCAAGTTCTAAAGAGGTTTAGAATCAAGTAAGGAAGAGAATGGAACAATAAAACTTGAGATCCATCATGAAACAAGTTTGCACTTGCCTAAGCTCTCTCTCTCTCTTTTCTGGTGGTTGAAGAAGTTATGATAGGGAAGAAGAAGAATAATGAAGAGAGAGAAAGGGGAAATGGGTTAATAAAGGGTAGTGGTGGTGGTAGGTAGGGGTTTTCTTTTGGTTCATGATGAACCCACAAGCAAACCAAACCAAGCTAAGCCGAACCAAGCTAAGCCATAACCAATGACATGCCAAAATAACCATGCAGAAAAATACGCAATACGAGTCAAGAATACGTACACGTATACCAAAATACGTAATACGAACTATAGGCATTACAGTAGGACTGTCAGGCCCCTGGCAGTCCTACATATGTGAACGACTGCCACCTCTCTGGCAGTCCTAATCTATGATCGGGACTGCCAGACAGGTGAGTCCTCTGTGTCACAACCCAATTTTTCCGATGCATCAAAGTGTTCTTCGGACGTGGCGGGAAGAGAGTATACAACATTTGATTATCCCGATTATTCCATGTTCAATATTTTTCTACATTAAACACATAATTCAACTTTTTATATGTGAAATTCATGTTTAAAACATTAAACATATATTAATTCGATGACTTACTAATAAATGAGAGAAGTCAATAACCTAGAGTTGAGGAAAAAATTTGGGATAGAAATCAATGACCTAGAGTTGAGAGAAAAATTTAAAAAAAAAATATAGGTTGGAAAAAAATTTGGGGTTAAATTCTTTGACCTAAAGTTGGGGGAGAAGAAAATAGTTGAGGGAGAAAAGAAATGAGTAGAGGAAGAGAGAAAAAGAAAACAAAAGTTGGTATTTATACCTTTGCTTGGGCTAACCCCAAGTAAAAAAAATTGATGGCAAACTTGTAATATTTTGAAACATTTTTGGGCTAGCCCCTAGCAAAAAGGATAGTGCCCTTAGAAAAAACCATTATAGATAAATGTGCATTACATGGACAAATTAACCAAAATGTTTCATGTGACAATTCAAAACTAATATCTAGAAGTGAGAAAAGATGATTTTTTTTTCCTATTCCCACAGAAAACCAGAAAGACAACTACCCATCATCCCCATAAAACATTTTCAAACATCAGTTCTCTCAAATTCAATAACCTCAAACCCACAACAAACAGTTGTTCAATTGCTTTTGCTGCCAACATGCCTAAACAAATAGAACTTGTCAGGGACATCAATAGAGATAATATAGATGAAAATATAAGGATAATGATTGCGATATTACTTTTGGTTAAGATGGACAGTTTGCTCCCATTAAAAGATGGAGAGCAAACTGTCCATCTTAACCAAAAGTAATATAGCTGGAAACTCTTTCGGTAATATATGGTAATATATGCACACACACATTCCTGAAACTGACACATTTACTGCAAGGTTAGCAAAACAGTAGTTATTTTGACCATGAAATTAAAAATCTAGTTTCAAACTATATTGTACATGAATGTGCATTACATGCGCAAATAAAACTAATATAGCCGAGTACGAGGAAGATGATTGTTGTTATTCCCCACATAAAGTCGGGAAAACAACTGCCCATCTCCCAGAACTAATATAGTAGGAAACTCTTTCGGCAATATATGCACAGTAAAGCAAGATATCGATACAGTAGTTAATTTGACCATGAAATTAAAAATCTAGTTTCAAACTATATTGTACATGAATGTGCATTACATGGGCAAATAAAACTAATATAGCCGAGTACGAGGAAGATGATTGTTGTTATTCCCCACATAAAGTCGGGAAAACAACTGCCCATCTCCCAGAACTAATATAGTAGGAAACTCTTTCGGCAATATATGCACAGTAAAGCAAGATACCGATACACACATTCCTACAGTAAAGCAAGATACCGAAACAACATTCATTTACTGCAAGGATGGCAAGATAGTAGTTAATTTGACCATGAAATTAAAAATCTAGTTTCAAACTATATTGTACATGAATGTGCATTACATGGGCAAACAAAACTAATATAGCCGGGTACGAGGAAGATGATTGTTGTTATTCCCCACATAAAGTCGGGAAAACAACTGCCCATCTCCCAGAACTAATATAGTAGGAAACTCTTTCGGCAATATATGCACAGTAAAGCAAGATACCGATACACACATTCCTACAATTTGTATGAATGCTTTTGAGCATGGAAGTAGCCTATCGCTCCAAATTATATGCACAGTAAAGCAAGATGATTGTTGCTCATTTGGCTACTTGACTCTTTTGAGCATGGAAGTAGCCTATCAATCCAAATTATATTATGCATGAATGTTCATCTAACAGGGGCTAGCCCAGTACTTTCAGCAAGAAATGGACACACAACTGACTGCCGGAGAGGATTGTGTAGTACAGAAAGAAACAATTCAAACTGTTGCGGACTTCTGACTATGATCAGCAGATGGACTAAAATGTCTAAGAATACTTCTACTTGCACACTACGAGGAAAATGATTGTTCAGTTTCCCAATGAAAAAGAATAAGAATCCAACAGCCCATCCTCCCCAGAGTTACTGTAGCATGATATACTTTCAGCAAAACAATGCATAAAAGGACCAAGTACCAATACACACAATCCTGCAGGTGGCAAGGAGCTAGAGAACGGAAAGAGAATAGACCGAAAGCAAACATACCTTACTACTTAAGCGAGAAGATGAACAAAATAACTGACCTAAGAAAACAGTGCCTGCTGCAATTTAAAATGATATGCACGTGAAGAAATTTCATTGATTCTCATACATACACTAACTTCTAACAATGTCCTATTGAACAACAAAGATAAGAGTATATATATATATATATATATATATATATATATATATATATATATATATATATATATATTTGATGGTAATGCATTATATACCAAGTCTGCAAAAAAATGTAGGACTATTACAACTTCAGTGGTTCACATATATTGATATACAGCACTAATGGAAAGCAAAAACATGTACAACTTACTAGATTGTGATCTTATACTAATCGTTATCATGAGACTTCCTTTGTTGACCCTAAAAAGAATTCAATACATTAGTCAAATAAGTTGGGTTGCATAAGCCATAACATACTAAAAAAAACAAGGCAAGAGACTTCCACAACAAAATTGACAAGGTGAGATACAATACAAGTGCATGATATAGTTGCAAAGCATTCATAGTGTTATTATAATGCAAAGAAATTCATATTTCACACCAAAACATAAAAATGGCATACCAGTACCAGGGCCGGTCCAGACACTTCAGAGATCTCGGGCAAAAATCAAAATTAGGGCCCTTGTGTATTCCTGAGAGGAAAGCTCTCGTTTCATAGAGTTGCTAAATTCACTTTGTACAATTAAAACTATTATAACAAAAATAAAATGTTAGAAAATAAAGAATTAAAAAATTAGAAAAAAACTAAGTTATCTATCAAACTAAATTTTACTCTAAACATGATTAGATTAGATCTTATTTAAACAATATATACTTGAAGACTGAATCAGGCCCTGGGCTAGTGCACCAAGTGCACTTGCTCTGGGCCCCATATTTATGGGGGGCCCAAAATTAAGTTGATCCTTGTTAGTCATGAAAAAATAAATGAATCCAAAAAGTCATTTATTTATTTATTTATTTATCTAAATGAAGGATAAATGACTAAATACTCCGAGTCCATATCATTCGTGCCATGGAGGTCAGCCACGAAACGCCTTAGCCGGAGGAGCTCGACGGAGAAGAGCCATAGCACTCGAGCTTCGCGCGAAAAAAGAAGAAGAAAACTTCTTCAGATCTGTGGTTTATCCACAAATCATGGGCCGAGCCCAGTATTCCTATGGGAACGGTGCAAAAGACTTGAGCTGAGAAAGGATTTAATAAGAAATCCTTTAGTGAATAAAAATTTGGGGTTTAAATATATTTATAAGGGAACCTTCTAGGTCTAGGTAGTTAGAAAATTAGTTAGGAGTTTGTTAGGGTTGTTGAAGAGGTTTGATAGTTTGTTAGAAGTTAGTTGGGGTGATTAAGCAAGTAGTGAAGGATGTTAGGAAAGTTAACAATTAGTTAGAGGAGTTAGTTAAAATGAACCTTCTAGTCTTCTTTAACATGCTAATTAAGCCTAGAAGAATAATCTAGGAATGTTCCTCCCATATAGATAGGGCTCGCAGATTTAAGGTTTAGCTAAGGAGATTAAATTTCGTGTCACAGTTAATGAGGCCAAGACCTATGCTGAGATGATATCTGTAGCTTAAGGAGTAGAAGTAGACTTGGATCTGAAACCCGAGAGAGGTCGTGATGGAGGCAAGGATCCTAATCTTGGACCGACAGCGCCACAAATGGTCAACACGATACTTTTCAGGATCAGGTTCCCATTCAGCAATAACAGAAGTTTCAAGAGCAAGCTCTTATCCAGTATGCGCAAAAGCAGCATCAGGTTACTTGCAATTTTAGTAAGAGACCGGAACACGGATGGAAGGAATGAGAAGACTTTGGTCTTCATGGAGTGATGGATTCATGATTCTGTTAGTCGCATTTCTAAATTTTGTAAGTATGATCGAGGAATAATGGTCAGAACGACCTTGTAGCATTTCTTTAGTATCGATCATTGTAGTTTCTTTCTTGCATACTTATCCTTGTAATCGTCATTTGATTTTCTCTCTAATCATCATTTGATTTTCAATAAAACAGGTTACTAGTTCTTGATTCTACTTTTGATCGTGCCTAGATAATTTTGATTTTATTCTTGATCGTACCTAGATGATTTTTTTATCGTGCTTAAATTTTAACTTAGTCGTACAAAATTGTGTCATTCTTAAATTTCGAGGACGAAATTTTTCTAAGGTGGGTAAATATGTAACCCTTGTTTCCGAATTTCCTATATTAGTATTTCTCCAAAATCCCTTATTATTTTCTAGGAAATATTGTTATATTTGGTAATTTAGGATGAGGGATGGCAGTTTAGTAATTTTTCAAGGAGGATTAGTATAACATGTGCTTAATTATGTGGGTAACTCCTCTAACTAATTGCTAATCAACTTCCCTAACCTCCTCCACTACTTTTCTAGCCACCCCAACTAACTTCTAACAAACTCTCTAAGCTCCTTAACAACCCTAACAACCTCCTAACTAACTTTCTAACTATCTACAGCTAGAAGATTTCTTTAGAAATCTATTTAAATCCCAAATTTTCATTCACAAAGGATTTCTCATTAAATCCTTTCTCAGCCCAAGTCTTTTGCAAGTCTTTTGCATTATTCCCATAAGAATATATTTAAATGAATCAACTCGTTATTTACAACTCAGAATTCAAAGAGTCGTCTCTCATTAATTTATTTTTGGAAAAAACACACCCTATTCATTTATTTGATTTTATCAAAAATCAAGAAAGAAGAAAATTGCAGCAACTGCTTGGTTGAGAGAACAAGTATTGCCTTCGACGAGATTGTATAGGCCAGTTGTCTTCGACAAGAATGTCTGTATGATAAAATTGAATCAATGAATCATAAGAAGAGGGTGTTTTTACCAAAAAAAATAAATTAAATCAATGTATCATAAGAAGAGGGGTGTCTTCCCCTAAAAATAAATTTGCGAGGGACAGCTCTTTGAATTCTGAGTTATAAATGATTCTTTGAATTCTGAGTTGATAATGACTAATAACCTGCTCATTCCATTAAAAAAAATTAAATGATATTGTTCCGGAGTAGTTAGTCATTTATCCTTCATTGAGATAAAAAAATCAATTAGACTCTTTGAATAGTAGTATTACCTTAGTCACTATCATTTCAATTAACAAGAAACTGCTCATTTATTTTTTTATGACTAAAGGATCAACTTAATTTTGAGGGGCCCATAAATATGGGGCCCGGAGAGAGTGCACTTGGTACACTGGCCCTGGGCCGGCTTTGATGCATACCTACCACCAGATGAAAGCACTCAAATATCTTAAAATACAAAGATGAAGTGTGAAATCAAATGAACTTTCAATTTCAGCTAGGAATGATATATCCATAAATGAAGGTTAGACGTTTGTTCATAACAGAAAATAATACCACAAAATCAAGTAAAAAACAAGAATCCCATTGCCTTCAAATATATCAGCTATGCCATTTGTTCATAACGGAAAGATAGCCCACAAGTTTTCAAAAAATTATATAAAATAATTCAAACAATTATATAAAATAACTACACAAAAATTATCCAAGCAAATAAAAAGAGCTACGAGAACTAAAGACGCCAGTTTGAATTAGTGGGGAAGTCTAGTCTGCAGCCAGAACAGGGGGGCTTTAGGTACTACTCCATCATTTGGCATGTGAATGGTTACTATATCCGGTTACCGGTAGAGGGTAGTAGGGCCTTGCTTGCCTTTTGGATGCAAGACCAACATAATCTTCACATTGATGCCAAGAACCCCCTCTAAACAAGAGAAGAAGTGTTCTTTACACTAGTTCAATACTTTCAATGTACCACTTCAATCTTAAAACAAATTCAAATTGACTGTTAGATAGCAACCAATAGCAGGGGTAGCTTCATAGCTGTCTCAGTTAAACAAAATATATAGGTGAAATAACTTATAACCTATGTAATGCAAATATATACCACCGATTTTGGTGTGGCCATGTGCATTCTGGTGTCATATATATATATATATATATATATATATATATATATATAAATAAATAATATATATATATATAAATAGACACACACAACCATTTAAAAAAATTACTCTCTAGATCAAAATTAAAGACCAATATAATATATGTCTACATGGACATCTTTGGATGCACTATATTGACCATATGGGTTTGTGTTTGGTTCGGGTAAATTCCGGACTAAATTGGTATAACCAGGTCCCCCAAAAGTCGTAGTCTTAATAAATAACTAAATCATTTACCGGGGTCATGTCACAATTTTGACTGGTTTTTCTAGTTGGGACATAGCTTTGGCTAGGCCATCCCTAGCATAATTAATACAATAGTCAAAGCACACAAATATACTATCCGTGCCAAAATTCCTAGTCGATATACATCTCAAAACATAACCATGACTAAAGCTATATATATATATATATATATATATATATATATATATATAGTATTAGGCTATTATAAATATAATCATATATATAAAAAAATGTCCTTAAACCTATTTGGCTGTATAACATCCCAAAATATACAAAATAATTCTAATAATTCATGGCAACCTAACATGGCTCTACCAAGTGGGGTTGGCTAGGTTAGGGTCCAAATATATTTTCTAGTCAAATCGAACCCGGAAAGTCAATCAATGAGTCTCTTTTGTCATTCACAAATAAATAACACATGGAAACTTGCTTGAGTGGCACACCCTTGGCATGTGTGTCGTAGGCTCAAAATAGGTCAAAATCATATATTGGATCAATTGGTTTTGATCTATGTCGAGTTCCAAACTCAAGTTGGAAGTTAGGTTTAGAATTGATGTCAACGGTCGAATGGCCTAAATTTACTCAAAGTTGTGCGAAGTCAAAAGAATGTTAGGGGATAGGTTTGGATGGGACATGATATATCAAATTGAAGGTGAACTTGTCTACTTCAAAACTCATGAAGGTCGTTACGAAAGATTGGCATTTCTTGTGGTCCAAAAATTAAAGCTACGAAAAAAACACCTATAGTCATAATTAATTATTAAAATATAATTTAATAAATATAAAATCATATAAAATAAATGAAAAAATAATTCCCAAAAATTTAGGCCCTTACAATCTACCAACCTTAAAAAAAATTTGTCCTCGAAATTAAAAACAATGCTCACTAATAATGAATCATGCTAACATAACTAGGAATAGCTCAAAGGGGTACGCTATGTCAACACGGTCTCTCCTAATCAAGTAAGTAACAATCAATCTTTAAACAATTTCCAATTCAACATTCCTAACATAAAACAATAAATTGTTACCCCTATTCGCTCCTCCAAGGTAAATTTAAACTCGATCTCCTTCCACTCAAGTTTGTAAACTCCTAATAACCTCATCAATCATTTCAATTATTAATTCACCACTAATGAATTGCATCGTGTCTTGAGGTCTCATGCCCACCTTTGATCACACTAGTCCATCAAACACATGCTGCCATAAAATAATTTTTATAACCCTTGCCCACTAATTACAAAAATCCATACCACTAGACACCTATGACATCTGACATACCTTCTATCTATCAAGCAACCAAAATAAGCAAACTAATTTACACTATAACTTATGAATTTTTGATAAATTCTATAAAGAACGATCATTCGTCACTCCGAAATAGGAAGGGACGAGAAGCAAAAGGTACGAGAAAGCAAAGAAAAAATAGTCGAGAGCAAATGCAAAGTTTAAGGACAGTAGAGTAATTTTTAAAAGAAATGTCAAGGCAGTTGTGGATTGAAATTCCTAACCGAAACGGCTAACTCGGCTTGCATGGGCCAACAAAAATATATCTAACGCTCCAGTCCCAAAATACGTAAGACTAGGAGATCGTATACATGTCAGCTACGTATCGAGAGGACTCCAGCCCAGCTTCAATACGTATTAGCTGTATTGGTCAGGTAGTTGTATCTCTATATCACTATGATAATTCTATATCTCAATCCATTGAGATAATCCTTCGTAAGACCAAGTGTACTAATGTTGGTCAGACACTAATACACTGAATCCCACAGACAACAAGAATAGACAATTTATAATAAAGTGGACGAAACTCTATTACAATTGTTTGAACATGCTTATAAAGAATAAATCTCACAAAACTAGGCCATGTCAGCAAAATAAAAAAATAAAAAATAAGTATAATGTTGGAGGAATAAAATAAAAGTACCAACCAAATATATATGTGAGTCGTCACAACAACACCACCTGGATCAACGAACTTTCTCTGCAAAAGTGACTACCTAGAGAGATCTTCATGTCCTCAGGAAACTAGCAAGGCACATAATATACAAGCCTACTTCAACAATAATAACATGCATGAAGAGACAGAAAATCGTACAAGAAATAATGATTGAAGAATACAAGAATGAAACTTAAATAAAATGGCATGTCGTTGAAAATCTTGCAAATAAACATGACTATGAGCAAATCGGGGTAAACCACAGATCGGTTGGGGCTCACTCCCTATCGGTCACAACTCGATGGGGGCTCACAACCTATATTGAGTCTCTATCGCAGCTCGGTGGGATCTCATAATAGAAAGTGGACAAGTATAGTCATCGTCTATCACAAGGTCCTCGCCTAGAACTATGAGTCAAGTCAATCAAGTCATCTCAGGTCAAGTCAAGTCAAGTCCAAATGGTACATGAGACATAATCGAGTCAATGTCAAGGTATATGTCATATGCTAAGCAATTCAATCACAAGACACATACATGAACAAGATAAGAAAATATGACAAGTAATATAGAAAATGGGAAAAACCTACATGCACGTAAAACTAGAAAATAACAACATGAATCAGAAAAAAAATGTAACCAAGTAAGACATAAAAGAAACATCAGTATAGATATTCATGTAGATACTGTAAAGTTTAGCAAGGTGTACTTGTCTGGTGTAGAATTGTCCACTCCCAAAAAAGCAACTAGTCAAATCAGAAGACATGAAAGCTGAACTTCCACAAACATCCCAGGATGCTGAAACAGACATCAACGATGTTCTTGTCATGAAAAAAATATCAAAGTTTGACCACCCACAAGTCCAATTCTGGACACAGGGGCAAAATAATAATTTTGGATCAAAACAATATCTGCCGTTGAACCCATTTTGCATCAAAAAATTTGCCAGAATCTGTGGTCTCTAAAGTCGACAAATTATATACATATGAGTGTAGTTTTTCGATAAAAACTTAATGGTATGTCCAGATTTAGAATGCGATGAGCCGTGCACAAAATGGCCCTTTGAGTCGAATCGTGGGCCTTCCAAAATAGCGTTCTGGATGACCTTCTCAGAATCGGATCAAACTTGGCTCACAGGACCATAAAATAATACGAGTTCAATGGCACAAATTTCGTCGTGATATGACGAACATGCACAAAATAAATGAGGTTTTTGCAAAGGGACCGATACTGTGTACCGCGACCGATACACCTCGAATTCGTCGTGTACATGCAACCAATTCAAGTTTCGTCAATACCAACACGTCCACAACATTTGTACGCACCTTTTGATGCTCTCGGGTTACAACAAAGTCGTCCGATTTGTCGGAATGACCCCGTACCGGTTGTTCTTTAAAAAATTAAAATTGTTTTCATTAGTTTTTTCTTTGTGATTTTGGATGGATTTATCTCGAAAATCAATAGATGAAATTAAAACCGTAAAAAGTGTTTTGAAGATGTATAGGTTGTCTAAAAAGCTGTTCAGCTAGATTTTAAAAAAATGCAATAGGTCGATAGGAAAGAACCTTCCAAAACTAGTTCATGGAATCTAAATTCTGTTCTATTTGAAACAGTTTTTTGAGATTTTTGGGAAAAGTTTCTGGATGATCTACGTGTTTTATGAAAATCTACTTGAAGGGACTATAAGAGGATAGGGTTGTGCACGTACAAGAGAAAACATTTTGGAATTTGATCGAAGATCGTGGGAGGAATCGTGCCACGAAGTTTGTACGTCAACACGTTGTTGTTGCTGGCCGCGCCCGGCACGCGGTGCTCTGGCATCAGGAGAGGTCGTCGGGTGGTAGGTGGTATCGTGAGCGATCAGGGTTTAGGTAGGGTTAGGGTTTTTTCAATCCTCTCTCCCAGTATCTCGATGTTGTTTAAATAGGAACGGGGGTGCTGTCGATTTGGGGCTGTGTTTTAAATCTCGCGAGATTTTGTTTTGTCTTTATTTTGTTTTTTTAAAAACCTATTATATATGTATACCTAGATACGCATATTTACATATACATATGTTATGATATATTACACAGATATCAGATAAATAAAAGTAAATTTATAAAATTATATAAAAAATATAAGCACATGGTTTTACCTTATATTTATTAATTCTAATTATAAATAAGACTCTACTGTTATATATATATATATATATATATATATATATATATATATATAAAGGCTTATATTTAAAGGCTACGACATTTTGCACGTTGAATGAATAAATAGGGGGGTTTTGGTAGAAATAAAAAATAAATAAAAATAAAAATAAAGGCTTATATTTGTTTATTATGTATACACTTATGTACAAATAAGTATAAATAGCCTAAAAGTCCAAAAATCTAAAAAAGACATATTAAGAGAAACTGTTATCATTTCCAAATTAAAATATCAAAGTAATATCAGATAACATATATATAAAAAAAAAAAAAATATATATATATATATATACACACACACACACACACACACACACAACCATTTATAAAATTACTCTCTAGATCAAAAATAAAAGACCAATATATTATATGTCTACATGGACATCTTTGGATGCACTGTATGACCACATGGGTTTGTGTTTGGTTCGGGTAAAGTCCGGACTAAATTGGTACAACCAGGTCCCCCAAAAGTCGTAGTCTTAATAAATAACTAACTAAATCATTTACAGGGGTCAAGTCACAATTTTGACTAGTTTTTCTAGTTGGGACATAGCTATGGCTAGGCCATCCCTAGCATGCACACAAATATACTATCCGTGCCAAAATTTCTAGTCGATATGCATCTCAAAACTTAACCATGACTATATATATATTTATATATATATATATATATATATATATAGTATTAGGCTATTATAAATATAATCATATATATAAAGAATTGCCCTTAAACCTATTTGGATGTATAATATCCCAAAATATACAAAATAATTCTACTAATTCATGGCAACCTAACATGGCTCTACCAAGTGGGGTTGGCTAGGTTAGAGTCCAAATATATTTTCTAGTCAAATCGAACCCGAAAAGTCAATCAATGAGTCTCTTGTGTCATTCACAAATAAATAACACATGGAAATTTGCTTGAGTGGCACACCCTTGGCATGTGTGTCGTAGGCTCAAAATGGGTCAAAATTATATATTGGGTCAATTGGTTTTGATCTATGTCGAGATCCGAACTCAAGTTAGAAGTTAGGTTTAGAATTACTGTCAACGGTAGAATGGCCTAAATTTACTTAATGTTGTGCGAAGTCAAAAGAATGTTAGGGGACAGGTTTGGATGGGACATGATATATCAAATTGAAGGTGGACTTGTCTACTTCAAAACTCATGAAGGTCGTTTCGAAAGATTGGCATTTCTTGTGGTCCAAAAATTAAAGCTACAAAAAAAAACATCTATAGTCATAATTAATTATTAAAATATAATTTAATAAATATAAAATCATATAAAATAAATGAAAAAATAATTCCAAAAAATTTAGGCCCTTACAATCTACCAACCTCAAAAAAATTTTGTCCTCGAAATTAATAATAATACTCACTAATAATGAATCATGCTAACATATCGAGGAATTGCTCAAAGGGGTACGCTATGTCAACACGGCTCTCCTAATCAAGTAAGAAACAATCAATCTTTAAACAATTTCCAATTCAACATTCCTAACATAAAAACTATAAATTGTTACCCCTATTCGCTCCTCCAAGGTAAATTTAAACCCGATCTCCTTCCACTCAAGTTTGTAAATTCCTAATAACCTCATCAATAGTTTCAATTATTAATTCACCACTAATGAAGTACATCGTGTCTTGAGGTCACCTACCCACCTTTGATCACACTAGCCCATCAAACACCTGCTGTCATAAAACAATTTTTATAACCCTTGCCCACTAATTACAAAAATCCATACCACTAGATACCTATGACATCTGACATCCCTCCTATCTCTCAAGCAACCAAAATAAGCAGACTAATTTACACTATAAATTATGAATTTCTAATAAATTCTATAAAGCACGATCATTCGTCACTCCGAAATAGGAAGGGGGTACGAGAAAGCAAAGGAAAAATAGTCGAGAGCAAATACAAAGTTTAAGGACGGTAGAGAAATTTCTAAAAGAATTGTCAAGGCAGTTGTGGATTGCAGGGCCGGTCCTGAGTTAATGGGGGCCCTAGGCAAATTTTTAAAATGGGGCCCATATATAATATAAAAAAATTGAACTAAAAAATGATACAACCAAGGCTAGAACCTAGGACCTCTTGTGTACAAGTATAACAAACTACCACTACACCACAAATGTTTTATGATAAAAGAAGATCATATTATATATTAGTTCTATTTTCAATATAAGATTACTAATATATATATATACATTTAAATTAATTTTTTTGGGCCCCCAAATTTCATGGGGCCCTGGGCGGTCGCCCTGGCCGCCCTGGGCCAGGGCCGGCCCTGGTGGATTGAAATTCCTAACCGAAGCGGCTAACTCGGCTTGCATGGGCCACCAAAAAAATATCTAACGCCTCAGTCCCAAAATACGTAAGACTAGGAGATTGTATACATGCCAGCTACGTATCGAGAGGACTCCAGCCCAGCTTGAATACGTATTAGCTGTATTTGTCAGGTAGTTGTATCTCTATATCACTATGATAATTCTATATCTCAATCCACTAAAGAGTATTTTTGTCATTTTTCATTTTAGAATATTTTAGAATATTTTTATTTATTTATAATATTATTTTGGAATTGTTTATTTATTTATTGTATTATTTTGGGGTTATTTGAGTCGGATTCGAATTTCAACTCATTCCGACTTGTATTGGGGACCCGGGGTAGTATTGACTCTAGCGGACCCACACACTAGTTATCCATGGCCCACATGTTAGTTATTTTAGTTAGTGACTAGGTTAAATTATTTTGGTTATGATTAATTAGATTAGAGTTAGTTGGAATGACTAAACTAAGTCACGCACGCTACGACACGAGACTTTCCTAAACCATAATTCACATTTCACATTTTCTGAATCACCTATTCCAATTCACGTAATCGATCACAAGGTCGTCTGACTTAACAATATGCCACGCTCCGATTTCACGCGAGTCCGATTATCCACGGTGGGCATGAAATCACCATGCAACGCTCCCGCGGAATAATTATTCTCATCGGGGCATAACTCTTGTCTTGTGTCTAGACTAGTTCATTCTCGATGCACGGATTGGACCTACTCAATCCTCAAGTTTCATTCAATCACCGATCGCAAGTCCTAACATCTAGGAGAACACTTTCAAATATGGAAGAGAAAAATCACCCTCAATCTACAACTGGTGGACGTCGATCATATGGTGATTGAGACTGAACCAACAATCCCAGAAGGACCGACGACTCCAGAAGGTGGTACAGTAGATGCGATTGCTGCTGCACAAGTCAAATTGACCAAATAGAGAAGGGACAATAGTCTTTGTAGGCTATTGATTCTGAATGCAATGGAGGACTCCCTGGCAGAGTCATACTCCAAGAACACTTCTGCCAGGGACATCTAGGAGTCCTTGAAAAAGTTGTATAAAGACGACGACAAGAGATCGAAAATCTTCATCGTCGAGAAGTACCACAAGTGACTCTTCGAAGATGAAAAGGCAATACTGCCTCAAGTAAAAGAGTTCTTAAAGTTGCGCCAGAAGCTAGAAGACAAGAAAATGCCCCTCGTCGACAAGTTTTTCGTTGGAGGGATTGTCTCTAAACTTCCCGCTGGATGGAGTACATTCTATGCAAGAATGCACCAGAAGAAACTGGATATCAGCTTGGAAGATCTCCTTCAAGAGATCCATGTTGAGGACGAGATGTGTTCTCAACAGAGGATGGACACTCTGTCCAAACAGTTGTCCAAGGCCAACCTTGGGCAGACGAGAGAACCCAAGGGGAAGCAGGTGGCTTCTCATCACAAAAAGTAGGATTCCACTAATCTGAAAGTGAAGGGTCCTTCATTCAAGCAACAGAAGTCCAAGTCCCACGTGACTTGCTTCAATTATGGCAAGAAAGGCCACTACAAGAGTGAATGCAGATCCAAGCCCAAACAATCAGAGAAAGGTGAGCCTAGTAAGGTTTCTAACCTCGTTGCTATGATCGCTTAGGTCACAACTGTGGGGACTGACTCTGACTGGTGGATAGACACCGATGCGACTTGTCATGTCTGTTCTGGGAGGGAATGGTTAGTCACGTACCAGCCAACTTCTGATAAGGTTGTCATGGCGAACCAGGCCTAAGCTGAAGTTCTTGGGATCGGAACTGTGGAGCTGAAACTCACTTCCGGAAATACTCTGACGCTCCAAGGAGTAAAACATGTTCCGGTGATTGCTAAGAACCTGATCTCTGGGAGTCTGCTTAGCAACACAGGCTTGAGGATGGACATTAATGTTGGTCAGATGGAGATGTCCAAGAAGGAAACATACTTTGGAAAGGCTTATCAAACCGAAGGGATGTTTAAAATTCAGCTTGTAAACCAGTCTAATAATATCAATGCAATCGCTCTTTCTGATTATTCTCTTGAGTTGTGGCATAATAGGCTAGGACAGGTTCATTGTAAAAAAATAAACAAAATGTCTAGTCTAGGACTTATCTCCAAATGTGGGGGTAAGGTAGAAAAATGTGAAGTATTTGCTCAGACAAAGATCACTAGAAAACCCTTTCATCGGGTCAATCGAAGCACAGATCTTCTGGAGTTGGTTCACTCTGATATCTGTGACTTCAAATATTTCTCCATAGATAATTGTCCCCATCATACTCAAGAAACCTCCTGAATTTCATTGTGGGAATCACCACATGTACATCAGAACATGCCCGAAACACAAAGCAGTAATAATAATGACAGAGACACAACTGACAATCAAGCTAAATAGGCTCTAATCAATTTCAAATACAGGTAATAGTGTTAACCAGTTGTTTTGGCCACAGGTCAATGTGTGGAGTCT
Source organism: Iris pallida (assembly GCA_029216955.1). NCBI lineage: Eukaryota > Viridiplantae > Streptophyta > Magnoliopsida > Asparagales > Iridaceae > Iris > Iris pallida. The sequence continues at coordinate 1,422,625 of JANAVB010031416.1, read as the reverse complement.
TGTTAGGAAAGGCATTAGATGTGGCTGACACCAGAAAGTCTCCGCCATTATTAGGAAGGACTCCACAAGAAGCAAACTCAAAATATACACATGGATAAGTTAAACAGAAGGGAAGGGACACTACTATTACAATTAAATAAAACGTACTTTAACCAATGGAAAGGGCTACTACTATTACAATAGAGGAAAGGAGAGTGAAAAGGAAACTAGAAACGACACTATCAAGAACTCTTTGAAAGAGACGCAAAAACAAATAAAACATACTTTAGCAAAAGTTGAATAGCACTAGCACACAGATACAGAAATGGCATTAGCAAGGAGAATCAAATAAGAACCTAACCTGCCTTAAAGAACATGTCTCACTGCAGAGTCAATATACTCATTTACAGGCTGACCAGAAGAATCGTGTAGCCATCTTTGAACTTCATAGCTTTAGCATGCTGAGCCCCAAGTTTTCCACTCACAATTACCTGTAAGATATATACAAGTTACATGAGATAGATATAAGTTACATGTTCCATAGCTCCCAAAGTCTCCATGACAAACCTCAAAACAACATAGCAGGCCGTGGACCAAAACAAGGATTAGTTGCTGCAATCACCATTACAGGAAGGATTAGTTATATAGGGTAAACTTAGAAGATTATATTCGTCATAAAACTGTAGGCAGTGATCCTCCAATGGTCCAACCAAAAAAAGATTAACATAGTCAAGCCATTCAAAGCCAATATTTATTTGTGTAGAGAACAGGAGCCAAGTAACCAAATATAGGAGTAAATTCCAAACTCCAAGCATACGAACAGGATGCAGGAAGCCTGACAGACTCACTATTTTGCTATATGAGCAACAAATAACCTCCAAACTAAAAATATCCATAGTAGCTGGGAGGAAACAATCAGTGCTCAAAGCTCAGCATAAACTTTAAAAGCAAGATGCGAGAATTTCTGGGAACAGTACTCATCATAGGCTAAACCGAAATATATTGGTCAAAGTTCAGAACATATAGATTTATATGACCCTGAGTATCACCCCCTCTTACTGCAATGCACATGAAATTTAATTATAAATCCAACTTGTTAAATTAATACTAGGATAAAAGTATTCAATAGAACAACTGAGGAACATTTGGCGAAAGAAATTGATCGGACGACTTAAGCTTCTTCAGACATTTATATTTACTAAACAAGAGTACTTTACATCGGTAAACAGTCTCTTGTGTACAAAATATGTTGTCAGGCAATGTTTAATGACTACTTAGCACGGATGGCAATGATGTAGGAATGTTCTAACACATAATGCTATAGAAAAACACATTTCAACAATAGATTGTAAAAGCTTCAAATAGCAAAAGAAAAACATCTATAGTAGTCAAGTTTATGAAAGTTACTCGGCTGCTGGCAACGACTGCGCAAAGGCATTAGAAAATGGTTATGAGATAGGCAACAAGAATAGTCTATTTGCTTTATAGAAGACAATCCTTGATAAAAAAGCTAATGTCATGAACGCATTCTAGCGTTGTCTCATGGCCATATTAGCATGTATGGCAATGATTTAGTCATCTTCCAACACATAGTTTGTATAGAATAGCCTATTTGCTATATAGATGGCAATCCTTGATAATAATAAAAAAGGTGGGCTCAACAATATATTTAAACACTTTATTCACTTTAATTTCAATAAATAAAAGCTGGCATTTTACATCTTTAAACTAGTCTTCTGACAGATACAATTACATATTCATGTTATATAACGGGGATTAACTTCTCCCTCAGCGTTTTAAAAAAATTAATTACTTCAAAGAAACTTATTTGTAACCCAAAAAGAGAAACTTAATTATTAAGTTGAACTATATAAAGTTCTCATTGTTGCAAGGCACAAATCAACAAATGCAAAAACATTTTCTTCAAAACGATCTTGTTATGTGATAAATTGCTTATGATCTATCTCCACATGGATCACGACCATTCACCATGTGTGACATGACAGTCATCTTGGAGCTTGGTTCTCCGAAACAGAAACAAAAATATGTTTTAACCATCTAGCAAAAACAAAATTTGCTAACTATCCATCATTAAACTAACCATCAACTATGCAGAGGTAAAAGAATACAATCAAGTGGTAATGTTGCTACATACAGATAAGAGCATAGGGACTCGTATAAGAAAAGGCATGTAGAATGTGTCATAGAAAATATATCGCCAACCAAGCTAATGAAAAAAGCTTGTTGTCAGCGTTTGATATCAGCGACAAATACATCCAACAGCTATAAATTTTATTTACTTCGGCAATGTCTATATACTCGTATAAGCAACAATAGACCTATGTAACTATGTTCATTGGTTACGAATACGGCATGACACAGAAGGGGACGGCAACAATTTTTTATGTGCCCTAGCATAGCTTAGAGTTGCTGCTTCATTCATGTCTGAAACATTTATGTGTCAACACAAGGACAACATGAACACATCATCTGTTTTAGAGCATCCATGCTTCAACTCAACAAGCTAATAGCTATCTTGGTCAAGGAGTAGTGAGTACCCACCAAGTTTCCTATGACCCACCTTAACAAAACTTGGAGGTGCTCCTTATGGCATATCCCAAATTTTCATAGGAAAAAAAAGTAAAAAAACAATATTAACGCTGATTCAAAATAAAAGTTACATATTATAAATCAACAGAAAATATCTTTGGACAGCAAGTCCTCCAAGAAGCTTATAACACGGACTCAGCCTGAGCAATAGCACAGAGACCCCTATTGTTCACCTTCTCAGCATAAAGTCCACTATTCTACAGAAAATTTAATCTTTTCTGGACGACTGAAGTCAGTTCCCTTATACTTTTCCTTCTCGTCTGAAGACGAGCCATGAATGTCGTAGTTACTACACCATTAGAAACATTGCAAATACCTTTCTTTGATTATATGACGTACATAACTAAACTAAAGAACCACCAAAATTCTAAATAACCCAAGAAGCACTTTTTTGGAAATGGACTACATACAAATGGTGTTTGGTTGGATGTAATTGGAAATAAACGTAACATTTGATGTAGCATTTTCACCAATTTCAATGTTTGGTATGATATAAATGGTGGAATTGGTACAACAAATGGTGTGGCCAAAATGGCCACAACACAACTTACGGCAACAAATGCAATACCATTCCACCATTTTCAGTGATTCTCTTCATTCAATGCAAACAATGGATTTCTATATACAGCACCAAAAGTTACAATAGCTCGTGCTAATTACATCATTCCAAACAATCAATTTGTAAATACTACAACATCATTTACATGCAACCAAACAATGAATTTGCAATGCCACTTACAACAGTATTTACATGTAACCAATTAATGAATTGGCAACACAACTTACAACAACAAATGCTACATGTGTTGCATGGATTTCCATTTACGAGCAACCAAACAGCCCTTTTTAAGTGGAGATTGTGTACTATGTATGGATGTAAGCTAGCAGGGAAAGAAAGGAAATGGTAAGGAGTGGGGACCCGTCTATTCTTGCAAATGGGTTAATTAGAACTAGCCAGACCCACAGCCTCTAATGATCCTCACACTCCTTGCAAAAGGCATCTATGGAGGCCCCGTCGCATCACTAAAAAGAGAGCTTATAATAAATGAAAAAATATATACAGTTCTTTCCTACTTTCCTCCTTGGGGAAAGTGGAAACTAAAAAAAAATGTCAGTAGAGAGAAAAAATGGATATTTTGTTGTTTAGTGCGAAAGAAATTGTTGTGAAAAGCAATCTCTTCACTGGGTTTTTTAGGCCCGGCTCGAACCAAGGACTCCTTGTTATCCCTCACCAACACCCACCGGCTAGGTCACCCATGGCTACACAACTAAGTGATATGGTTTTAAGACAATGGGTGGCCCAGCGGTTGGGGCTGGTGAGGGTTATTGGAGAGGTCCTAGGTTCGAGCGAGGAATAAAAACACCAGTTTTTTTGTTTCCACTTCTTTCCAAGGGAAGGAGGAAAGTAAGCAAGAATTTGATCATTTTTTCTATCCTTTTGCCCTCTTCTCTTTCATCTCTCTTTTGCTTCTTAAGATGCAAGTAGGCACGCGTAGCATGTAAAATCTACACTTCTTGGGAGACGGAAAAAGTTAATCCAATTGCAGGAATTGCAAATCCAAGAAGTGCGCCTTTCATGCTTTTTTAGACATCTTAAAGTCAAACAACCCAAAAGTGGCCAGAAATGGCCAACTTCTTCCACTTCTTGCATCCAAACAGCACCTGAGTGATAATATCATTGCAAAATTTGTCTCTTAATGAATCAATTAACCAAGAATCCACAAAAATCCTAACCACCACTACAAGGAACCATAGCAAATACGAACCTTTTCAGAAATACTTAGGTCAGTTCTCTTCTCTGATCCTATCCATCCACTAAAAATTATCCACAACTTTTGCTAGAAAGATTTAAGTGCTAGAAAAAATCGAATGGCCTAACCTTCGACTAGAATCCCGAGTCTTTAAAAGAAACCCTGGAAAAATGAATCATTTCGGATCCACCAAATTCAATTTGCTGATCCTTCCTACTATATCAAACCCTAATCCATGAGCGAGCGAGAGAGAACCTAATCCATGAGAAAAATAAATTAGATATTTTCTAAACTGCCAAATTCAGTTCGATGATCCTCCTTCCCGATTAACATATGCAATCAAACATCTTTCAAACGAAAGACTCGTGAACCCTAGAAAACTTGAATCTTTTCTAAACTATCAAACTCGTCTCGCTGATTCTTCTCCCAAATTAACATGTACCACCGGAAACATAACAAAAAGAAACCCTAAATCGTTGAAAATAAACTCGAAAGAGTCAAATTTTACCAAGTGCATTCTAGGTCCGAGTGGCTCTGATGATGATCTCGGTCCTCATCAGCGTGACCCTGACCTCCACGCAGATTTAGCCGTCCTCGGAGAGCTCCCTCGTCAGGACCTACCACCAGATGATATACAAGTGCATGATATAGTTGTAAAGAGTTCAAAGTGCTATTATAACGTGAAGAAATTCATATTTCACACAAAAAAATCAAACTGCATACCTACCAGCAGATGAAAGCACTCAAATAACTTAAAATGCAAAGATGAAGAGTGAAATCAATTGAGCTTTCAAATTCAGCTAGGAATGATGTAACCGTAAATGAAAGTTAGACGTGTAGTTTTCAGCAATAGCAGTAGAGAATACAGAAAATAATATAAGGATTTTGCCAACTTTAAAAGAAGGTTTTAGGCCAGAAAATGAAGTAAAAAATAAGAATCCCATCGACTTTAAATATATCAGCTATGACAATTGTAAATGAAGCAAAGATAGGCCGCAAGTTTTCAAAAAATTATATAAAATAACTACACAAAAATTATCGAAGCAAATAAAACGAGCAACGAGATGCCAGATTGAAGTAGCTGGGAGCCTGGGATGTCTAAGTATGCAGCCAGAACAGGGGGGCTTAGGTACTCTTCTTCATCCTTTGGCATGTGAATGGTTACTAGATCTGGCAGAGGGTAGCAGGGCCTTGCTTGCCTTTTGGTTCCCAACCCAACATAATCTTCACATTGATGCCAAGAACCCCCTAAACAAGAGAAGAAGTGTTCTTTACACTAGTTCAATACTCTCAATGTACCACTTCAATCTTAAAACAAATTCAAATTGACTATGTTATATATCAACCAATAGCAGGGCTAGTTTCAAAGCTGTCACAGCCAAATAAAATATATAGGTGTAATAACTTATAACCTATGTGATGCAAATATACCATCGTTAGTGTGGCCATGTGCATTTTGGTGTCTTCGTCGTAATGGCATGTTCAACACAGACGCAATACTTAGTTTAGTGTGTAAGTAATATTTGAGCAAATGGCATAAAATAGATATCATGTAGACTAGTTGGACATGTGAGATAATGGTCTCCATCATACTCAAGAAACCTCCTGAATTTCATTGTGCGAATCACCACATGTACATTAGAACATGCCCGAAACACAAAGTTAACGTAGTAATATAGTCACAGACACACAACTGACACTCAAGCTAAATAGGCTCAATTCAAGTTCGAATACAGGTAATAGTGTTATCAGTTGTATTGGCCACAGGTCAATGCATGGACTCATGTTAGGAGAGGCATTAGATGTGGTTGACACCAGAAAGCCTCCACCATTATTAGGAAGGACCCCACATGAAGCAAACTCAAAATATACAAACAGTTAAGTTAAACTGAAGGAAAGGGCCACTACAATTACATTTGAGGAAGGAAAGTGAAAAGGAAAATAGAAATACCACTATCGGAATTCTTTCTCAAAGAGACTCAACTAGTAAATAAAACATACTTTAACCTAAGGAAAGGGCCACTACTATTACAATAGAGGAAAGGAAAGTGAAAAGGAAAATAGAAATAACACTATCAAGAACTCTTTCTGAAAGAGACCTAACTAGCAAATAAAACGTACTTTAACAAAAGTTGAATAGCACTAGCACACAGATACAGAAATGGCATTAGCAAGGAGAATCAAATAAGAACCTAACCTGCCTTAAAGAACATGTCTCACTGCAGAGTCAATATATTCATTTACAGGCTGACCAGAAGAAATAAGATAGTCTTTGAACTTCATAGCTTTAGCATGCTGTGCCCCAAGTTTTCCACTCACAATAACGTAAGATATATATAAGTTACATGAGATACATATAAGTTACATGTTCCACAGCTCCCAAAGTCTCCATGACGAACCTCAAAACACCATAGCAGGCCCTGGACCAAAACAAGGATTAGTTGCTGCAATCACCATTACAGGAAGGATTAGTTCTATAGGGAATCTGATATGTTAGAAGATTAGATACGTCATAAAACTGTAGGCAGTGATCCTCCAATGGTCCAACCAAAATAAGAATTAACATAGCCAGTGTCAAGCCATTCAAAGCTAATATTTATTTGTGTAGAGAACAGGAGCCAAGTAGCCAAATATAGGAGTAAATTCCAAACTCCAAGCATATGAACAGGATGCAGGAAGCCTGACAGACTCACTATTTTGCTATATGAGCAACAAATAACCTCCAAGCTAAAAATATTCATAGTAGCAGGGAGGAAACAATCAGTGCTCAAAGCTCAGCATAAACTTTAAAAGCAATATGCAATAATTTCTGGGAACAATACTCGTCATAGGTTAAACCGAAATATATTGGTCAAAGTTCAGAACATTTAGATTTATATGACCCTAAGTATCACCCCCTTACTGCAATGCACAATAAATTTAATTATAAATCCAACTTGTTAAATTAATACTAGGATAAAGTATTCAATAGAACAACAGATGAGCATTTGGCGAACTTAAGCTTCTTCAGACATTTATTTTACTAAACAAGAGTACTTCACATCTGCAAACAGTCTCTCGTGTACAAAATATGTTGTCAGGCAATGTTTAATGACTATTTAGCATGGACGGCAGTGATGTAGGAATGTTCCAACACAGAATGCTATAGAAAAACGCATTTCAATAATAGATTGCAAAAGCTTCAAATAGCAAAAGAAAAACATCTATAGTTGTCAAGTTTATGAAAGTTACTCAGCTAATGGCAACGACTGCGAAAAGGCATTAGAAAGTAGTTATGAGATAGGCAACAAGACACTCATGTGAACATGTTTGCTAAAATAAAATAACAAAGGGTCTGGTATGAAAAAAAATTGAAAACCCAATATATTGCCAAGGAAAGTCGATGAAAAACATGTAGCCAAACAAGCTCATGTCATGAGAGCTGTCTAGCATTGTCTCATAACCATATTAGCATGTTAGGCAATTATGTAGTCATCTTCCGACACAAAGTTGGTACAGAAAAACCTATCTGCTTTATAGATGACAAGCCTTGATCAATAATAAGGTATTAAGGTGGCTCGACCATATATCAAAATGAACATTTTTTCACTTTATACAATTCTAGAAAACTTACATGTACATCTTCATGTTGCCACTTTTTAACACATACAATCACAAATTCAAGATATAGAGTGGGGTTAATTTCTTCTTCACCATTTCAAAAAAGATCATGGAACAACATGTTGCCAAACAAGCAAATGTCATGACCGCATTCTCGCATTTTCTCATGATGATATTAACATGTATGCAATGCTTTAGTCATATCCCGACACAATGTTGGTGGTACAGAATAACCTATTTGCTTAATAGATGACAAGCCTTGACCAATAATAAGGTACTGATGTGGGCTCAACCATATATCAAAATGAGCATTTGTGCACTTTATACATTTCTAGAAAGTTTACATGTTACATCTTCATCTTGTCACTTTTTAACAATATATACAATTACAAATTCATGATATAAACTGGCGGTAATTTTTCCTCACCATTTAAGAAAAGCTCGTGGACAAGACAAGCTAATGTCATGAAAAGCTCATTGACAAGCATATTGGCAAACAAGCTAATGTCATGAAAGATCGTGGACAAGCAAGTTGCCAAACAAGCTATTGTTGTAGACGCATTCTAGCACTGTCTCATGACCATATTAGCATGTATGGCATTTATTTAGTCATCTTCTGACACAAAGTTGGTACATAATAACCTATTTGCTTTATAGATGACAAGCCTTTATAAAAAAAAATAAGGTGGGCTCTCAACAATATATTTAAACACACTTTTTCACTTTAATTTCAATAAATAATAAAAATAAGCTGGCATTTTACATCTTTAAACTAGTCTTCTGACAGATACAATTACATATTCATGATATATACCAGGTATTAACTTCTCCCTCGCTGTTTAAAAAAAATACTTCAAAGAAACTTATTTTGTAACCCAAAAAAGAGAAACTTAATTATTAAGTTAACGATATAAGGTTCTCATTGTTGCAAGGCACAAATCAACGAATACAAAAATATTTTCTTTAATATGTGATAAATTGCTTATGATTATCACATGGGTCACGACCATTCACCATGTGTGGCATGTGGTTATCTTGGAGCTTGGTTCTTTGAAAAATATGTTTTAAGCATCTAGCATAAATTTTTTTGCTATCCATCCATCTTTAAACTAACCATCAACTATGCATAGATAAAAGAAGACAATCAAGCGGTAATGTTGCTACACACAGATAAGAGCATAGGGACTCGTACAAGAAAAGGTATGTAGAATGTGTCATAGAATATATATTGCTAAACAAGCTAATGAAAAAAACTTGTTGTCAATGTTTGATATCAATGACAAAAACATCCAACAGCTATTTTACTTCGGCAATGTCTATATACTCGTATAAGCAACAATAGACCTATGTTCATTGGTTAGTAAGGCAGTCAAAGGCACACTTAAGGCGCGCGCCCGAGCGAAACAAGGCGCATATATATATATATATATATATATATATATATATATATATATATATATATATATATAATTCACATCAGATTTCTACATTGATAAACATGTGTTTTTGGCGCTCCCGAGTAAAGCATGCAGGCAAGTGTAGCATGTAAAATCTACACTTTTGGGAGACAGGGAAAAAGTAAATCCCAAGAAGTGCGATTTTCATGCTTCTTAGACATCGTGAAGCCAAACGACCCAAAAGTGGCTAAAAATGGCAAGAATCTTCCACTTCTCGCATCCAAACCGCACCTAAGTGATAATATCATTGAAAATTTTGTTCTTAAAATTAATTAATTAACCAACGAATAGCCAAAAATCCTAACCACCACTACATGGAACCATAACAAATATGAATCTTTTCACAAATACCTATGTCAGTTCTCTGATGTTTTCAATCCACCTAAAAATTATCCACATCTTTTTTCTAGAAAGAGTAGAGTGCTAGAAAAAAACAAGTGACCTAACCTTATACTGGAATCCTGAGTCTTTAAAAGAAAGACTATAAGAAATGAATCATTTCGGATCCACAAATTCAATTTGCTGATCCTTGCCACTATAATAAACCCTAATCCACGAGCGACCGAGAAAAATAAATTAGATATTTTCTAGACTGCAAATTCAGTTCGGTTCTCGCTGATTCTTCTCCCAAATTAACATCTACCACCGGAAACATAACAAAAGAAAACCAAAATAAACTCGAAAGAGTCAAATTTTACCGAGGGCATTCTAGGTCCGAGTGGCTCTGATGATGATCTCGGTCCTCATCAGCGTGACCCTGACATCCACGCCGATGTATCCGTCCTCGGAGAGCTCCCTCGTCAGGACCTCGTGAAAGTCCGCGAAGAAAACTCTGTCGGCCACGGACTGGTAGAAAAATGGAGGAAAAATTATCGATTTTGTCGATCGAGAGGGAATGCGAGAACGGAGGAAGAGAAAGATCGCACCTTTCGTTTTTTGCTTATTTGAGTCGCCATTGCCGGAAAGAGATTGAGATATTTGGGGCCGCCGCCCTTCCTCATTTGAGTATTTGGGAGTTCTAAAACCCTGACCCTAATTTGTTTTTGTTGAAATTGGAGAAGTAGAGTTGGTATTTGAAATAAATTTTTAGGGTTAGGGTTCACGTTCTACGACTAGGGTTGATAGTTGTTTGTGTATGTAGGAAAAAACTTTGATACGGATATCAAAACTTTGATACCCTCTATGTATGACATGTGGGGTCCCTTCCTCTTCGTAAAACGTGTATACATACATATATATATATATACACATAAACATTGAGGGGACCCACTTGTCATACATAGAGGGTATCAAAACTTTGATATGATACCCCTTCGGTATCAAAGTTTTACTCGTGTATATAAATAGGAACTATAAAAGTGTTAAGTGAGATTTGTGTATGCATTACTTTATACACATTACTTAGTAAATGCACGTGTATAATAACGTATGATAATAATATTATTCAATTATAATCAAATATTTTTTCTAATTAATATGTTTAAGGTGTGAAATATTTTTCTTATTCGGTTGAGTTCGATTTTCTATGTTGGCATATTTAAAAAAAAAAATTATAATAACGTATGATAAGAATATTATTCAATTATAGTCAAATATTTTTCTAATTCATGTGGTTAAGGTGTGAGGTCTTTTTCTTGTTTGGTTGAGTTCAATTTTCCATATTGACATATTTAAACTTTTTTCAACAATTTTTTTACATAATTTTTTTTTAATAAAATGGATCATGATATACATACGGCTTAGACGGCTCAAAAGTGAGCTTTTTGAAACCTCATTATATAGTAGAAAATGAAGTGGAATATAAAAGTATATATTGTCATGTTTTCTATGAGGGATGAGTTATCCCCAATGTGCCCCAAGAAACAATTTCTTTTAACACTCAAAATTATTTTGCACACAATTATAATACAAGTTCTTTTTTTATAAATGAAATTTAAATGCAAGAAGAAGTTACTTTACTCCAATATGTTGTACACATAAAATCGTAACATTTCTTAAAACCTCCCATTTTTCTTTTATCTATGAATGGCGAGAGAGACGATTGATAGGGGTGACTGAAACGATAATCTAATTCTCGACTTTTTTCCACGTAGATTCAGACAAAAGATAGAGAGCATAGCTGACTCCGCGGGTCTACGCTAGGGCCTCCTCCCCTAAGGAGGCCTCCATTTTTTTTTAACTAGCATTTTCTTTTTTTACCAACAAAAACTATGGACCGGGGGAAGGTAATGGCTTCTTGGAGAAATATCAAATATATATATATATATATATATATATATATATATATATATATATATACTAGCATATGTGCACGTACCTTGCACATATTTTAACATTTTTTAATTAGTTTAGGAAGATCAAAGGGTAGTCTTCCTAATTACTATGTTGTCCTTATTAAAATTAATGAACTATTTTTAATTAGTATAAGTATGTAAGGGTATTTTCGGAATTCAAAAGTTTCACCATCTAAATTTTCCTATTATATAGTAGAATAGATTAATGAACTATTTTTAATTAATATAAGTATGTAAGGGTATTTTCGGAATTCAAAAGTTTCACCATCTAAGTTTTCCTATTATATAGTATAATAGAATAAGTATGTAAGGGTATTTTCGGAATTCAAAAATTTCACCATCTAAGTTTTCCTATTATATAGTAGAATATATATATATATATATATATATATATATATATATATATATATATATATATATATAACGTAACCCGTAATTCTAAACCGTCTCTTCATCTCCTCTCTCTCCCACGAAAAAGTCTGGAAAAAAATTGTCTCTCCCTCTCCTCTTAGTTTGTATAAAATATGTGATATAATTGGCATAGAATAATGGGGACAACGGATCTGCTCTCACAATTTTGAGTTAACAAGACACAATAAAGATTCTAAGCTAATTCATTTGCAAGGAGACGAATCACAGGAGGACTAGCTACAATAAATAGCCCAAGTGTGCATTTGTGAAGGACAAGTCATAATAGTGAAATAAAGTGGCTAATTCAATAGAGGGACGAAGACAATCAACTTCACATTGTCGTTTGGTTGGCGGAATCTCCCGGTTGGGAAAGGAAAGTGATTACTTTCCTATGTTTGGGCGTCCAAGGAATTGAGGAGGAAAGGAAAGTGATTCCCAATGGAAGGGAAATTAGGGGGGAAAGTGATTCCATCCATTTAAGGAAGGAATCACTTTCCCACATTGAAGTATTCACTTTCCTTTCCAAATTCCTTGGCATTGCCAAACATCGGAAAGGAAAATCAATAGGAATTAAAGTTTCCCAAAGGAAAGGAAATGAAAAGGAATTGATTTCCTTTCCCTTCCATTCCGCGAACCAAACGAGGCTTGTGAGTTTATAAAAAAAAAAATGGTTGCCATATAGGAATGACAAGCTTTCATTTAAAAAATTCTTCTCCAATGCAAATGTAGAATAAATCATAAAGTTGACATGGCAAGGACAATGTGAAGTTGATTGTCTAGATCTAGACAATGCACTTCACAATGACTTTGTCACCACATCATCAATTATGAATATAATTTTTTATATAAAATTAAAGAAGTGGAGTTGTCTTGGAAGTTGAAATTTTTTTTTTTCTTCTCAATACTTTTGCATTGGAGAACACTTTTTTATCTCATTCTCTTGTGTGAATATCATCTTGTCACATAGGAAAGACATTATCTTGTGCCTTATGCCACATTATAATCACAATACAAAACAAGACAATAGGGTTGAAGATGCTCATCTCCAACCCATATTTGTGAGTTTGGAAAAAAAAATGGTTGCCACATAGGAATCACCACTTTTTATTTCAAAATTTCTTCTCCAATGCAAATGTAAAATAAGTTGTGAAGTTGACATGACAATGACATGTCAAAGACAATGTGAAGTTGGTTGTCTAGATCTAGACAATATACTTCACAATGCTTTACTTCTACATCATCAATTATGAATAAAAATATTTATAAAAAAATAAAGAAGTAGAAAAATTGTCTTTGAAGCTGAAAAAAAGTAATTTTATTGTCTTTTCAAACTTTTGCATTAGAGAACACTTTTTTTTATCTCATTGTCTTGTGTGAATATCATCTTGCCACATATAAAAGATATTGTCTTGTGTCTCATGCCACATAGAAATCACAACACAAAACAAGACAATACGGTTGTAGATGCCCTAATGGTTCATATAGGGAAGATGTCTTGTAATATTTGGCAATATCATCTTATTATATATATTTTTAGAATAAATAAATTGTTCCAAAAAGAAAATATGTAAATAAACATAAATTATTATTATCGAAAGTAATGAATTGTAGCTAGGAGAACCTTCTACTAGTCGACCAATCGTTCTGATTTTGTTTGTGACTTTGTATCTCGTATATTTTTTTTGTTTGTTAATTCCACGAGTTATTTCATTGTAAATGAGTCTTTCTTCCCTAATTGTTATTAGTGGAACATTAGGAGTTGTTTTTACCCACCCTTTTTTTTTCAAAAAGAAAAGAATGAGTTATTCAGTAAAAAAAAAATGTTAATATGGAAAAGGAACCCTTTTAGTTTAAATAAATTAGTCAAACCAACAAAATAGAATATGCCTTCTTGGTAGGGGTGACCGTTCAATTTATTCGGTTTCAACTAAGTCGAAATAATTAAAACCGAATAAATTTTAAAATTATAAAAATCTAAAATCGAATTTTTTTAGCCATAATTGAAAACGGACCAAACCGATAATCAATTCGGTTTGTTCTGTTGAGCTACTTTTATTGCTTATGGATCGAACTCAAAGTTCAAATTTTGACTAAATTATATTAAAAATTATAATTTATATACATAAATTTGTTGTATTTTAAATTTGGGTCCAAAATTGAACTAATTATTAATTTTTCAAAACACATACAAACTGTTGTTTTCAAAAATAAAATAAAAATACATACATTTTAATTATACATAAAATTAGGGGTATTTACTAATTGCATAACTCTCATTGGGTTTTCGATTTTGGACCCTTTTTTTCTCACTCTAAATGGAACCGAATTTTTTATTCGGTTCGGTTCGGTTCTCGGTCCTAAAAAGAATTCCTTTGTTGACCCTAAAAAGAATTCATTACATTAGTCAAATAAGTTGGGTTGCATAAGCCATAACATACTAAAAAAAAAACAAGGCAAGAGACTTCCACAACAAAATTGACAAGGTGAGATACAAGTGCATGATATAGTTGCAAAGCATTCATAGTGTTATTATAATGCAAAGAAATTCATATTTCACACCAAAACATAAAAATGGCATACCAGTACCAGGGCCGGTCCAGACACTTTAGAGATCTCGGGCAAAAATCAAAATTAGGGCCCTTGTGTATTCCTGAGAGGAAAGCTCTCGTTTCATAGAGTTGCTAAATTCACTTTGTACAATTAAAATTATTATAACAAAAATAAAATGTTAGAAAATAAAGAATTAAAAAATTAGCAAAAAGTTATCTATCAATCTAAATTTTACTCTAAACATGATTAGATTAGATCTTATTTAAACTATATATACTTGTAGACTGAATCAGGCCCTGGGCTAGTACACCAAATGCACTTGCTCTGGGCCCCATATTTATGGGGGGCCCAAAATTAAGTTGATCCTTGTTAGTCATGAAAAAAATAAATGAATCCAAATAGTCATTTATTTATTTATTTATCTAAATGAAGGATAAATTACTAACAACTCCGGGTCCATATCATTCGTGCCATGGAGGTTAGCCACGAAACGCCGGAGGAGCTCGACGGAGAAGAGTCGTAGCACTCGAGCTTCGCACGGAAAAAGAAGAAAACTTCTTCAGATCTGTGGTTTATCCACAAATCATGGGCCGAGCCCAGTATTCCTATGGGAACGGTGCAAAAGACTTGAGCTGACAAAGAATTTAATAAGAAATCCTTTAGTGAATAAAAATTTGGGGTTTACATATATTTATAAGGGAACCTTCTAGGTCTAGGTAGTTAGAAAATTAGTTAGGAGTTTGTTAGGGTTGTTGAAGAGGTTTGATAGTTTGTTAGAAGTTAGCTGGGGTGGTTAGGCAAGTAGTGAAGGATGTTAGAAAATTAGTTAGGAGTTTGTTAGGATTGTTGAAGAGGTTTGATAATTTGTTAGAAGTTAGATGGGGTGGTTATGCAAGTAGTGAAAGATGTTATTAAAGTTAGTTAACAATTAGTTAGAGGAGTTAGTTAAAATGAACCTTCTAGGCTTCTTTAACATGTTAATTAAGCCTAGAAGAATATTCTAGGAATGTTCCTCCCACATAGATAGGGCTCGCAGATTTCATTAAGGTTTAGCTAAGGAGATTAAATTTCGTGTCACAGTTAATGGGGCCAAGACCTATGCTAAGATATCTGTAGCTCAAGGAGTAGAAGTGGACTTGGATCTGAAACCCGAGAGAGGTCGTGATGGAGGCAAGGATTCTAATCTTGGACCGACAAAGCGCCACAAATGGTCAACACGATACTTTTCAGGATCAGGTTCCCATTCAGCAATAACAGAAGTTTCAAGAGCAAGCTCTTATCCAGTATGCGCAAAAGTAGCATCAGGTTACTTGCAATTTTAGTAAGAGACCGGGACACGGATGGAAGGAATGAGAAGACTTTGGTCTTCATGGAGTGATGGATTCATGATTCTGTTAGTCGCATTTCTAAATTTTGTAAGTATGATCGAGGAATAATGGTCAGAACGACCTTGTAGCATTTCTTTAGTATCGATCATTGTAGTTTCTTTCTTTCTTGCATACTATCCTTGTAATCGTCATTTGATTTTCTTCCTAATCATCATTTGATTTTCAATAAAACATGTTACTAGTTCTTGATTCTACTCTTGATCGTGCCTAGATAAGTTTGATTTTATTCTTGATCGTACCTAGATAATTTTTTATCGTGCTTAAATTTTAACTTAGTCGTACAAAATTGTGTCATACTTAAATTTCGATGACGAAAATTTTCTAAGGTGGGTAAATATGTAACCATTGTTTTCGAATTTCCTATATTAGTATTTCTCCAAAAATCCCTTATTATTTTCTAGGAAATATTGTTATATTTGGTAATTTAGGATGAGGGATGGCAGTTTAGTAATTTTTCAAGGAGTATTAGTCTAACATGTGCTTAATTATGTGGGTAACTTCTCTAACTAATTGTTAATCAACTTCCCTAACCTCCTACACTACTTTCCTAACCACCCCAACTAACTTCTAACAAACTCTCTAAGCTCCTTAACAATCCTAACAACCTCCTAACTAACTTTCTAACTATATTAGTATTTCTCCAAAAATCCCTTATTATTTTCTAGGAAATATTGTTATATTTGGAAATTTAGGATGAGGGATGGCAGTTTAGTAATTTTTCAAGGAGGATTAGTCTAACATGTGCTTAATTATGTGGGTAACTCCTCTAACTAATTGCTAATCAACTTCCCTAACCTCCTCCACTACTTTCCTAACCACCCCAAAACTTCTAACAAACTCTCTAAGCTCCTTAACAACCCTAACAACCTCCTAACTAACTTTCTAACTATCTATAGCTAGAAGATTCCTTTAGAAATATATTTAAATCCCAAATTTTCATTCACAAAGGATTTCTCATTAAATCCTTTCTCAGCCCAAGTCTTTTGCATTATTCCCATAAGAATATATTTAAATGAATCAACTCAAAATTCAAAGAGAGAAAATTGCAGCAACTGCTTGGTTGAGAGAACAAGTATTGCCTTCGACGAGATTGTAGAGGCCAGTTGTCTTCGCCAAGAATGTCTGTATGATAAAATTGAATCAATGAATCATAAGAAGAGAGTGTTTTTACCAAAAAAAATAAATTAAATCAATGTATCATAAGAAGAGGGGTGTCTTCCCCTAAAAATAAATTTTGCGAGGGGACAGCTCTTTGAATTTTGAGTTATAAATGATTCTTTGAATTCTGAGTTGATAATATCTAATAACCTGCTCATTCCATTAAAAAAAATTAAATGATATTGTTCCGGAGTAGTTAGTCATTTATCCTTCATTGAGATAAAAAATCAATTAGACTCTTTGAATAGTAGTATTACCTTAGTCACTATCATTTCAATTAACAAGAAATTGCTCATTTATTTTTTTCATGGCTAAAGGATCAACTTAATTTTGGGGGGGCCCATAAATATGGGGCCCGGAGAGAGTGCACTTGGTGCACTGGCCCTGGTTCGGCTTTGATGCATACCTACCACCAGATGAAAGCACTCAAATATCTTAAAATACAAAGATGAAGAGTGAAATCAAATGAACTTTCAATTTCAGCTAGGAATGATACATCCATAAATGAAAGTTAGACGTTTGTTCATAACGGAAAATAATACCACAAAATCAAGTAAAAAACAAGAATCCCATTGCCTTCAAATATATCAGCTATGCCATTTGTTCATAACGGCAAGTTTTCAAAAAATTATATAAATAATTCAAACAATTATATAAAATAACTACTACACAAATATTATCCAAGCAAATAAAAAGAGCTACGAGAACTAAAGACGCCAGTTTGAATTAGTGGGGAAGTCTAGTCTGCAGCCAGAACAGGGGGGCTTTAGGTACTCCTCCATCATTTGGCATGTGAATGGTTACTATATCCGGTAGAGGGTAGCAGGGCCTTGCTTGCCTTTTGGATGCAAGCCCAACATAATATTCACATTGATGCCAAGAACCCCCTCTAAACAAGAGAAGAAGTGTTCTTTACACTAGTTCAATACTTTCATCGTACCACTTCAATCTTAAAACAAATTCAAATTGACTGTTAGATAGCAACCAATAGCAGGGGTAGCTTCATAGCTGTCTCAGTTAAACAAAATATATAGGTGAAATAACTTATAACCTATGTAATGCAAATATATACCACCGATTTTGGTGTGGCCATGTGCATTCTGGTGTCTTCATCGTAACGACACATTTTCATCAGACGCAATACTTAGTTAAGTGTGTATGTGCCCCTAAGTAATATTTGAGCAAATGGCATACAATAGAAAGTATCTAAGACTAGTTGGACATATGAGATAATTGTCCCCATCATACTCAAGAAACCTCCTGAATTTCATTGTGGGAATCACCACATGTACACATCAGAACATGCCCGAAACACAAAGTAGTAATAATAATGACAGAGACACAACTGACAATCAAGCTAAATAGGCTCTAATCAATTTCAAATACAGGTAATAGTGTTAACCAGTTGGTTTGGCCATAGGTCAATGTGTGGACTCTTGTTAGGAAAGGCATTAGATGTGGCTGACACCAGAAAGTCTCCGCCATTATTAGGAAGGACTCCACAAGAAGCAAACTCAAAATATACACATGGATAAGTTAAACAGAAGGGAAGGGACACTACTATTACAATTAAATAAAACATACTTTAACCAATGGAAAGGGCTACTACTATTACAATAGAGGAAAGGAGAGTGAAAAGGGAACTAGAAACGACACTATCAAGAACTCTTTGAAAGAGACACAAAAACAAATAAAACATACTTTAGCAAAAGTTGAATAGCACTAGCACACAGATACAGACAGAAATGGCATTAGCAAGGAGAATCAAATAAGAACCTAACCTGCCTTAAAGAACATGTCTCACTGCAGAGTCAATATACTCATTTACAGGCTGACCAGAAGAATCGTGTAGCCATCTTTGAACTTCATAGCTTTAGCATGCTGAGCCCCAAGTTTTCCACTCACAATTACCTGTAAGATATATACAAGTTACATGAGATAGATATAAGTTACATGTTCCACAGCTCCCAAAGTCTCCATGACAAACCTCAAAACAACATAGCAGGCCCTGGACCAAAACAAGGATTAGTTGCTGCAATCACCATTACAGGAAGGATTAGTTATATAGGGTAAACTTAGAAGATTAGATTCATCATAAAACCGTAGGCAGTGTTCCTCCAATGGTCCAACCAAAAAAAAGATTTAACATAGTCAAGCCATTCAAAGCCAATATTTATTTGTGTAGAGAACAGGAGCCAAGTAACCAAATATAGGAGTAAATTCCAAACTCCAAGCATACGAACAGGATGCAGGAAGCCTGACAGACTCACTATTTTGCTATATGAGCAACAAATAACCTCCAAACTAAAAATATTCATAGTAGCTGGGAGGAAACAATCAGTGCTCAAAGCTCAGCATAAACTTTAAAAGCAAGATGCGAGAATTTCTGGGAACAGTACTCATCATAGGCTAAACCGAAATATATTGGTCAAAGTTCAGAACATATAGATTTATATGACCCTGAGTATCACCCCCTCTTACTGCAATGCACAAGAAATTTAATTATAAATCCAACTTCTTAAATTAATACTAGGATAAAAGTATTCAATAGAACAACTGAGGAACATTTGGCGAAAGAAATTGATCGGACGACTTAAGCTTCTTCAGACATTTATATTTACTAAACAAGAATACTTTACATCGGTAAACAGTCTCTTGTGTACAAAATATGTTGTCAGGCAATGTTTAATGACTACTTAGCACGGATGGCAATGATGTAGGAATGTTCTAACACATAATGCTATAGAAAAACACATTTCAACGATAGATTGTAAAAGCTTCAAATAGCAAAAGAAAAACATCTATAGTAGTCAAGTTTATGAAAGTTACTCGGCTGCTGGCAACGACTGCGCAAAGGCATTAGAAAATGGTTATGAGATAGGCAACAAGAATAGTCTATTTGCTTTATAGATGACAATCCTCGATAAAGAAGCTAATGTCATGAACACATTCTAGCGTTGTCTCATGGCCATATTAGCATGTATGGCAATGATTTAGTCATCTTCCAACACATAGTTTGTATAGAATAGCCTATTTGTTTTATAGATGACAATCCTTGATAATAATAAAAATAAGGTGGGCTCAACGATATATTTAAACACTTTATTCACTTTAATTTCAATAAATAAATAAATAAAAGCTGGCATTTTACATCTTTAAACTAGTCTTCTGACAGATACAATTACATATTCATGTTATATAACGGGGATTAACTTCTCCCTCAGCGTTTTAAAAAAATTAATTACTTCAAAGAAACTTATTTGTAACCCAAAAAGAGAAACTTAATTATTAAGTTGAACTATATAAAGTTCTCATTGTTGCAAGGCACAAATCAACAAATGCAAAAAGATTTTCTTCAAAACAATCTTGTTATGTGATAAATTGCTTATGATCCATCTCCACATGGATCACGACCATTCACCATGTGTGACATGACAGTCATCTTGGAGCTTGGTTCTCGAAAAAGAAACAAAAATATGTTTTAAGCATCTAGCAAAAACAAAATTTGCTAACTATCCATCATTAAACTAACCATCAACTATGCAGAGGTAAAAGAATACAATCAAGTGGTAATGTTACTACACAGATAAGAGCAAAGGGACTCGTATAAGAAAAGGAATGTAGAATGTGTCATAGAAAATATATAGCCAACCAAGCTAATGAAAAAAGCTTGTTGTCAACGTTTGATATCAGCGACAAATACATCCAACAGCTATAAATTTTATTTACTTCGGCAATGTCTATATACTCGTATAAGCAACAATAGACCTATGTAACTATGTTCATTGGTTACGAATACGGCATGACACAGAAGGGGACGGCAACAATTTTTTATGTGCCCTAGCATAGCTTAGAGTTGCTGCTTCATTCATGTCTGAAACATTTATGTGTCAACACAAGGACAACATGAACACAGCATCTGTTTTAGAGTATCCATGCTTCAACTCAACAAGCTAATAGCTATCTTGGTCAAGGAGTACCCACCAAGTTTCCTATGACCCACCTTAACAAAACTTGGAGGCGCTCCTTATGGCATATCCCAAATTTTCATAGGAAAAAAAAAGTAAAAAAACAATATTAACGCTGATTCAAAATAAAAGTTACATATTATAAATCAACAGAAAATATCTTTGGACAGCTAGTCCTCCAAGAAGCTTATAACACGGACTCAGCCTGAGCAATAGCACAGAGACCCCTATTGTTCACCTTCTCAGCATAAAGTCCACTATTCTACAGAAAATTTAATCTTCTCTGGACGACTGAAGTCAGTTCCCTTATACTTTTTCCTTCTCGTCTGACGACGAGCGATGAATGTCGTAGTTACTACACCATTAGAAACATTGCAAATACCTTTCTTTGATTATATGACATACATAACTAAAGAACCACCAAAATTCTAAATAACCCAAGAAGCACTTTTTTGGAAATGGACTACATACAAATGGTGTTTGGTTGGATGCAATTGGAAATAAACGTAACATTTGATGCAGCATTTTCACCAATTTCAATGTTGGTATGATATAAATGGTGGAATTGGTACAACAAATGGTGTGGCCAAAATGGCCACAACACAACTTACGGCAACAAATGCAATACCATTCCACCATTTTCAGTGATTCTCTTCATTCAATGCAAACAATGGATTTCGATATACAGCACCAAAAGTTGCAATAGCTCGTGCTAATAACATCATTCCAAACAATCAATTTGTAAATACTACAACATCATTTACATGCAACCAAACAATGAATTTGCAATGCCACTTACAACAGTATTTACATGTAACAAATTAATGAATTGGCAACACCACTTACAACAACAAATGCTACATGTGTTGCATGGATTTCCATTTACGAGCAACCAAACAGCCCTTTTTAAGTGGAGATTGTGTACTATGTATGGATGTAAGCTAGCAGGGAAAGAAAGGAAATGGTAAGGAGTGGGGACCCGTCTATTCTTGCAAATGGGTTAATTGAGAACTAGCCAGACCCACAGCCTCTAATGATCCTCACACTCCTTGCAAAAGGCATCTATGGAGGCCCCGTCGCATCACTAAAAAGAGAGCTTATAATAAGTGAAAAAATATATACAGTTCTTTCCTACTTTCCTCCTTGGGGAAAGTGGAAACTAAAAAAAAAAAAAATGTCAGTAGAGAGAAAAAATGGATATTTTGTTGTTTAATGCGAAAGAAATTGTTGTGAAAAGCAATCTCTTCAATGGGTTTTTTAGGCCCGGCTCGAACCAAGGACTCCTTGTTATCCCTCACCAACACCCACCGGCTAGGTCACCCATGGCTACACAACTAAGTGATATGGTTTTAAGACAATGGGTGGCCCAGCGGTTGGGGCTGGTGAGGGTTATTGGAGAGGGCCTAGGTTCGAGCGAGGAATAAAACACCAGTTTTTTTGTTTCCACTTCTTTCCAAGGGAAGGAGGAAAGTAAGCAAGAATTTGATCATTTTTTCTATCCTTTTGCCCTCTTCTCTTTCATCTCTTTTGCTTCTTAAGATGCAAGTAGGCACGCGTAGCATGTAAAATCTACACTTCTTGGGAGACGGAAAAAGTTAATCCAATTGCAAGAATTGCAAATCCAAGAAGTGCGCCTTTCATGCTTTTTTAGACATCTTAAAGTCAAACAACCCAAAAGTGGCCAGAAATGGCCAACTTCTTCCACTTCTTGCATCCAAACAGCACCTGAGTGATAATATCATTGCAAAATTTGTCTCTTAATGAATCAATTAACCAAGAATCCACAAAAATCCTAACCACCACTACAAGGAACCATAGCAAATACGAACCTTTTCAGAAATACTTAGGTCAGTTCTCTTCTCTGATCCTATCCATCTACTAAAAATTATCCACAACTTTTGCTAGAAAGATTTAAGTGCTAGAAAAAGTCAAATGGCCTAACCTTCGACTAGAATCCTAAGTCTTTAAAAGAAACCCTGGAAAAATGAATCATTTCGGATCCACCAAATTCAATTTGCTGATCCTTCCTACTATAGCAAACCCTAATCCATGAGCGAGCGAGAGAGAACCTAATTCATGAGAAAAATAAATTAGATATTTTCTAAACTGCCAAATTCAGTTCGATGATCCTCCTTCCCGATTAACATCTACAATCAAACATCTTTCAAACGAAAGACTCGTGAACCATAGAAAACTTGAATCTTTTCTAAACTATCAAACTCGTCTCGCTGATTCTTCTCCCAAATTAACATGTACCACCGGAAACATAACAAAAAGAAACCCTAAATCGTTGAAAATAAACTCGAAAGAGTCAAATTTTACCGAGTGCATTCTAGGTCCGAGTGGCTCTGATGATGATCTCGGTCCTCATCAGCGTGACCCTGACCTCCACGCAGATTTAGCCGTCCTCGGAGAGCTCCCTCATCAGGACCTACCACCAGATGAAATACAAGTGCATGATATAGTTGCAAAGAGTTCAAAGTGCTATTATAACGTGAAGAAATTCATATTTCACACACAAAAAATCAAACTGCATACCTACCAGCAGATGAAAGCACTCAAATAACTTCAAATGCAAAGATGAAGAGTGAAATCAATTGAGCTTTCAAATTCAGCTAGGAATGATGTAACCATAAATGAAAGTTAGACGTGTAGTTTTCAGCAATAGCAGTAGAGAATACAGAAAATAATATAAGGATTTTGCCAACTTTAAAAGAATGTTTTAGGCCAGAAAATAAGTAAAAAATAAGAATCCCATTGACTTCAAATATATCAGCTATGACAATTGTACATGAAGCAAAGATAGGCCGCAAGTTTTCAAAAAATTATATAAAATAACTACACAAAAATTATCGAAGCAAATAAAACGAGCAACGAGATGCCAGATTGAAGTAGCTGGGAGCCTGGGATGTCTAAGTCTGCAGCCAGAACAGGGGGGCTTAGGTACTCTTCTTCATCCTTTGGCATGTGAATGGTTACTAGATCTGGCAGAGGGTAGCGGGGCCTTGCTTGCCTTTTGGTTCCCAACCCAACATAATCTTCACATTGATGCCAAGAACCCCCTAAACAAGAGAAGAAGTGTTCTTTACACTAGTTCAATACTCTCAATGTACCACTTCAATCTTAAAACAAATTCAAATTGACTCTATGTTAGATATCAACCAATAGCAGGGCTAGTTTCAAAGCTGTCACAGCCAAATAAAATATATAGGTGTAATAACTTATAACCTATGTGATGCAAATATAACATCGATAGTGTGGCCATGTGCATTTGGTGTCTTTGTCGTAATGGCATGTTCAACACAGACGCAATACTTAGTTTAGTGTGTAAGTAATATTTGAGCAAATGGCATAAAATAGATAGCATGTAGACTAGTTGGACATGTGAGATAATGGTCTCCATCATACTCAAGAAACCTCCTGAATTTCATTGTGCGAATCACCACATGTACATTAGAACATGCCCGAAACACAAAGTTAACGTAGTAATATAGTCACAGACACACAACTGACACTCAAGCTAAATAGGCTCATTCAAGTTCGAATACAGGTAATAGTGTTATCAGTTGTATTGGCCACAGGTCAATGCATGGACTCATGTTAGGAGAGGCATTAGATGGGTTGACACCAGAAAGCCTCCACCATTATTAGGAAGGACCCCACATGAAGCAAACTCAAAATATACAAACAGTTAAGTTAAACTGAAGGAAAGGGCCACTACAATTACATTTGAGGAAGGAAAGTGAAAAGGAAAATAGAAATACCACTATCGGCAATTCTTTCTCAAAGAGACTCAACTAGTAAATAAAACATACTTTAACCTAAGGAAAGGGCCACTACTATTACAATAGAGGAAAGGAAAGTGAAAAGGAAAATAGAAATAACACTATCAAGAACTCTTTCTGAAAGAGACCTAACTAGCAAATAAAACGTAAACAAAAGTTGAATAGCACTAGCACACAGATACAGAAATGGCATTAGCAAGGAGAATCAAATAAGAACCTAACCTGCCTTAAAGAACATGTCTCACTGCAGAGTCAATATATTCATTTACAGGCTGACCAGAAGAAATAAGGTAGTCTTTGAACTTCATAGCTTTAGCATGCTGTGCCCCAAGTTTTCCACTCACAATAACGTAAGATATATAAGTTACATGAGATACATATAAGTTACATGTTCCACAGCTCCCAAAGTCTCCATGACGAACCTCAAAACACCATAGCAGGCCCTGGACCAAAACAAGGATTAGTTGCTGCAATCACCATTACAGGAAGGATTAGTTCTATAGGGAATCTGATATGTTAGAAGATTAGATACGTCATAAAACTGTAGGCAGTGATCCTCCAATGGTCCAACCAAAATAAGGATTACATAGCCAGTGTCAAGCCATTCAAAGCTAATATTTATTTGTGTAGAGAACAGGAGCCAAGTACCAAATATAGGAGTAAATTCCAAACTCCAAGCATATGAACAGGATGCAGGAAGCCTGACAGACTCACTATTTTGCTATATGAGCAACAAATAACCTCCAAGCTAAAAATATTCATAGTAGCAGGGAGGGAACAATCAGTGATCAAAGCTCAGCATAAACTTTAAAAGCAATATGCAATAATTTCTGGGAACAATACTCGTCATAGGTTAAACTGAAATATATGGTCAAAGTTCAGAACATTTAGATTTATATGACCCTGAGTATCACCCCTTACTGCAATGCACAATAAATTTAATTATAAATCCAACTTGTTAAATTAATACTAGGATAAAGTATTCAATAGAACAACGGAGGAGCATTGGCGAACTTAAGCTTCTTCAGACATTTATTTTACTAAACAAGAGTACTTCACATCTGCAAACAGTCTCTGTGTACAAAATATGTTGTCAGGCAATGTTTAATGACTATTTAGCATGGACGGCAATGATGTAGGAATGTTCCAACACAGAATGCTATAGAAAAACGCATTTCAATAATAGATTGCAAAAGCTTCAAATAGCAAAAGAAAAACATCTATAGTAGTCAAGTTTATGAAAGTTACTCAGCTAATGGCAACGACTGCGAAAAGGCATTAGAAAGTAGTTATGAGATAGGCAACAAGACACTCATGTGAACATGTTTGCTAAAATAAAATAACAAAGGGTCTGGTATGAAAAAAAATTGAAAACCCAATATATTGCCAAGGAAAGTCATGAAAAACATGTAGCCAAACAAGCTCATGTCATGAGAGCTGTCTAGCATTGTCTCATAACCATATTAGCATGTAAGGCAATTATGTAGTCATCTTCCGACACAAAGTTGGTACAGAAAAACCTATCTGCTTTATAGATGACAAGCCTTGATCAATAATAAGGTATTAAGGTGGCTCGACCATATATCAAAATGAACATTTTTTCACTTTATACAATTCTAGAAAACTTACATGTACATCTTCATCTTGCCACGTTTTAACACATACAATCACAAATTCAAGATATAGAGTGGGGTTAATTTCTTCTTCACCATTTCAAAAAAGATCATGGAACAACATGTTGCCAAAAAGCAAATGTCATGACCGCATTCTCGCTTTCTCATGATGATATTAACATGTATGCAATGCTTTAGTCATATCCCGACACAAAGTTGGTGGTACAGAATAACCTATTTGCTTTATAGATGACAAGCCTTGACCAATAATAAGGTACTGATGTGGGCTCAACCATATATCAAAATGAGCATTTGTGCACTTTATACATTTCTAGAAAGTTTACATGTTACATCTTCATCTTGTCACTTTTTAACAATATATACAATTACAAATTCATGATATAAACTGGCGGTAATTTTTCCTCACCATTTAAGAAAAGCTCGTGGACAAGACAAGCTAATGTCATGAAAAGCTCATGACAAGCATATTGGCAAACAAGCTAATGTCATGAAAGATCATGGACAAGCATGTTGCCAAACAAGCTATTGTTGTAGACGCATTCTAGCACTGTCTCATGACCATATTAGCATGTATGGCATTTATTTAGTCATCTTCTGACACAAAGTTGGTACATAATAACCTATTTGCTTTATAGATGACAAGCCTTTATAAAAAAAATAAGGTGGGCTCAACAATATATTAAACACACTCTTTCACTTAATTTCAATAAATAATAAAAATAAGCTGGCATTTTACATCTTTAAACTAGTCTTCTGACAGAGACAATACATATTCATATATATACCAGGGATTAACTTCTCCCTCGCCGTTTAAAAAAAAAAATACTTCAAAGAAACTTATTTTGTAACCCAAAAAAGAGAAACTTAATTATTAAGTTAACGATATAAGGTTCTCATTGTTGCAAGGCACAAATCAACGAATACAAAATTTTCTTAATATGTGATAAATTGCTTATGATTATCACATGGGTCACGACCATTCACCATGTGTGGCATGTGGTTATCTTGGAGCTTGGTTCTTTGAAAAAGAAACAAAAATATGTTTTAAGCATCTAGCATAAACTTTTTTGCTAACTATCCATCTTTAAACTAACCATCAACTATGCATAGATAAAGAAGACAATCAAGCGGTAATGTTGCTACACACAGATAAGAGCATAGGGACTCGTACAAGAAAAGGTATGTAGAATGTGTCATAGAATATATATTGCTAAACAAGCTAATGAAAAAAACTTGTTGTCAATGTTTGATATCAATGACAAAAACATCCAACAGCTATTTTACTTCGGCAATGTCTATATACTCGTATAAGCAACAATAGACCTATGTTCATTGGTTAGTAGGCAGTCAAAGGCACACTTAAGGCGCGCGCCCGAGCGAAACAAGGCGCATATATATATAATATATATATATATATATATAATATATATATATATATATATATATAATTCACATCAGATTTCTACATTGATAAACATGTGTTTTGGCGCTCCCGAGTAAAGCATGCAGGCAAGTGTAGCATGTAAAATCTACATTTTGGGAGACAGGGAAAAAGTAAATCCCAAGAAGTGCGATTTTCATGCTTCTTAGACATCGTGAAGCCAAACGACCCAAAAGTGGCTAAAATGGCAAGAATCTTCCACTTCTCGCATCCAAACCGCACCTAAGTGATAATATCATTGAAAATTTTGTTCTTAAAATAATTAATTAACCAACGAATAGCCAAAAATCCTAACCACCACTACATGGAACCATAAAAATATGAATCTTTTCACAAATACCTATGTCAGTTCTCTGATGTTTTCAATCCACCTAAAAATTATCCACATCTTTTTCTAGAAAGAGTAGAGTGCTAGAAAAAACAAGTGACCTAACCTATACTGGAATCCTGAGTCTTTAAAGAAAGACTATAAGAAATGAATCATTTCGGATCCACAATTCAATTTGCTGATCCTTGCCACTATAATAAACCCTAATCCACGAGCGACCGAGAAAAATAAATAGATTTTCTAGACTGCAAATTCAGTTCGGTTCTCGCTGATTCTTCTCCCAAATTAACATCTACCCACCGGAAACATAACAAAGAAACCAAAATAAACTCGAAAGAGTCAAATTTTACCGAGGGCATTCTAGGTCCGAGTGGCTCTGATGATGATCTCGGTCCTCATCGCGTGACCCTGACATCCACGCCGATGTATCCGTCCTCGGAGAGCTCCCTCGTCAGGACCTCGTGAAAGTCCGCGAAGAAAACTCTGTCGGCCACGGACTGGTAGAAAAATGGAGGAAAAATTATCGATTTTGTCGATCGAGAGGGAATGCGAGAACGGAGGAAGAGAAGATCGCACCTTTTTTTTTGCTTATTTGAGTCGCCATTGCCGGAAAGAGATTGAGATATTTGGGGCCGCCGCCCTTCCTCATTTGAGTATTTGGGAGTTCTAAAACCCTGACCCTAATTTGTTTTTGTTGAAATTGGAGAAGTAGAGTTGGTATTTGAAATAAATTTTTAGGGTTAGGGTTCACGTTCTACGACTAGGGTTGATAGTTGTTTGTGTATGTAGGAAAAAACTTTGATACGGATATCAAAACTTTGATACCCTCTATGTATGACATGTGGGGTCCCTTCCTCTTCGTAAAACGTGTATACATACATATATATATATACACATAAACATTGAGGGGACCCACTTGTCATACATAGAGGGTATCAAAACTTTGATATGATACCCCTTCGGTATCAAAGTTTTACTCGTGTATATAAATAGGAACTATAAAAGTGTTAAGTGAGATTTGTGTATGCATTACTTTATACACATTACTTAGTAAATGCACGTGTATAATAACGTATGATAATAATATTCAATTATAATCAAATATTTTTTCTAATTAATATGTTTAAGGTGTGAAATATTTTTCTTATTCGGTTGAGTTCGATTTTCTATGTTGGCATATTTAAAAAAAAAATTATAATAACGTATGATAAGAATATTATTCAATTATAGTCAAATATTTTTCTAATTCATGTGGTTAAGGTGTGAGGTCTTTTTCTTGTTTGGTTGAGTTCAATTTTCCATATTGACATATTTAAACTTTTTTCAACAATTTTTTTACATAATTTTTTTTTAATAAAATGGATCATGATATACATACGGCTTAGACGGCTCAAAAGTGAGCTTTTTGAAACCTCATTATATAGTAGAAATGAAGTGGAATATAAAAGTATATATTGTCATGTTTTCTATGAGGGATGAGTTATCCCCAATGTGCCCCAAGAAACAATTTCTTTTAACACTCAAAATTATTTTGCACACAATTATAATACAAGTTCTTTTTTTTATAAATGAAATTTAAATGCAAGAAGAAGTTACTTTACTCCAATATGTTGTACACATAAAATCGTAACATTTCTTAAAACCTCCCATTTTTCTTTTATCTATGAATGGCGAGAGAGACGATTGATAGGGGTGACTGAAACGATAATCTAATTCTCGACTTTTTTCCACGTAGATTCAGACAAAAGATAGAGAGCATAGCTGACTCCGCGGGTCTACGCTAGGGCCTCCTCCCCTAAGGAGGCCTCCATTTTTTTTTAACTAGCATTTTCTTTTTTTACCAACAAAAACTATGGACCGGGGGAAGGTAATGGCTTCTTGGAGAAATCAAATATATATATATATATATATATATATATATATATATATATATACTAGCATGTGCACGTACCTTGCACATATTTTAACATTTTTTAATTAGTTTAGGAAGATCAAAGGGTAGTCTTCCTAATTACTATGTTGTCCTTATTAAAATTAATGAACTATTTTTAATTAGTATAAGTATGTAAGGGTATTTTCGGAATTCAAAAGTTTCACCATCTAAATTTTCCTATTATATAGTAAATAGATTAATGAACTATTTTTAATTAATATAAGTATGTAAGGGTATTTTCGGAATTCAAAAGTTTCACCATCTAAGTTTTCCTATTATATAGTATAATAGAATAAGTATGTAAGGGTATTTTCGGAATTCAAAAATTTCACCATCTAAGTTTTCCTATTATATAGTAGAATATATATATATATATATATATTATATATATATATATATATATATATAACGTAACCCGTAATTCTAAACCGTCTCTTCATCTCCTCTCTCTCCCACGAAAAAGTCTGGAAAAAAATTGTCTCTCCCTCTCCTCTTAGTTTGTATAAAATATGTGATATAATTGGCATAGAATAATGGGGACAACGGATCTGCTCTCACAATTTTGAGTTAACAAGACACAATAAAGATTCTAAGCTAATTCATTTGCAAGGAGACGAATCACAGGAGGACTAGCTACAATAAATAGCCCAAGTGTGCATTTGTGAAGGACAAGTCATAATAGTGAATAAAGTGGCTAATTCAATAGAGGGACGAAGACAATCAACTTCACATTGTCGTTTGGTTGGCGGAATCTCCCGGTTGGGAAAGGAAAGTGATTACTTTCCTATGTTTGGGCGTCCAAGGAATTGAGGAGGAAAGGAAAGTGATTCCCAATGGAAGGGAAATTAGGGGGGAAAGTGATTCCATCCATTTAAGGAAGGAATCACTTTCCCACATTGAAGTATTCACTTTCCTTTCCAAATTCCTTGGCATTGCCAAACATCGGAAAGGAAAATCAATAGGAATTAAAGTTTCCCAAAGGAAAGGAAATGAAAAGGAATTGATTTCCTTTCCCTTCCATTCCGCGAACCAAACGAGGCTTGTGAGTTTATAAAAAAAAAATGGTTGCCATATAGGAATGACAAGCTTTCATTTAAAAAATTCTTCTCCAATGCAAATGTAGAATAAATCATAAAGTTGACATGGCAAGGACAATGTGAAGTTGATTGTCTAGATCTAGACAATGCACTTCACAATGACTTTGTCACCACATCATCAATTATGAATATAATTTTTTATATAAAATTAAAGAAGTGGAGTTGTCTTGGAAGTTGAAATTTTTTTTTTTCTTCTCAATACTTTTGCATTGGAGAACACTTTTTTATCTCATTCTCTTGTGTGAATATCATCTTGTCACATAGGAAAGACATTATCTTGTGCCTTATGCCACATTATAATCACAATACAAAACAAGACAATAGGGTTGAAGATGCTCATCTCCAACCCATATTTGTGAGTTTGGAAAAAAAATGGTTGCCACATAGGAATCACCACTTTTTATTTCAAAATTTCTTCTCCAATGCAAATGTAAAATAAGTTGTGAAGTTGACATGACAATGACATGTCAAAGACAATGTGAAGTTGGTTGTCTAGATCTAGACAATATACTTCACAATGCTTTACTTCTACATCATCAATTATGAATAAAAATATTTATAAAAAATAAAGAAGTAGAAAAATTGTCTTTGAAGCTGAAAAAAAGTAATTTTATTGTCTTTTCAAACTTTTGCATTAGAGAACACTTTTTTTTATCTCATTGTCTTGTGTGAATATCATCTTGCCACATATAAAAGATATTGTCTTGTGTCTCATGCCACATAGAAATCACAACACAAAACAAGACAATACGGTTGTAGATGCCCTAATGGTTCATATAGGGAAGATGTCTTGTAATATTTGGCAATATCATCTTATTATATATATTTTTAGAATAAATAAATTGTTCCAAAAAGAAATATGTAAATAACATAAATTATTATTATCGAAAGTAATGAATTGTAGCTAGGAGAACCTTCTACTAGTCGACCAATCGTTCTGATTTTGTTTGTGACTTTGTATCTCGTATATTTTTTTTGTTTGTTAATTCCACGAGTTATTTCATTGTAAATGAGTCTTTCTTCCCTAATTGTTATTAGTGGAACATTAGGAGTTGTTTTTACCCACCCTTTTTTTTTCAAAAAGAAAAGAATGAGTTATTCAGTAAAAAAAAATGTTAATATGGAAAAGGAACCCTTTTAGTTTAAATAAATTAGTCAAACCAACAAAATAGAATATGCCTTCTTGGTAGGGGTGACCGTTCAATTTATTCGGTTTCAACTAAGTCGAAATAATTAAAACCGAATAAATTTTAAAATTATAAAAATCTAAAATCGAATTTTTTTAGCCATAATTGAAAACGGACCAAACCGATAATCAATTCGGTTTGTTCTGTTGAGCTACTTTTATTGCTTATGGATCGAACTCAAAGTTCAAATTTTGACTAAATTATATTAAAAATTATAATTTATATACATAAATTTGTTGTATTTTAAATTTGGGTCCAAAATTGAACTAATTATTAATTTTTCAAAACACATACAAACTGTTGTTTTCAAAAATAAAATAAAAATACATACATTTTAATTATACATAAAATTAGGGGTATTTACTAATTGCATAACTCTCATTGGGTTTTCGATTTTGGACCCTTTTTTTCTCACTCTAAATGGAACCGAATTTTTTATTCGGTTCGGTTCGGTTCTCGGTCCTAAAAAGAATTCCTTTGTTGACCCTAAAAAGAATTCATTACATTAGTCAAATAAGTTGGGTTGCATAAGCCATAACATACTAAAAAAAAAACAAGGCAAGAGACTTCCACAACAAAATTGACAAGGTGAGATACAAGTGCATGATATAGTTGCAAAGCATTCATAGTGTTATTATAATGCAAAGAAATTCATATTTCACACCAAACATAAAAATGGCATACCAGTACCAGGGCCGGTCCAGACACTTTAGAGATCTCGGGCAAAAATCAAAATTAGGGCCCTGTGTATTCCTGAGAGGAAAGCTCTCGTTTCATAGAGTTGCTAAATTCACTTTGTACAATTAAAATTATTATAACAAAAATAAAATGTTAGAAAATAAAGAATTAAAAATTAGCAAAAAGTTATCTATCAATCTAAATTTTACTCTAAACATGATTAGATTAGATCTTATTTAAACTATATATACTTGTAGACTGAATCAGGCCCTGGGCTAGTACACCAAATGCACTTGCTCTGGGCCCATATTTATGGGGGGCCCAAAATTAAGTTGATCCTTGTTAGTCATGAAAAAAATAAATGAATCCAAATAGTCATTTATTTATTTATTATCTAAATGAAGGATAAATTACTAACAACATCCGGGTCCATATCATTCGTGCCATGGAGGTTAGCCACGAAACGCCGGAGGAGCTCGACGGAGAAGAGTCGTAGCACTCGAGCTTCGCACGGAAAAAGAAGAAAACTTCTTCAGATCTGTGGTTTATCCACAAATCATGGGCCGAGCCCAGTATTCCTATGGGAACGGTGCAAAAGACTTGAGCTGACAAAGAATTTAATAAGAAATCCTTTAGTGAATAAAAATTTGGGGTTTACATTATTTATAAGGGAACCTTCTAGGTCTAGGTAGTTAGAAAATTAGTTAGTTTGTTAGGGTTGTTGAAGAGGTTTGATAGTTTGTTAGAAGTTAGCTGGGGTGGTTAGGCAAGTAGTGAAGGATGTTAGAAAATAGTTAGGAGTTTGTTAGGATTGTTGAAGAGGTTTGATAATTTGTTAGAAGTTAGATGGGGTGGTTATGCAAGTAGTGAAAGATGTTATTAAAGTTAGTTAACAATTAGTTAGAGGAGTTAGTTAAAATGAACCTTCTAGGCTTCTTTAACATGTTAATTAAGCCTAGAAGAATATTCTAGGAATGTTCCTCCCACATAGATAGGGCTCGCAGATTTCATTAAGGTTTAGCTAAGGAGATTAAATTTCGTGTCACAGTTAATGGGGCCAAGACCTATGCTAAGATATCTGTAGCTCAAGGAGTAGAAGTGGACTTGGATCTGAAACCCGAGAGGTCGTGATGGAGGCAAGGATTCTAATCTTGGACCGACAAAGCGCCACAAATGGTCAACACGATACTTTTCAGGATCAGGTTCCCATTCAGCAATAACAGAAGTTTCAAGAGCAAGCTCTTATCCAGTATGCGCAAAGTAGCATCAGGTTACTTGCAATTTAGTAAGAGACCGGGACACGGATGGAAGGAATGAGAAGACTTTGGTCTTCATGGAGTGATGGATTCATGATTCTGTTAGTCGCATTTCTAAATTTTGTAAGTATCGAGGAATAATGGTCAGAACGACCTTGTAGCATTTCTTTAGTATCGATCATTGTAGTTTCTTCTTCTTTCTTGCATACTATCCTTGTAATCGTCATTTGATTTTCTTCCTAATCATCATTTGATTTTCAATAAACATGTTACTAGTTCTTGATTCTACTCTTGATCGTGCCTAGATAAGTTTGATTTTATTCTTGATCGTACCTAGATAATTTTTTATCGTGCTTAAATTTTAACTTAGTCGTACAAAATTGTGTCATACTTAAATTTCGATGACGAAAATTTTCTAAGGTGGGTAAATATGTAACCATTGTTTTCGAATTTCCTATATTAGTATTTCTCCAAAATCCCTTATTATTTTCTAGGAAATATTGTTATATTTGGTAATTTAGGATGAGGGATGGCAGTTTAGTAATTTTTCAAGGAGTATT
The DNA here is from genome assembly GCA_029216955.1 of Iris pallida. Lineage (NCBI taxonomy): Eukaryota > Viridiplantae > Streptophyta > Magnoliopsida > Asparagales > Iridaceae > Iris > Iris pallida. Next base: position 1,387,560 of record JANAVB010031416.1, on the reverse strand, counting down.
AGTCTAACATGTGCTTAATTATGTGGGTAACTTCTCTAACTAATTGTTAATCAACTTCCCTAACCTCCTACACTACTTTCCTAACCACCCCAACTAACTTCTAACAAACTCTCTAAGCTCCTTAACAATCCTAACAACCTCCTAACTAACTTTCTAACTATATTAGTATTTCTCCAAAAATCCCTTATTATTTTCTAGGAAATATTGTTATATTTGGAAATTTAGGATGAGGGATGGCAGTTTAGTAATTTTTCAAGGAGGATTAGTCTAACATGTGCTTAATTATGTGGGTAACTCCTCTAACTAATTGCTAATCAACTTCCCTAACCTCCTCCACTACTTTCCTAACCACCCCAAAACTTCTAACAAACTCTCTAAGCTCCTTAACAACCCTAACAACCTCCTAACTAACTTTCTAACTATCTATAGCTAGAATTCCTTTAGAATATATTTAAATCCCAAATTTTCATTCACAAAGGATTTCTCATTAAATCCTTTCTCAGCCCAAGTCTTTTGCATTATCCCATAAGAATATATTTAATGAATCAACTCAAAATTCAAAGAGAGAAAATTGCAGCAACTGCTTGGTTGAGAGAACAAGTATTGCCTTCGACGAGATTGTAGAGGCCAGTTGTCTTCGCCAAGAATGTCTGTATGATAAAATTGAATCATGAATCATAAGAAGAGAGTGTTTTTACCAAAAAAATAAATTAATCAATGTATCATAAGAAGAGGGGTGTCTTCCCTAAAATAAATTTTGCGAGGGGACAGCTCTTTGAATTTTGAGTTATAAATGATTCTTTGAATTCTGAGTTGATAATATCTAATAACCTGCTCATTCCATTAAAAAAAATTAAATGATATTGTTCCGGAGTAGTTAGTCATTTATCCTTCATTGAGATAAAAAATCAATTAGACTCTTTGAATAGTAGTATTACCTTAGTCACTATCATTTCAATTAACAAGAAATTGCTCATTTATTTTTTTCATGACTAAAGGATCAACTTAATTTTGAGGGGCCCATAAATATGGGGCCCGGAGAGAGTGCACTTGGTGCACTGGCCCTGGTTCCGGCTTTGATGCATACCTACCACCAGATGAAAGCACTCAAATATCTTAAAATACAAAGATGAAGAGTGAAATCAAATGAACTTTCAATTTCAGCTAGGAATGATACATCCATAAATGAAGTTAGACGTTTGTTCATAACGGAAAATAATACCACAAAATCAAGTAAAAAACAAGAATCCCATTGCCTTCAAATATATCAGCTATGCCATTTGTTCATAACGGCAAGTTTTCAAAAAATTATATAAATAATTCAAACAATTATATAAAATAACTACTACACAAATATTATCCAAGCAAATAAAAAGAGCTACGAGAACTAAAGACGCCAGTTTGAATTAGTGGGGAAGTCTAGTCTGCAGCCAGAACAGGGGGGCTTTAGGTACTCCTCCATCATTTGGCATGTGAATGGTTACTATATCCGGTAGAGGGTAGCAGGGCCTTGCTTGCCTTTGGATGCAAGCCCAACATAATATTCACATTGATGCCAAGAACCCCCTCTAAACAAGAGAAGAAGTGTTCTTTACACTAGTTCAATACTTTCAATCGTACCACTTCAATCTTAAAACAAATTCAAATTGACTGTTAGATAGCAACCAATAGCAGGGGTAGCTTCATAGCTGTCTCAGTTAAACAAAATATATAGGTGAAATAACTTATAACCTATGTAATGCAAATATATACCACCGATTTTGGTGTGGCCATGTGCATTCTGGTGTCTTCATCGTAACGACACATTTTCATCAGACGCAATACTTAGTTAAGTGTGTATGTGCCCCTAAGTAATATTTGAGCAAATGGCATACAATAGAAAGTATCTAAGACTAGTTGGACATATGAGATAATTGTCCCCATCATACTCAAGAAACCTCCTGAATTTCATTGTGGGAATCACCACATGTACACATCAGAACATGCCCGAAACACAAAGTAGTAATAATAATGACAGAGACACAACTGACAATCAAGCTAAATAGGCTCTAATCAATTTCAAATACAGGTAATAGTGTTAACCAGTTGTTTGGCCATAGGTCAATGTGTGGACTCTTGTTAGGAAAGGCATTAGATGTGGCTGACACCAGAAAGTCTCCGCCATTATTAGGAAGGACTCCACAAGAAGCAAACTCAAAATATACACATGGATAAGTTAAACAGAAGGGAAGGGACACTACTATTACAATTAAATAAAACATACTTTAACCAATGGAAAGGGCTACTACTATTACAATAGAGGAAAGGAGAGTGAAAAGGAACTAGAAACGACACTATCAAGAACTCTTTGAAAGAGACACAAAAACAAATAAAACATACTTTAGCAAAAGTTGAATAGCACTAGCACACAGATACAGACAGAATGGCATTAGCAAGGAGAATCAATAAGAACCTAACCTGCCTTAAAGAACATGTCTCACTGCAGAGTCAATATACTCATTTACAGGCTGACCAGAAGAATCGTGTAGCCATCTTTGAACTTCATAGCTTTAGCATGCTGAGCCCCAAGTTTTCCACTCACAATTACCTGTAAGATATATACAAGTTACATGAGATAGATATAAGTTACATGTTCCACAGCTCCCAAAGTCTCCATGACAAACCTCAAAACAACATAGCAGGCCCTGGACCAAAACAAGGATTAGTTGCTGCAATCACCATTACAGGAAGGATTAGTTATATAGGGTAAACTTAGAAGATTAGATTCATCATAAAACCGTAGGCAGTGATTCCTCCAATGGTCCAACCAAAAAAAGATTTAACATAGTCAAGCCATTCAAAGCCAATATTTATTTGTGTAGAGAACAGGAGCCAAGTAACCAAATATAGGAGTAAATTCCAAACTCCAAGCATACGAACAGGATGCAGGAAGCCTGACAGACTCACTATTTTGCTATATGAGCAACAAATAACCTCCAAACTAAAAATATCATAGTAGCTGGGAGGAAACAATCAGTGCTCAAAGCTCAGCATAAACTTTAAAAGCAAGATGCGAGAATTTCTGGGAACAGTACTCATCATAGGCTAAACCGAAATATATTGGTCAAAGTTCAGAACATATAGATTTATATGACCCTGAGTATCACCCCCTCTTACTGCAATGCACAAGAAATTTAATTATAAATCCAACTTCTTAAATTAATACTAGGATAAAAGTATTCAATAGAACAACTGAGGAACATTTGCGAAAGAAATTGATCGGACGACTTAAGCTTCTTCAGACATTTATATTTACTAAACAAGAATACTTTACATCGGTAAACAGTCTCTTGTGTACAAAATATGTTGTCAGGCAATGTTTAATGACTACTTAGCACGGATGCAATGATGTAGGAATGTTCTAACACATAATGCTATAGAAAAACACATTTCAACGATAGATTGTAAAAGCTTCAAATAGCAAAAGAAAAACATCTATAGTAGTCAAGTTTATGAAAGTTACTCGGCTGCTGGCAACGACTGCGCAAAGGCATTAGAAAATGGTTATGAGATAGGCAACAAGAATAGTCTATTTGCTTTATAGATGACAATCCTCGATAAAGAAGCTAATGTCATGAACACATTCTAGCGTTGTCTCATGGCCATATTAGCATGTATGGCAATGATTTAGTCATCTTCCAACACATAGTTTGTATAGAATAGCCTATTTGTTTTATAGATGACAATCCTTGATAATAATAAAATAAGGTGGGCTCAACGATATATTTAAACACTTTATTCACTTTAATTTCAATAATAAATAATAAAGCTGGCATTTTACATCTTTAAACTAGTCTTCTGACAGATACAATTACATATTCATGTTATATAACGGGGATTAACTTCTCCCTCAGCGTTTTAAAAAAATTAATTACTTCAAAGAAACTTATTTGTAACCCAAAAGAGAAACTTAATTATTAAGTTGAACTATATAAAGTTCTCATTGTTGCAAGGCACAAATCAACAAATGCAAAAAGATTTATCTTCAAAACAATCTTGTTATGTGATAAATTGCTTATGATCCATCTCCACATGGATCACGACCATTCACCATGTGTGACATGACAGTCATCTTGGAGCTTGGTTCTCGAAAAAGAAACAAAAATATGTTTTAAGCATCTAGCAAAACAAAATTTGCTAACTATCCATCATTAAACTAACCATCAACTATGCAGAGGTAAAAGAATACAATCAAGTGGTAATGTTACTACACAGATAAGAGCAAAGGGACTCGTATAAGAAAAGGAATGTAGAATGTGTCATAGAAAATATATAGCCAACCAAGCTAATGAAAAAAGCTTGTTGTCAACGTTTGATATCAGCGACAAATACATCCAACAGCTATAAATTTTATTTACTTCGGCAATGTCTATATACTCGTATAAGCAACAATAGACCTATGTAACTATGTTCATTGGTTACGAATACGGCATGACACAGAAGGGGACGGCAACAATTTTTTATGTGCCCTAGCATAGCTTAGAGTTGCTGCTTCATTCATGTCTGAAACATTTATGTGTCAACACAAGGACAACATGAACACAGCATCTGTTTTAGAGTATCCATGCTTCAACTCAACAAGCTAATAGCTATCTTGGTCAAGGAGTACCCACCAAGTTTCCTATGACCCACCTTAACAAAACTTGGAGGCGCTCCTTATGGCATATCCCAAATTTTCATAGGAAAAAAAAAGTAAAAAAACAATATTAACGCTGATTCAAAATAAAAGTTACATATTATAAATCAACAGAAAATATCTTTGGACAGCTAGTCCTCCAAGAAGCTTATAACACGGACTCAGCCTGAGCAATAGCACAGAGACCCCTATTGTTCACCTTCTCAGCATAAAGTCCACTATTCTACAGAAAATTTAATCTTCTCTGGACGACTGAAGTCAGTTCCCTTATACTTTTTCCTTCTCGTCTGACGACGAGCGATGAATGTCGTAGTTACTACACCATTAGAAACATTGCAAATACCTTTCTTTGATTATATGACATACATAACTAAAGAACCACCAAAATTCTAAATAACCCAAGAAGCACTTTTTTGGAAATGGACTACATACAAATGGTGTTTGGTTGGATGCAATTGGAAATAAACGTAACATTTGATGCAGCATTTTCACCAATTTCAATGTTTGGTATGATATAAATGGTGGAATTGGTACAACAAATGGTGTGGCCAAAATGGCCACAACACAACTTACGGCAACAAATGCAATACCATTCCACCATTTTCAGTGATTCTCTTCATTCAATGCAAACAATGGATTTCGATATACAGCACCAAAAGTTGCAATAGCTCGTGCTAATAACATCATTCCAAACAATCAATTTGTAAATACTACAACATCATTTACATGCAACCAAACAATGAATTTGCAATGCCACTTACAACAGTATTTACATGTAACAAATTAATGAATTGGCAACACCACTTACAACAACAAATGCTACATGTGTTGCATGGATTTCCATTTACGAGCAACCAAACAGCCCTTTTAAGTGGAGATTGTGTACTATGTATGGATGTAAGCTAGCAGGGAAAGAAAGGAAATGGTAAGGAGTGGGGACCCGTCTATTCTTGCAAATGGGTTAATTGAGAACTAGCCAGACCCACAGCCTCTAATGATCCTCACACTCCTTGCAAAAGGCATCTATGGAGGCCCCGTCGCATCACTAAAAAGAGAGCTTATAATAAGTGAAAAAATATATACAGTTCTTTCCTACTTTCCTCCTTGGGGAAAGTGGAAACTAAAAAAAAAAAAAATGTCAGTAGAGAGAAAAAATGGATATTTTGTTGTTTAATGCGAAAGAAATTGTTGTGAAAAGCAATCTCTTCACTGGGTTTTTTAGGCCCGGCTCGAACCAAGGACTCCTTGTTATCCCTCACCAACACCCACCGGCTAGGTCACCCATGGCTACACAACTAAGTGATATGGTTTTAAGACAATGGGTGGCCCAGCGGTTGGGGCTGGTGAGGGTTATTGGAGAGGGCCTAGGTTCGAGCGAGGAATAAAAACACCAGTTTTTTTGTTTCCACTTCTTTCCAAGGGAAGGAGGAAAGTAAGCAAGAATTTGATCATTTTTTCTATCCTTTTGCCCTCTTCTCTTTCATCTCTTTTGCTTCTTAAGATGCAAGTAGGCACGCGTAGCATGTAAAATCTACACTTCTTGGGAGACGGAAAAAGTTAATCCAATTGCAAGAATTGCAAATCCAAGAAGTGCGCCTTTCATGCTTTTTTAGACATCTTAAAGTCAAACAACCCAAAAGTGGCCAGAAATGGCCAACTTCTTCCACTTCTTGCATCCAAACAGCACCTGAGTGATAATATCATTGCAAAATTTGTCTCTTAATGAATCAATTAACCAAGAATCCACAAAAATCCTAACCACCACTACAAGGAACCATAGCAAATACGAACCTTTTCAGAAATACTTAGGTCAGTTCTCTTCTCTGATCCTATCCATCTACTAAAAATTATCCACAACTTTTGCTAGAAAGATTAAGTGCTAGAAAAAGTCAAATGGCCTAACCTTCGACTAGAATCCTAAGTCTTTAAAAGAAACCCTGGAAAAATGAATCATTTCGGATCCACCAAATTCAATTTGCTGATCCTTCCTACTATAGCAAACCCTAATCCATGAGCGAGCGAGAGAGAACCTAATTCATGAGAAAAATAAATTAGATATTTTCTAAACTGCCAAATTCAGTTCGATGATCCTCCTTCCCGATTAACATCTACAATCAAACATCTTTCAAACGAAAGACTCGTGAACCATAGAAAACTTGAATCTTTTCTAAACTATCAAACTCGTCTCGCTGATTCTTCTCCCAAATTAACATGTACCACCGGAAACATAACAAAAAGAAACCCTAAATCGTTGAAAATAAACTCGAAAGAGTCAAATTTTACCGAGTGCATTCTAGGTCCGAGTGGCTCTGATGATGATCTCGGTCCTCATCAGCGTGACCCTGACCTCCACGCAGATTTAGCCGTCCTCGGAGAGCTCCCTCATCAGGACCTACCACCAGATGAAATACAAGTGCATGATATAGTTGCAAAGAGTTCAAAGTGCTATTATAACGTGAAGAAATTCATATTTCACACACAAAAAAATCAAACTGCATACCTACCAGCAGATGAAAGCACTCAAATAACTTCAAATGCAAAGATGAAGAGTGAAATCAATTGAGCTTTCAAATTCAGCTAGGAATGATGTAACCATAAATGAAAGTTAGACGTGTAGTTTTCAGCAATAGCAGTAGAGAATACAGAAAATAATATAAGGATTTTGCCAACTTTAAAAGAATGTTTTAGGCCAGAAAATAAGTAAAAAATAAGAATCCCATTGACTTCAAATATATCAGCTATGACAATTGTACATGAAGCAAAGATAGGCCGCAAGTTTTCAAAAAATTATATAAAATAACTACACAAAAATTATCGAAGCAAATAAAACGAGCAACGAGATGCCAGATTGAAGTAGCTGGGAGCCTGGGATGTCTAAGTCTGCAGCCAGAACAGGGGGGCTTAGGTACTCTTCTTCATCCTTTGGCATGTGAATGGTTACTAGATCTGGCAGAGGGTAGCGGGGCCTTGCTTGCCTTTTGGTTCCCAACCCAACATAATCTTCACATTGATGCCAAGAACCCCCTAAACAAGAGAAGAAGTGTTCTTTACACTAGTTCAATACTCTCAATGTACCACTTCAATCTTAAAACAAATTCAAATTGACTCTATGTTAGATATCAACCAATAGCAGGGCTAGTTTCAAAGCTGTCACAGCCAAATAAAATATATAGGTGTAATAACTTATAACCTATGTGATGCAAATATAACATCGATAGTGTGGCCATGTGCATTTTGGTGTCTTTGTCGTAATGGCATGTTCAACACAGACGCAATACTTAGTTTAGTGTGTAAGTAATATTTGAGCAAATGGCATAAAATAGATAGCATGTAGACTTGTTGGACATGTGAGATAATGGTCTCCATCATACTCAAGAAACCTCCTGAATTTCATTGTGCGAATCACCACATGTACATTAGAACATGCCCGAAACACAAAGTTAACGTAGTAATATAGTCACAGACACACAACTGACACTCAAGCTAAATAGGCTCATCAAGTTCGAATACAGGTAATAGTGTTCTCAGTTGTATTGGCCACAGGTCAATGCATGGACTCATGTTAGGAGAGGCATTAGATGTGGTTGACACCAGAAAGCCTCCACCATTATTAGGAAGGACCCCACATGAAGCAAACTCAAAATATACAAACAGATAAGTTAAACTGAAGGAAAGGGCCACTACAATTACATTTGAGGAAGGAAAGTGAAAAGGAAAATAGAAATACCACTATCGGAATTCTTTCTCAAAGAGACTCAACTAGTAAATAAAACATACTTTAACCTAAGGAAAGGGCCACTACTATTACAATAGAGGAAAGGAAAGTGAAAAGGAAAATAGAAATAACACTATCAAGAACTCTTTCTGAAAGAGACCTAACTAGCAAATAAAACGTAAACAAAAGTTGAATAGCACTAGCACACAGATACAGAAATGGCATTAGCAAGGAGAATCAAATAAGAACCTAACCTGCCTTAAAGAACATGTCTCACTGCAGAGTCAATATATTCATTTACAGGCTGACCAGAAGAAATAAGGTAGTCTTTGAACTTCATAGCTTTAGCATGCTGTGCCCCAAGTTTTCCACTCACAATAACGTAAGATATATATAAGTTACATGAGATACATATAAGTTACATGTTCCACAGCTCCCAAAGTCTCCATGACGAACCTCAAAACACCATAGCAGGCCCTGGACCAAAACAAGGATTAGTTGCTGCAATCACCATTACAGGAAGGATTAGTTCTATAGGGAATCTGATATGTTAGAAGATTAGATACGTCATAAAACTGTAGGCAGTGATCCTCCAATGGTCCAACCAAAATAAGGATTAGGATAGCCAGTGTCAAGCCATTCAAAGCTAATATTTATTTGTGTAGAGAACAGGAGCCAAGTAACCAAATATAGGAGTAAATTCCAAACTCCAAGCATATGAACAGGATGCAGGAAGCCTGACAGACTCACTATTTTGCTATATGAGCAACAAATAACCTCCAAGCTAAAAATATTCATAGTAGCAGGGAGGGAACAATCAGTGATCAAAGCTCAGCATAAACTTTAAAAGCAATATGCAATAATTTCTGGGAACAATACTCGTCATAGGTTAAACTGAAATATATTGGTCAAAGTTCAGAACATTTAGATTTATATGACCCTGAGTATCACCCCTTACTGCAATGCACAATAAATTTAATTATAAATCCAACTTGTTAAATTAATACTAGGATAAAGTATTCAATAGAACAACGGAGGAGCATTGGCGAACTTAAGCTTCTTCAGACATTTATTTTACTAAACAAGAGTACTTCACATCTGCAAACAGTCTCTTGTGTACAAAATATGTTGTCAGGCAATGTTTAAATGACTATTTAGCATGGACGGCAATGATGTAGGAATGTTCCAACACAGAATGCTATAGAAAAACGCATTTCAATAATAGATTGCAAAAGCTTCAAATAGCAAAAGAAAAACATCTACAGTAGTCAAGTTTATGAAAGTTACTCAGCTAATGGCAACGACTGCGAAAAGGCATTAGAAAGTAGTTATGAGATAGGCAACAAGACACTCATGTGAACATGTTTGCTAAAATAAAATAACAAAGGGTCTGGTATGAAAAAAAATTGAAAACCCAATATATTGCCAAGGAAAGTCATGAAAAACATGTAGCCAAACAAGCTCATGTCATGAGAGCTGTCTAGCATTGTCTCATAACCATATTAGCATGTAAGGCAATTATGTAGTCATCTTCCGACACAAAGTTGGTACAGAAAAACCTATCTGCTTTATAGATGACAAGCCTTGATCAATAATAAGGTATTAAGGTGGCTCGACCATATATCAAAATGAACATTTTTTCACTTTATACAATTCTAGAAAACTTACATGTACATCTTCATCTTGCCACGTTTTAACACACATACAATCACAAATTCAAGATATAGAGTGGGGTTAATTTCTTCTTCACCATTTCAAAAAAGATCATGGAACAACATGTTGCCAAACAAGCAAATGTCATGACCGCATTCTCGCATTTTCTCATGATGATATTAACATGTATGCAATGCTTTAGTCATATCCCGACACAAAGTTGGTGGTACAGAATAACCTATTTGCTTTATAGATGACAAGCCTTGACCAATAATAAGGTACTGATGTGGGCTCAACCATATATCAAAATGAGCATTTGTGCACTTTATACATTTCTAGAAAGTTTACATGTTACATCTTCATCTTGTCACTTTTTAACAATATATACAATTACAAATTCATGATATAAACTGGCGGTAATTTTTCCTCACCATTTAAGAAAAGCTCGTGGACAAGACAAGCTAATGTCATGAAAAGCTCATGACAAGCATATTGGCAAACAAGCTAATGTCATGAAAGATCATGGACAAGCATGTTGCCAAACAAGCTATTGTTGTAGACGCATTCTAGCACTGTCTCATGACCATATTAGCATGTATGGCATTTATTTAGTCATCTTCTGACACAAAGTTGGTACATAATAACCTATTTGCTTTATAGATGACAAGCCTTTATAAAAAAAATAAGGTGGGCTCAACAATATATTTAAACACACTCTTTCACTTTAATTTCAATAAATAATAAAATAAGCTGGCATTTTACATCTTTAAACTAGTCTTCTGACAGAGACAATTACATATTCATTATATATACCAGGGATTAACTTCTCCCTCGCCGTTTAAAAAAAAAAATACTTCAAAGAAACTTATTTTGTAACCCAAAAAAGAGAAACTTAATTATTAAGTTAACGATATAAGGTTCTCATTGTTGCAAGGCACAAATCAACGAATACAAAAATATTTTCTTAATATGTGATAAATTGCTTATGATTATCACATGGGTCACGACCATTCACCATGTGTGGCATGTGGTTATCTTGGAGCTTGGTTCTTTGAAAAAGAAACAAAAATATGTTTTAAGCATCTAGCATAAACTTTTTTGCTAACTATCCATCTTTAAACTAACCATCAACTATGCATAGATAAAAGAAGACAATCAAGCGGTAATGTTGCTACACACAGATAAGAGCATAGGGACTCGTACAAGAAAAGGTATGTAGAATGTGTCATAGAATATATATTGCTAAACAAGCTAATGAAAAAAACTTGTTGTCAATGTTTGATATCAATGACAAAAACATCCAACAGCTATTTTACTTCGGCAATGTCTATATACTCGTATAAGCAACAATAGACCTATGTTCATTGGTTAGTAAGGCAGTCAAAGGCACACTTAAGGCGCGCGCCCGAGCGAAACAAGGCGCATATATATATATATATATATATATATATATATATATATATATATATATATATATATATATAATTCACATCAGATTTCTACATTGATAAACATGTGTTTTTGGCGCTCCCGAGTAAAGCATGCAGGCAAGTGTAGCATGTAAAATCTACACTTTTGGGAGACAGGGAAAAAGTAAATCCCAAGAAGTGCGATTTTCATGCTTCTTAGACATCGTGAAGCCAAACGACCCAAAAGTGGCTAAAAATGGCAAGAATCTTCCACTTCTCGCATCCAAACCGCACCTAAGTGATAATATCATTGAAAATTTTGTTCTTAAAATTAATTAATTAACCAACGAATAGCCAAAAATCCTAACCACCACTACATGGAACCATAACAAATATGAATCTTTTCACAAATACCTATGTCAGTTCTCTGATGTTTTCAATCCACCTAAAAATTATCCACATCTTTTTTCTAGAAAGAGTAGAGTGCTAGAAAAAACAAGTGACCTAACCTTATACTGGAATCCTGAGTCTTTAAAAGAAAGACTATAAGAAATGAATCATTTCGGATCCACAAATTCAATTTGCTGATCCTTGCCACTATAATAAACCCTAATCCACGAGCGACCGAGAAAAATAAATTAGATATTTTCTAGACTGCAAATTCAGTTCGGTTCTCGCTGATTCTTCTCCCAAATTAACATCTACCACCGGAAACATAACAAAAGAAAACCAAAATAAACTCGAAAGAGTCAAATTTTACCGAGGGCATTCTAGGTCCGAGTGGCTCTGATGATGATCTCGGTCCTCATCAGCGTGACCCTGACATCCACGCCGATGTATCCGTCCTCGGAGAGCTCCCTCGTCAGGACCTCGTGAAAGTCCGCGAAGAAAACTCTGTCGGCCACGGACTGGTAGAAAAATGGAGGAAAAATTATCGATTTTGTCGATCGAGAGGGAATGCGAGAACGGAGGAAGAGAAAGATCGCACCTTTCGTTTTTTGCTTATTTGAGTCGCCATTGCCGGAAAGAGATTGAGATATTTGGGGCCGCCGCCCTTCCTCATTTGAGTATTTGGGAGTTCTAAAACCCTGACCCTAATTTGTTTTTGTTGAAATTGGAGAAGTAGAGTTGGTATTTGAAATAAATTTTTAGGGTTAGGGTTCACGTTCTACGACTAGGGTTGATAGTTGTTTGTGTATATAGGAAAAAACTTTGATACGGATATCAAAACTTTGATACCCTCTATGTATGACATGTGGGGTCCCTTCCTCTTCGTAAAACGTGTATACATACATATATATATATATATACACATAAACATTGAGGGGACCCACTTGTCATACATAGAGGGTATCAAAACTTTGATATGATACCCCTTCGGTATCAAAGTTTTACTCGTGTATATAAATAGGAACTATAAAAGTGTTAAGTGAGATTTGTGTATGCATTACTTTATACACATTACTTAGTAAATGCACGTGTATAATAACGTATGATAATAATATTATTCAATTATAATCAAATATTTTTTCTAATTAATATGTTTAAGGTGTGAAATATTTTTCTTATTCGGTTGAGTTCGATTTTCTATGTTGGCATATTTAAAAAAAAAAATTATAATAACGTATGATAAGAATATTATTCAATTATAGTCAAATATTTTTCTAATTCATGTGGTTAAGGTGTGAGGTCTTTTTCTTGTTTGGTTGAGTTCAATTTTCCATATTGACATATTTAAACTTTTTTCAACAATTTTTTTACATAATTTTTTTTTAATAAAATGGATCATGATATACATACGGCTTAGACGGCTCAAAAGTGAGCTTTTTGAAACCTCATTATATAGTAGAAGATGAAGTGGAATATAAAAGTATATATTGTCATGTTTTCTATGAGGGATGAGTTATCCCCAATGTGCCCCAAGAAACAATTTCTTTTAACACTCAAAATTATTTTGCACACAATTATAATACAAGTTCTTTTTTTTATAAATGAAATTTAAATGCAAGAAGAAGTTACTTTACTCCAATATGTTGTACACATAAAATCGTAACATTTCTTAAAACCTCCCATTTTTCTTTTATCTATGAATGGCGAGAGAGACGATTGATAGGGGTGACTGAAACGATAATCTAATTCTCGACTTTTTTCCACGTAGATTCAGACAAAAGATAGAGAGCATAGCTGACTCCGCGGGTCTACGCTAGGGCCTCCTCCCCTAAGGAGGCCTCCATTTTTTTTTAACTAGCATTTTCTTTTTTTACCAACAAAAACTATGGACCGGGGGAAGGTAATGGCTTCTTGGAGAAATATCAAATATATATATATATATATATATATATATATATATACTAGCATATGTGCACGTACCTTGCACATATTTTAACATTTTTTAATTAGTTTAGGAAGATCAAAGGGTAGTCTTCCTAATTACTATGTTGTCCTTATTAAAATTAATGAACTATTTTTAATTAGTATAAGTATGTAAGGGTATTTTCGGAATTCAAAAGTTTCACCATCTAAATTTTCCTATTATATAGTAGAATAGATTAATGAACTATTTTTAATTAATATAAGTATGTAAGGGTATTTTCGGAATTCAAAAGTTTCACCATCTAAGTTTTCCTATTATATAGTATAATAGAATAAGTATGTAAGGGTATTTTCGGAATTCAAAAATTTCACCATCTAAGTTTTCCTATTATATAGTAGAATATATATATATATATATATATATATATATATATATATATATATATATATATATAACGTAACCCGTAATTCTAAACCGTCTCTTCATCTCCTCTCTCTCCCACGAAAAAGTCTGGAAAAAAATTGTCTCTCCCTCTCCTCTTAGTTTGTATAAAATATGTGATATAATTGGCATAGAATAATGGGGACAACGGATCTGCTCTCACAATTTTGAGTTAACAAGACACAATAAAGATTCTAAGCTAATTCATTTGCAAGGAGACGAATCACAGGAGGACTAGCTACAATAAATAGCCCAAGTGTGCATTTGTGAAGGACAAGTCATAATAGTGAATTAAAGTGGCTAATTCAATAGAGGGACGAAGACAATCAACTTCACATTGTCGTTTGGTTGGCGGAATCTCCCGGTTGGGAAAGGAAAGTGATTACTTTCCTATGTTTGGGCGTCCAAGGAATTGAGGAGGAAAGGAAAGTGATTCCCAATGGAAGGGAAATTAGGGGGGAAAGTGATTCCATCCATTTAAGGAAGGAATCACTTTCCCACATTGAAGTATTCACTTTCCTTTCCAAATTCCTTGGCATTGCCAAACATCGGAAAGGAAAATCAATAGGAATTAAAGTTTCCCAAAGGAAAGGAAATGAAAAGGAATTGATTTCCTTTCCCTTCCATTCCGCGAACCAAACGAGGCTTGTGAGTTTATAAAAAAAAAATGGTTGCCATATAGGAATGACAAGCTTTCATTTAAAAAATTCTTCTCCAATGCAAATGTAGAATAAATCATAAAGTTGACATGGCAAGGACAATGTGAAGTTGATTGTCTAGATCTAGACAATGCACTTCACAATGACTTTGTCACCACATCATCAATTATGAATATAATTTTTTATATAAAATTAAAGAAGTGGAGTTGTCTTGGAAGTTGAAATTTTTTTTTTTCTTCTCAATACTTTTGCATTGGAGAACACTTTTTTATCTCATTCTCTTGTGTGAATATCATCTTGTCACATAGGAAAGACATTATCTTGTGCCTTATGCCACATTATAATCACAATACAAAACAAGACAATAGGGTTGAAGATGCTCATCTCCAACCCATATTTGTGAGTTTGGAAAAAAAAATGGTTGCCACATAGGAATCACCACTTTTTATTTCAAAATTTCTTCTCCAATGCAAATGTAAAATAAGTTGTGAAGTTGACATGACAATGACATGTCAAAGACAATGTGAAGTTGGTTGTCTAGATCTAGACAATATACTTCACAATGCTTTACTTCTACATCATCAATTATGAATAAAAATATTTATAAAAAAATAAAGAAGTAGAAAAATTGTCTTTGAAGCTGAAAAAAAGTAATTTTATTGTCTTTTCAAACTTTTGCATTAGAGAACACTTTTTTTTATCTCATTGTCTTGTGTGAATATCATCTTGCCACATATAAAAGATATTGTCTTGTGTCTCATGCCACATAGAAATCACAACACAAAACAAGACAATACGGTTGTAGATGCCCTAATGGTTCATATAGGGAAGATGTCTTGTAATATTTGGCAATATCATCTTATTATATATATTTTTAGAATAAATAAATTGTTCCAAAAAGAAAATATGTAAATAAACATAAATTATTATTATCGAAAGTAATGAATTGTAGCTAGGAGAACCTTCTACTAGTCGACCAATCGTTCTGATTTTGTTTGTGACTTTGTATCTCGTATATTTTTTTTGTTTGTTAATTCCACGAGTTATTTCATTGTAAATGAGTCTTTCTTCCCTAATTGTTATTAGTGGAACATTAGGAGTTGTTTTTACCCACCCTTTTTTTTTCAAAAAGAAAAGAATGAGTTATTCAGTAAAAAAAAAATGTTAATATGGAAAAGGAACCCTTTTAGTTTAAATAAATTAGTCAAACCAACAAAATAGAATATGCCTTCTTGGTAGGGGTGACCGTTCAATTTATTCGGTTTCAACTAAGTCGAAATAATTAAAACCGAATAAATTTTAAAATTATAAAAATCTAAAATCGAATTTTTTTAGCCATAATTGAAAACGGACCAAACCGATAATCAATTCGGTTTGTTCTGTTGAGCTACTTTTATTGCTTATGGATCGAACTCAAAGTTCAAATTTTGACTAAATTATATTAAAAATTATAATTTATATACATAAATTTGTTGTATTTTAAATTTGGGTCCAAAATTGAACTAATTATTAATTTTTCAAAACACATACAAACTGTTGTTTTCAAAAATAAAATAAAAATACATACATTTTAATTATACATAAAATTAGGGGTATTTACTAATTGCATAACTCTCATTGGGTTTTCGATTTTGGACCCTTTTTTTCTCACTCTAAATGGAACCGAATTTTTTATTCGGTTCGGTTCGGTTCGGTTCTCGGTCCAAAGCCAACTCACCCCTACTTCTTGGTCTGGTTTGGAACCGGCCCGGTCGGATATTTTCTTTTGGGTTTGAGAAAGAGGAGGGGGGGATAAATTATGGATTTATCAGTATCATACACTCTTTGTGCTACTCCTCTCCTATGGCTCTCCTCCATTTCTCTTCTGCTTCCTTCTCCTCCGTCCTCTTTATGCATTCCTCTCCATTCCAAGACCGCCATTTCTCCAATCACAGGAGAGGGTTTCCTCGCTGCCACTCTTCGAAGAAGAAGGAGGATGCCAGCTTCACCGAACGCATTCTTGACTACATTGAAGGTACGTTAATTTTGCAGCTCACCACTGGAACTAGTATATATGCATGTACGTTGCACATATTTTATACCACTTTGGAAGAGCAAACAATAGTCCCTCAAATCTTTAGTACCTCGAGAAAGGACAAACAACATCCCTTAAAATTTTTTTACTAATTGAGAAGAGCAAACAACAGTCTCATTTGTTTTTTTTCCCCTATAAGTAATTACCTAATTATCCATATTAAGTTTACTGAACAATTTTAATTAGTAAACATACGCAAGAATATTTTTTAATTTTTTTCCACTGAAAGGTCTTTTTTTTAAAAATTATTATATAGTAGAATAGATAAATATTTATAATATAACACTGGAAAAGTTTCAATTAAGGCCTCGTTTTTTTTTTCCAGCACGTGCGAGCTCAGTTAAATCGTGTCTCCCCGCACCCGATTTTTAGTCGGTCGTCATGTCGCTTCGGACTCTTCGTGCGGATCCTGTCCGCACTGGCTTTTACATCATTGTCCGGCACGTACGTCTCGCGCACTCCGCGCGCTCCAGAGCCTCACGGGACGGCCGACGTCTTTCGATGCCAGCAACTCAACACCTCGCTTAGCCCACGACGCCGAAGGCGCCCTCGACGTCTTCACGACGCCTACGACAGCTGGTTCCGCCCAGCCACCCGTTCTATGCGCACGACGTCCTTACGACGTCATCCCGACGCCCATTGGGCGCTGCACGACGGGTCGCGTGGTCAGCCGTCGTTTATACCCGTGGTAGAATGGTGCCGGTCCCCGACCGCCCGCGCGACGTCCTAGCCGATGAGTTTTCATGCACGGGGCGTCCCATTCTGTCCCACGCCAGCTCAGATCGTGGCTATTTTTCGTCAGTCCTCCGACGTTATGGATGCCCCGCATCGCACAGGCCAGGCCTCGTTTGGTTAGCGGAAAGGAAAGGAAAGGAAATCCGTTCTTTGCTCTTTTCTTTCCTTTGGAAAATTACAATTTCCATTAAATTTTCTTGGGATAGTGAATTCATTGGGTTAGTGGGGGAATCATTTCATCCTATTTCTTTTCTTTTCTTTGGGAATCAATTTTATTTCCTGCTCATTTCCTTTGGCATCCAAGCACATGAAATGAATGACTTTACTTTTCCAAGGTTCTGATTTCGCGAACCAAACATGGCCCAAGCACTCAACTTTCACTCCTTTGCAAGTTGCTAACCCGTACCATTCTTATTAGCACTTTGTTGTTTTGAACTAGGGCCTCGTTTTGTTCGCGGAATCATTGGGTTGGGAAAGGAAAGTGATTACTTTCCTATATTTGGATGCCAAAGGAATTGAGGAGGAAAGGAAAGTGATTCCCAATGAAAGAAAAATTAGGAGAAAAGTGATTCCATCCATCCAAGCAATGAATCACTTTCCTACATTGAAGTATTCACTTTCCTTTCCAAATTCTTTGGTATTTCCAAACATTGGAAAGAAAAATCAATAATAATTGTAATTTCCCAAAGGAAAGGAAATGTCAAGGAATTGATTTCCTTTCCCTTTCATTCCGCGATCCAAACGAGGCTTAGGGGTTTGCATTGTCTATTCAGGCCTCGTTCGGTTTGCGGAATGGAAGGGAAAGGAAATCAATTCCTTGACATTTCCTTTCCTTTGGGAAATTAAGATTCCCATTGATTCTTCTTTCCGATGTTTGAAAATGCTAAGGAATTTGGAAAGGAAAGTGAATACTTCAATATGGGAAAGTGATTCCTTATTTGGATGGATGTAATCATTTTTTCCCCTAATTTTCCTTTCATTGGGAATCACTTTCCTTTCTACCTCAATTCCTTTGGCACCCAAACATAGGAAAGTAATCACTTTCCTTTCCCACCCCTAAGATTCCGCGAACCAAACGAGGCCTCAATCTAACTGAACCGTCGTACTTTTCCAAATCCGAACTTAACTGCAGACCTCATGGCACAAAACCATCAACATCATCCAATCTTTTTCCTATCAGAATGGGGTTGGCTATGGAGTATAAGAAAACTCCGTATAAGTTATGCCAGTTTTATGACATGTTGTTGGCTTGATGCCAACCCTCTATGTTGGTGCCAAACTCAGAACTAGCCAAGGTAACTACTTACATGAGAGGATCATATGCCATAAAACTTAGGTGACCAGTTGGCAAGTAGGACCGATCTTTTGAAATACACTTTAAACTCATGCAACCAAGGAGCAACCCTCCAAGTTGAACCACAAATTGAATCGTCCCCCCAAACATAAAAGGCTATCATTCAAATTCACCCCATCATACAAACGGAGTACATTTCTTGAATGTGACATGTTCTAGGTTATGCTCTACGTAGCCCTTCCAATATTGTTTATCGCCTAGTAAAGAAGAACATGCCACCAAATTTTCACTCTCTATCTCTATTCTCTCTTATGAATTTATTCACAGTAGCCCCCTTTTACTTTTTGGTCTTCCATTTTGAGCCAAATAAATAGTCAATACTGAATGATCTTTAAAATTTTCTCTAAAGAGACTATGGAGAAATGGCTTTGAAATACTTAATACTTCTTGAATGGTAATTGTATCCCCAGTAGTAGTATCTGACTAGCTTTTACATTAGCTATGCACTATCTTACTGGTTAGTAGATACATTCTCCTGGAATTCATATCAGTGGCAGATTAAGAAGCCTTGATTTGTAGGTGGGCCAAAACTGAGGAAGTGGTATGGGGCACCAGATCTCCTTCCAAAAGACGGAGGTCTTGAAGCCGGGGACGATGAAACCCCTGGTAGAACTATCATCATGGATATTCTATTTTCTGCTTCGGAAAAAAAAACTATACTGGCAGTTAACATTTTCGGTTGTCATTCTTTGAAGGACAGAAGATGAAGAAGTCAGAGATGCAGTGCTGGTGACTGATGGAGAAAGTGAAATCGGTCAGGCGAGTCATTTTGACCTAACATATACAATATCTTTTATCATGCGCCATAGTAAGTAGACTGTGCCATCTTCGGGGTTGGCAAGATTGGACACGTGTTGGACTGACACAGAAGGATACAAGAAAAAATCAGTACAGTTTCTGTTTTAATGCGTCTGAATCATTTTACTGTTCATGTGTATGCCAGGCTTGATGCTGGAGAAAGTTATACGTTGAGCTAGTGCGTTTATAACAGGACATATTGTCATGCTAGGCTATAACTTTCAAGTTTTGAGTATCAAACTATAACCCATAGATGAGTCGTGACAACAGGAATTATACTTTCGGTGCATTTGAACGAGGTTCCTTCTACGTTTTCTAGATCACAGTCGTGAAACCTCCTATGATCGACAAAGATCCTTGGTTCACCCCGTCATCCCGCGACAGATCACCTATGGAGACGGAGAAGAAGAGGAGAACAACTTGGGGATCAAGTTATTCTTGAGGTGGAGGCAAGCTTTTAGGATTGCATCTGTTGAGAGCTCTCCATATGAGAGCATCTCATATATATAGGCAACTAGTGAAACCTAGTAGTGCACCCCTTATGAACGCACTTACCAAACCGCCCTTGGTCCTATGTGGATCGGTCACATATAATCCGACCAGACCGGTCTGGGTCAATGCCAACGCAAACAAAGGTTGAAGAATTAAGTTTGCAGGTTTGTCCCTGAGATATAATAAGCTGGTCTATCCAATCAAAATAAGATTAAAACATAAGTTTGAGTAATTTTGATTACCATTGCTCCTTGCTTCAAAACTTATAGAAGCCTAGCCATTTATGACCCCATCTGATTTAGCCCATGCCATCACACTTTCTATAACGTTGTCACTACCATATGGCTGATCTCTATATAAATTTAGAAATTCATGTCAGTTCTGTCCAAGGATTTAGTGTTTTTTATTTTATTTTCAAGGTTTACCTAACTCATTGAGCAAAAAATATGCTCCGTCTTTGGCAGTTTTAGTTGTATTACTGTTATTATGAACTAAGGCAGCATGTCATCATATACATAGGATTCCCTTTTGGGATGCAACTTATATGTCTATACTCGTCACAAGAGGTCTCAACTTTAGTAGACCAGTCTAACTGTGCTGGTCTGACTCTTTCTGCGGTTATCACTCGTTTTGAATGCTATCCGTACCTGGTCGATCTTTCGAGCTTGGGATGGTCTGCTGCCTCGTGGTTGGAATGCTTGCATTCTGAGACCAAACACCTTCTTTGTGACTGCTCATAGTTTGCAGTATCTGCCGATACTGATACGATACTGCCGATACCGATATGGTTTGGCATGTCCCAATCCGCTACCGATGTAAACCGATACCGATGTCGAGGGTCTCTTTCCGAGTCAAATCGACAGAGAAAACTGAACAAGAAAAGACCATTCATCAAGGGTCTAAAAGCATCTAAGGTTGTAAAAGCATTTCAATAAAGAGAACTAATTTATCGTAGGTAAATCGATCAACAAGGGTGACTATTATTTTATTCAATTTCAAAACTACTAAAAAAGAAAAAAAACTTAAAATTATGCCTAAATGTATAAACTTATTCTTTCTAATTATTAATAATTATTTACTTTCCGATACCAAAAATCTGATACTCCAGTCCGAAACCGCCGATACTGTCGAGCCCGATACCAATAGAAAGGGTCCGATATTGATTTTGATACGGAAACTGCGAACCTTGGACTGCTTTGATCATTGTGAAACTGCTAGCTCTGTGAACAATATACCTGTACTTGCAGTTTCATAAGTCTCTAATTAGCTTAATAGGAGTTTTGCAGCCTGTGGTGTTAAAATTACTTAATCGTGAGAAAGTGTAATAGTACTTCTCAAGCTGTTGCCTTCGTTTTATAATACTGATCATATCCTATCTTGTAAACTTAGAGAATAGTATTAATAAATCTTTATAGGTTGTGTTCTATGTAAGATTTTGTTAGAGTAAGTCATATTTAATCCTAACTTTTTGCTACTGTGTTTAACCAATTCATGATTCTTAGTCACTTATATGGCTAGTGCAGATGGTAGTCCTGTTACTGATTCTTAGAAGAGCTCGGGTGAAAGTTATAGTCAAGAACAAACGGGCTGCTATTGATGCTTTCGGAACTTATGTTGAGGTGATGCATGCATTTTTTGAGTTTGTTGTGGCAAAGCTTTGTTTTCTTTCTGATGCAGATTTGCTATTTGTTTTCTTTCTTTTCCGCTGTTTGCTTACTCTGCTTTATTTTGCTCTTTTAAAGCCAATAGCTGGAGATGTAAATGATAAGTCCTTCCTCAAGAAGAATCTGAGAGGGGTTCGGACGATAATATGCGCTTCAAATGTATGTATATTCAACTCCATATTAATTTCTGCTCCTGTTTTCTTCTTTGCATCGAATTTGCAATATATGCTGTTGATTGTTGATAATATTTCCAATTTTCTTTAAATGACACAAAATAGATGCAAGGAAATAGCATGTATGTACCAGAGCAGAAGCGAGATTTAAAAATTAGGGTTAGGGTTAAGGCCTTAAATGGATCCCCCATATGGGGCCCAATTGGGCCTCGCACTAGACATGATCAATTGGCTTCGCATGGCCCACCTGATCCCCAATAATGAGGGGTCGGGATCATATCCCCGTGATGAACGGTAACCGAAACCCTCACCATGAGGCCCTGTCGATTGCTGCCGCCGTTTACCTTGTCCCAGAAGAACGCGCATGCACCGCCACATGGGGTCGGGTCTGGTCATACTCCCGATATGGACCCCCTCTATGGGGTTGGGATCTTTTCCGTCACTACCGAAGCCCCGGGGGGGGGGGGGGGGGGGGGGGGGTGGGGAGGACTGGATCGACAACAGTAATCGGACCCTCCTCTGGCTTGGGGTCGATGTCGACAATGGTCCAACCCCGGAAGGGTCGAGTACTGTTGTCAATAGCCGCACAGCCCCCCTATAGGGCCGGATCGTTGCTGTCGGAAACCACTTGCCCACCTTTGTGGTGTCGGTACCCTTTGCCAACAACATATTCTCCCACCCATAGGCGTCGACATTGCTGGTTAGGGCGATTAGCATTCTTCTGACTTCCATATAGGGTTGGTCGACCGACTTTCAGTGTTCGTGATCGAGGTTGGGTCCCCGTGTGGGACCGACAACCAAAAAAGAAGATAATTTGCATGGTTTCTTATTTTGATGAGAAAAATTGGAGGATATTGACATCTACATTTTAGGTATCGCAAGTATCACATAAATTCAGAAATTTTACATGACCCAAAAATTACACAAAAAATAGGGAAACAATTTATTTACATTATCAACCACAAGGATTTGATCCATTGGCAACCCCCATTGATCTCACAAAACATCATGAACATAAATCTTCGTATGGGCATACGAACATGGATTGTTGATAGCAAATAATAACAATATAACAAACCCAAAAATATCATGCAATATTTAAGGATCAAAATAATGAAACCCTAACTTTTTAG
The DNA here is from genome assembly GCA_029216955.1 of Iris pallida. Classification (NCBI taxonomy): domain Eukaryota; kingdom Viridiplantae; phylum Streptophyta; class Magnoliopsida; order Asparagales; family Iridaceae; genus Iris; species Iris pallida. Next base: position 1,364,271 of record JANAVB010031416.1, on the reverse strand, counting down.
GGTTTCCTAGAAGAGAGAAGAAGCATCATGGCTGTGATACCATATGTTAACCATAAATGGGTCAGGGCACCACCGAAGGCGGTTTAAGTGAAAGCAATAGGAATTGTACCTTCGGTGTGTTTGAATCGGATTCCTTCTATGCTTTCTAGAGCATAGTTATTAAACCTCCTACAAACGAGGAAGCTCTAGGGCCGGTCCTATGGTTTATGGGTCCTAGGACAAAATCTATAATTTGGGCCATTTTTTCACATAAATAAATTTTTAAAAACATTTTTACAAGCAAAATAATCAATTAAGCTATCAAAATCATCAATCAAGCTATCAATTTTTTTTTCCAGATGGGAGCGCTGGCTTTTTTGTTGTTTTCAGATTGGATCTTTGTTTTATTTTTTTATGATATACCTAATCTATTTTAAAATTATGGGGCCTTCCAAAATTGGGGGGCCAGGGCGATCGCCCACCACGCCCGTGCCCTGGGCCAGCCCTGGGAAGCTCCTTGGTTCACCCTGCAACAGATCTCCCACTTGAAGATGTATAAGAAGAGAGGAGAATAACTTGGGGATCAAGTTATTATGCAGGAGGCAAGCTTCTAAGTTTTTTTTTTTTTTCCATTGGTAACTCTCCATATGAGAGCAGCCTCATCTATATAGGCAACTATGAGAAGCCCTTGTAATGCATCCCTTGTGGGTGCACTTACTATAACGCCCTTTGTCCTATGTGGGCTGGCCATCCTTGTCAACCGAACCCGGTCTGACCGGACCGGACTGGACCGGTCCGGTTCGGGTGAGATGCCAACACTGGGTGAGATGCCAACACTATGGACTAGTTGCTCGAGGCAAAAACTTGGATTTGGAGTGTGGTTAATACTTATAACTAGATTTTCAAGTGCTGGAGGCCAACACTATGTTATTTTCATGATTTTCAAGTGCCTCATTGAACTTACTTTTCTGGAAGATCCATATCTTCTTAAATTGTTTCAAAAATTTGCATGCTATTTTCCTTTTCACATGGTCGTAAAAACTTATTTTTATTATTTAATATTCACGATGAGTTACTAGGTTCTGCCAATGTTCATTCTGAACTAAACAAATAATTTATTTTGAATCATTGAGTGTAGCATTCTTCATAAACTTTCTATAAACAATGAGAAATTGTTGCATTGTGAGTTTAAACAGAAGAGAGAGCCTCCAGCCTGAACTTCATCCACTGGCATCCTGTGGTAGGCAGAGATCCTTACTTGTTCTTGTTAGTTATAAATTTCATAATGCATATGCTTATTCTGATTTTGAGTTCACATCTTAGTCTTTTAGGCATATAGTTAAGATGATTGTAAACCTACCTGAGTGTCCGCCATGGCTAAACATGGGATGGCACCATCTTTGTATTATTGGTTTTCCCTTTCGCTAATTTTATTCTCTTCTTAAATCCTGACAAAGTTATTGAATAGGATGGTTTCTTCGCTGACATGGGAAGTATGAAGGGTGTCCAGCACATTGTCGTTTTATCTCAGGTTCTCACCACTCCATGCCCACATTACCTCAATTCAGGAAAGCATCAGATTGCGATGGATGTTTACTAACTAGTCTATCTTCTATCTGGTATTGAGTTAAAATAAGGTTGCAGTTGGCTGTTTATAGAGGTAGTAGTGGACTTCAAGCGATCATGAATGGCAAGGCGAAGAAGTTGGCTGAGGGAGACGAAGAAATTGTGGTTGCATCTGGCATCCCTTATACTATAATTAGAGCCGGTTTGCTACAGAATACTCCAGGCGGAAAGCAAGGTTTCAACTTCGAAGAGGTCTCTCTTCTCTACCTCAATTAATCTCTCGCATCCCTTGATTTTGATTGAGCAGAGACATTTTCACCCATGTTATAAATATGAATTTTATCTTTTTATTCTGGATGAGGATAGATTATCCTGATATCGAAACTTCAAGTTTGTTTGTGTACAAACCGAAAGAGATGGTATAAACATGTTACTGAGAAACATATTACATAAAAACAACTTGGGAAAATAAATATTAGCTAGAAAATAGGAAATAGTATTGAAGATATATTTATCAGAAAAACTAACGGAATTGGAAAATGTAAAGAATAAAGGTACGAATTTTCTTTCAGTTATATATATGAGAAATCTCTCTCAAAAGGGACATACTTTTCCTTACATAACCAAACATATATTAACATGACAGATAATCGATACTAAATAGCTAACTTAAAAATGTATAATGAATAAAGAATGCAGAACTTTTCCAAGATATGTTACATTTCTATGCTAATCCAATAACAAAGATGCAAAACTAAGGAGCAAGAAGAAACAAAATTCTGAAAGAACTTGTTAAATCACTATACTGTGTATGGGCAAACACAGCCAACTGCATGTTTAAAAGTAAGCAATTAAATTCCTACCAACCCAGAGTGATGTATGTTCTGCATTTTATACTGTCAGGGTTCAGCAGCTAGAGGAAGACTCAGCAAAGAGGATGCAGCCTTTGTATGTGTCGAGGCACTCAATGCAATTCCGCGGAGAGGGCTGGAATTTGAGGTGGTTAGAATATGCATTATCAGCTTTTATGTTAAAAGTTATTAGCCTCTTTTTTCCGCTTGTATATATTTGCTTGTTGGATAAGCTAGGTCAAGAACATCGTTAAAAGCCACGACAAACTTATGCTCAGCTAGTCGCTAAATCAATGGTGTTTATCTATGTAGGTCGTAAACGGTGAGGAAAAGGTCTCGGACTGGAAGGAATGGTTTGCAGCAATGATCAGCAGAGCTGACGAGTTACAATGACCATCCATGAATATGTCCATCGTATCCTGTGTGCTCTGATCGAATCCTGCTGATTGCCTGCGTACGATTATTTACAAAGTCGACTGGGTCGTGAGTATATGAGAAATGTAATTCATGACAAATTCTCAGATTTTGGATGGTTTCTTAGACCCTTAGTTTGTAAAAGAATGACAGAGTGCCATATTCTTATTGTGTTCTTAATAAGTTTGGAACTGTAAAGGACTCTATAGTCTTGTATGTATAAGAAAGAAGAATTCTTGTCTGCGAATTGACTGACAGATCTTCGATAAATACTTCAAACTCTTTCCATTGCCTAAAATGTCCGGAAAAGATGTGAGCCTAGCATGAGGGATAAGAGACACTCAGCATAGTCAAGGAGATTGTCTATGGAATCAATCAAGAGGTCTTATAGACCAAATTAAGACCTCCAAGTAAAGATATACAGACAAATCATCCTTGGCTACCAAAGATCAGGACTGTGTATTTAAGAGGTGCTGAATTTTTGTTGTACTGACGACATGGACACCACAATCAATATGGATACAATATTGATTTTGGCGTGTCCTATCATATTTTAGGGTATTTATCTGATACATGTCCGATATGAGGTAATGCGACACCAATTTTCGGGAGTGTATGTATCTTCTTATGTGCTGATCATGCTTTCTTGGCATCCTAGTGGAAGTGGATTACTGTATCAGAAAGCAATTGACATTCTTTGATGCTTTACTTGAATTTGATTCCCATGAATGTCTATAAGATACATAAGAGAGCGGAAATAGATATGATGTTCTTCTTTTTTATGTTCTAACCCTCGCAGTTTTAACCTAAAATATAAAAACCTCACCAATTTTTTTTTATACACAAGTTTTTTTTTTTTAATGTTATAACCCATAAAAATTAAAATGCGAGGGCACTGGAATGCCCATTCCGAGCGGAGACATTGTATTGATTGGTTGGTTTGAATAGGCTAATCGGATTCGATCTGTGTGAAAAATCGTAGGATTTGAATAATGTGGACTTACTAAATTTGGTGTGGACTGGATGGCTTATTGAGCAATGTTCACTTGTCTGGTTATACCAATTAAGAAGATCGTGTATGCATCAAATCATATCTTTGAATAATCGTTCGATATCTGCATGATCTTGACAGAAATACAATTCGTTAAATGGTGAGTGATGTTGGTTCTTCTTGCCTTTATCTTCACGTTTAATAAAAGAACTTTTTTTTTGTTTCTTAAGTAATGTAATCGATAATGCCTTAATAAAAAGATAGAGGTAAAATATCACCAATGTTATTGTTATTGCTCGAAATATTGGATTTATAACTGCTGTGCACTTTTGCACGAAGAGACATTAGGCCATCGAATGTGTGTTTTAAGCAATGTTGTATTCGAAGCTTTCACAAAAAGCGTTATGAAAATGGTTTGGTACCATTAAATCGTGAGTAATATTTTGGGACTGATAGGCCGCCACTTGTGATAACCCTGAACGAAAAAGATGAGTTATGAGCATGGGGTCCGAGAAATGAAAATGTTACGAAAATCGCATTGCATTTATTTTTCATATTTATATTACCATGCAATACATTTGCATGATCATAGAGAACTTGTACACAAGGTTTGATTCCTCGAATAATACCTGGAGCATCGGGATCGTGTAGGCCTATGAGAAAATGATGAAAGTGCATTCTCCCCACCAGGAGAATAGGACATGTAGTTCTTTGAGAGACAAGAACGGTACGGGGGCATGACTTTGTGAGAGAAGAAGGGTACATGTATTAGAGTCCTCCAGTAAGGCTGGCTATCTGTACTGGGGATGCTGTAATACCATAGATAATACAAAAAAATGTATCACCAGTGACCGTCATGTAGTTAGGTTGCATACTAATGACAACTATTCTGCATGCTTAATCAACCTAATGCATGGAGGAACTTGTGATGCTTACATTGTGATATCTAATCTTTGTTTTGCAGGGATGTACAAATCGGATGTTGGTAAGATATCACTATGCAAGTGATAAATTTTATATTATATTTTATAATGCTAATTATGAATTGTTAATAAACCTAGTCCCAAGTAGAAATATCACAATTATAAAACTGTATGCTTCACACGAATATAGTGTATGTTTAGGTGAGTTGGATTGATATCGCTCTACATTTTTCAATGTGCTGACCTTTTCCTTCACAAGTGCGGAGAGTCGCTTGAATAATTTCTGAGGAGTCGGAGCAATCGTTTCGCGAACTGGAACTTTTCTCTTGGAAGCTGTATTCTTTTGTTTATAAAGGACATGTATGCAATATTGTAAATCTTTTGTACCCGTAACTTGTAAGTCAAATTTGCATATTACAGTTGGCCATTGAGAGCCTTGTATCCCACTACAATTATCATTAAAGAGATAATTTTCATATATTTTGTTGTGACTTCAATTATCTATTTATTTCCATTGTAATAAATTTGTTTTGAGATCAATTATTAACTATACACATCTATGCCTTGTACAAATGTAATATAGACTTATACGACATAATTCTCAGTAGTGACTTTTCGGTTCTGCAAAATCGAAACGTGACATAATGGTATCAAAACGCTCTTAACTTCCAAGGACCCTCATTTGATTCTTCTCAATCTTCAGTTGCTTCCATGATCGCTTGGCCTAAAAGTAAGACTTGTTGCTTGCATGTTCTAGTCCCAGAAACTCTCTTAATGAGTCTGCACATTGCACAAGCAGGACGCCATGATGCCAGTTGTTCCAGAATCCGACAGAAAACTACCATCAATCTGATATGGGTGGAAGTTTAATTTCACGTCAGATTTAATTAATTTATTTGGACGGTCCGGATGGCTCCAGACGTAGGGATCAGTAGGGAATACCTATATTAGGGTTTTCCTACCGGTCAATCTCCCCTTAGCTTCCTTTTATAGAGGCTAAGAAACCTTAGAAACATCTAGGAAACCCTAACTTAAACATTAAGTTAGACCAACCAATATGAATTGTGAAGTTTCAGATTTATGTAGGTCCGCCTCTCGGCTTGAAATCGGAATACCAGTCGAAATTTCGGTCCACAGTACCTTCGCACGAAACGCCTATTCGTTCGCGCTTTCAAACTCCAAATTTGATTCTGTCGACTTCACGACTTTTTCCGTCTGACTCTGTGAGTTACCAAAGTGTCCATCCACCTCGAAATTGAACTGATGACCAAATGAATTCACCTAGGTCCATGCCACATCTTGTGCCAATAGAATATACAAAACCAATAATAGTAGTAAATATCCTTCTTCCAGAATGTTTTAATCTATGAGGTTCAAGTGATACATGATACATCACTTTCTTTCTCATAAGCAGTTATCCTAATCATCTTATGTTGCACAAATGCAGACACATATATGGAAAAGAATAGGATACGGGTATGGTATAAGGACATTTTCAAATAGGTTCGTTTTAGTCACCTATATTGCGCAAATATAGATAAAAGTACATACACGATACGGATACAGACACATTTGCCTGTGTCCGTGCAACATTTGCCTAAGTTAATTTTGTCCATTTAGTGTAGAATCTTAACAATATGTTAAAAATGTTTGGGGGGAAGAATATCATATAAATGCAGGTCAAATGAGTGTCTGGGAATGAGGAGCTATCAATCTACCTGATAACATATTATTATAATCTTCTTACACAATCAGTTCAAATATTGCATTGTCTACTTAAGGTTTTGTGTTTCTTAATATTTTTTAGATTACACTTGAAACCCAACACTAAGAGGACCATTCTTTCATTTCTAACTTTTCTCTATTAGTACAATGTTAAGAGATCCTCACCAATCCATTACATTTTTCACTATTTAAGTAATTAACCTAATTCAAGGGATCGTCACGGCCAATATTTTAAATTTATTTTGTACGTTTTTGCGATTAAACTATCCTACTTAATCGAACTTGTCAAGAAAGTTCCCTCTCTTAAAAGTGTGTCAAGTTTATGGTATTTTCATATTGTCACTCATTATTAAACACTACATTTACCTGCATGGCTGTTTTTTCCTCCTCTCCAAACTCCCATTACTAAATACCATTATGAAAATCAAATCATTCTACATATAAATATGTGAAGAAAAAGAAAGAAGAGTATATTTCGGTTTCATAAGGAATTGACAGATTATAACCTGTGAAACTACAATGACAAATTTCTCTCCCTAAAAAGAGGACGAGTATAATTGCAAATAGAACTCTTTAAATTCTTATATTGTTCACAGGTTATCGTCCTCTTTTTAGGGAGAGAAATTTGCCATTGTAGTTTCACAGGTTATAATCTGTCAATTCCTTATGAAACCGAAATATACTGTTCTTTCTTTTTCTTCACATATTTATATGTAGAATGATTTGACTTTACCTGCGATTTCAGGAACCCGAAGACGAGGAACCAACAAAGGCTGGTTGGGTACTCATGGCATGGTTTATACTTTCTGTCGCCCAGTCTGTAACCCTTAACACATGAGTGTGTTTGCGATCTATATGTATTATAAATCATAAATATGCAGAAGGATTTGATTTTACCTGCGATTTCAGGAACCCGGAGACGAGGAACCAACAAAGGCTGGTTGAATATTTTCTCCTGGCATGGTTTATACATTCTGTCGCCCAGTCTGTAACCCTCAACAGATGAGTGTGTTTGTGATCTATGTATTATAAATCATAAATATGCAGAATGATTTGATTTTACCTGTGATTTCAGGAACCCGAAGACGAGAAACCAACAAAGGCTGGTTGGGTATTTTCTCCTGGCATGGTTATACTTTCTGTCGCTTTGTCAGTAACCCTCAACAGATGAGTGTGCTAGCGATCTATGCATTATAAAGCTCTTCGAAGAAAAATTTACGTAATCTACACTCATTATTTTGCATATTTTTGGCCCTTCTCTGTCAGTTCCAATGTTGTCTCCTGAAATAACAACTGTGAGAAGGTTCATTAGAATGGAAGGATGGTGTTTTGAGGGGAAGGAAACGGGTCTTCCTGAAACTCTGTAAAAGGAGAAAACAAAAATCTGCTGGGAAAAATATCGTCAGAACAAGCCATTGATCAGTCCTCATAAAGCTAAAAAGAAATAAAGAAGCACAAGTTATGCAGATAAAGGAACATAGTGATTACTGGAGACACCTTTTACTCAAATTCCTGCTCGCTTGGAGAAACTTAGCATGGATTTATATAGAACATGAACATGAACATGAAAGCCGAGCTTGAACTTATGAAGCTCGGTTATTGAGCTTGTGAACAAGCATGACTTGTGAAGTTCAAAGAGTAGTATAACTCAAGTCGAGTCTACGAGTTAAAAACTGAAATTGCAAACAGTGATTATCCATACCAGGTTTCTCCAAGCAATGTTCTATTTTCCATCTTAACTCGAACAATCCTTTACTACTGACAGCCTCACCTGTTCTAAAAAGATGCTCCGTGCTTGTATGTTGCTGCTTCCGTGGGTCCTTTGGATGCTGACGTCGCCCACAGTTGAATCTACTGATTGCTGTGCATATTATTGTGCTGATTATTCTTCCAGCTATTTCAAGTGCATATGCTGCTACCAGGCCAGTATAAGGCTTTGAGCCGCAGGTGGTGGTGTGTTCCTCTTGTGCTGTTGTTGGATTGGACTTGGGTTATGTTAGTTAGTATGTAACGGCTAGAACCTCACCCATGTATAAATTATGCCTCAACATAAATAGTAAGCAAATCAATATTATGTAGCAAAGATTGTATACTTTATGTAAAACTCAAGGTAATTGAAAGAAGCGAAATGTATACTTCATGTAAAACCCAATGTGGGACACCTTTTGAGGGCTCAACCGGAAAAGAGATACAGCCAATGTAAAATTGTCAAAAATTATAAATGAATGGACCACCAGTACAGCAGCAGAAGACATCCGGTTAGATTATAGCGCCGTATGGATTATTTATGAAGAAGTTCCGTTGCCGGGAGTTGAACCCAGGTCTCTCGGTTAGAGCCGAGTGTCTTCACCAACTAGACTACAACGGAGATGACCGGACTTCAACAAGTGTGAACTCTGTGGACAGTGACCCTATTTATCTTTCATGCGTTCTCTCTGCTTATTCAAAACTCATATGAACACGAATAGCCATATAATATAGATAATACTTGCCTAGGATGCACATCTGGGATCAAACACAACTCTGAAACATATGTATTGGAACTAAAACCAAAAGTAGTGACAAAAAAAGAAGGAGAACAAATATATCAAATCATATATAAAGTTAATAAGTGCTTTGATCCACGCAACATTAGCAAACTAGTGAACGTAACCCCCATCAGAGCTACAATTGATCTGATGATGCAACTAGAAATATCTGAAGTCCACAAACCAAAAACCTACCATACCAACCAATATTTCCCTATCTAGTTTTCAACCAATATGGATGTGATCCGAATCCGTTTAATAATGTGGACAGAAATATGGGTTCATACTTCCAGGTACACACTATCACAATGACATTATAATAGGACAATATATGAAAAATCCTGAGATTATGCCCATTTAAATACAATATGCATGAGAAAGAAATAGTTGAATATTCATAGTAAATAAAATTAAATTGTTCCAAATTGTTCATTATCCATAATTATGTTTTCGCATTATTCTGCTGTTAAAATAGATTATCTGACCTTGTTGATGAATCCAATACAGAAAGTGAATCATATTTAATATAAACCCATACAGAAAGCGTAACATATTTATCATCCATGAGAATATATAACAATAAATATTTATCATCCATGAGAATATATAACAATAACAACCTATACGATTCCAGGATTAACCCATTAACCATCCGTTCAAAATATAAAAATATACATTTTTTTCACAATACTTGAATATTGTATTAACCCTGAAAACTCTTATTGGTTTTCAACACTCCCCCTCAAGATGGACGATAGATATTAATCATCCCCATCTTGTTACATAGCTTTGACAGACTCAATGAACTAAGACCTTTAGTCAGACAGTCTGCAACTTGTTCTTCTGAGCGAACATGGTCAATCTTCAGTATCCCTTGTTCCATCTTCTCCTTGATGAAGAATCGATCGATCTCGATGTCTTCGTTCTGTCGTGCTGAACTAGATTGTTGGCTATACTTATTGCAGCTTGACTATCGCTCAGAAGATATAACGGTGCTCCCTTATCCAACTTCAACTCTGTCAGCAGTGCTTTCACCCATAGTAACTCTGACACTCCCAGAGCCATTGCTCTGTATTCTGCTTCAGCTGACGACCGTGCTACCACCGACTGTTTCTTACTTCTCCATGAGACCAGGTTTCCTCCTACAAAGACATTACCCCGTGGTAGACCTTCTGTCGTCTATGCAACTCGCCCAGTCTGCATCGCAGTATCCCTTAACTTCTATGCGTCAATTCTTCTTGAACCATAACCCTTTTCCCGGCGTCCCTTTCAGTATCTCAAGATTTGAAACACTGCTTCCATATGACCCGTTCTTGGATCATGCATGTAGCGACTCACTACACTCACCGCAAATGAGATATCAGGGCAAGTGTGCCCCAGATAAATCAGTCTTCCTACAAGTCTTTGATACCTTTCACGATCAACTGGCTCTCCTGCTTCTGCTCCCAACTTGCACTTCTGGTCAATTGGAGTGACTACTGCTTTGCATCCCAGCATCCCTGTCTCCTTTAGCAAATCTAGTGCATATTTTCTTTGTGAGAGAACAATTCCTTATTCGCCGTCACACACCTCGATACCCAGAAAGTACCTCATCGCTCCTAAATCCTTCACCTCAAACTCCTTCGCGAGTTTTAATTTCAGCTTAGTGATCTTGACCTCATCATCACCTGTGATTACTATATCATCCATATATACAGCAAGTATAGTAATGTGGTCTCTTGCATGCTGAAGAAAGACTGTATGATCTGCATTTGTTGATGGTATCCCATGCCAGTAACAGCCTTTCTGAATCTGTCGAACCAGGCTCGAGGAGATTGCTTAAGCCCGTATAGCGACTTCTTTAGTTTACACACTTTTTCACGCGACGTCCCTCCGTCTGATTCTGTCGCGTAGCATCCTGGCGGGAGCTCCATGTACACTTCTTCTTGCAGGTCCCCGTAGAGAAAGGCATTCTTCACATCTAATTGGTATAGCTTCCACCCATAGTTTGCTGCAATGGAGATCAGAGTTCTTACCGTGCTCATTTTCGCTACTGGGGCAAACATCTCATCATAGTCGATGCCATATGAGTGTGTGTATCCTTTTACAACCAACATCGCCTTGTACCGCTCTACTTTTTTTTCTGGCGTCTCCTTCACTGTGTACACCCATTTGCATTCCACAGTTTTCTTCCCTTTGGGTAATGGAACCAGCTCCCATGTCTTATTTTCTCTAGTGCTCCAAGTTCTTCCATCATTACAGCTTTTCACCTTGGATCTTTCTTTGCTTCCTGCCAACACTTAGGCAAAGAAGTAGAGTCTAACGATGCAATGAAGGCTCGATAATTCGAAGAAATGTTAGAATAAGACAAGAAATTGGCAATGTCATGTTCATAATCATCATAACGACTAGAAGCCTTATCCGCATTGATGCGAGAAGATCTCCTTAAAGGAGCAATAGGTGGTGGAGAAATCATACCATCCAAGTCAGAGAGATCCGTATCAGAATCAGAGTGATTCAGTACGGGGGCAACATCTTCAAGAGTTGGGGCAGGAGTAGACGAGGGACTTGGTACAGTAGGCAATGGGCACGGCACAGTACTTGGTACAGTAGGCGATGGACAGGCATAGTACTGGACTTCTGTTGTCTCCTTCTGTAGACTTGGAGCTCCTTTTCCCTTGTCTTCCCCTGCGTAACATATGTATCTTCTTCTTCATTCTCCGCATCAGAGTCATTTCTATCTCCCACTTTAGTCCAATTTTACACGACCGGACACGGGACCGATCCGACTACCACGTTTAGACTTATTATCTCCCCCTCACGTCTAACACCCTCTGTTAGGTGTGTCACCAAACGCTGAACCTGCATCCTAACCATAGTATGGTTTCAGTTCTCTGAATGTAACGTCCATGCTAACAAACATCTTCCGCTCAACTGGACTCCAACATGCGTATCCCTTCTGAGTCACTGTGTACCCGACAAATACACACTTAACCGCTCTAGAATCCAGTTTGCCAACTCCTGGCCTATTATCTTGGACAAAACACACACCCCCAAATACTTTCGGGGGAACAGTGTATGTAGTTGCACCAGTAAGCATTTCCAACGGTGTCTTCCAGTCCAATACCTGAGATGGCATTCTGTTGATGAGATAAGAGACCGTCAATACAGCCTGCCCCCATAAGTGTTTCGGGACATTCATAGCCAGCATCATCGTCCGTGCGACCTCCAGCATGTGCCTGTTCTTCCGTTCGGCCACACCATTTTGTGCCGGTGTATAGGCATATGAAGTTTGATGTAGTATTCCATGAGTAGATAAATACTCGGCAACCCTCTTATTAGTATACTCCGTCCCATTGTCAGACCAGAAACACTTAATTTTAACGTTATATTGTGTTTCCACCCGGCGATAAAAATCTTGAAAAGCCTCAAGGACGTCACTTTTATTCTTCATAAGAAAGACCCAGGTCACGCGGGTATAACAGTCAATAAAAGTGACGAACTATCTAAAACCGTTAATACCGGTTGTAGGACAATGGTCCCATACGTCCGAATGTATCATATCAAATGCAGCGGAACTTCTATTCCCTGAGCTCACATACAAGCTCCTGGTATGTTTGCCCAACTCACATGCATTACAAAATAACTTCTCTTTATTAGCCCTTTGATATAAGGACGGATACATTCGACTAATAACTTTAAAGGAAGAATGTCCGACACGCTGGTGGTGGAGTAGTAATTCGTCTTCTACACTGCGACGTGAAGCGTCCAGTTGTGCGTCTGCTACTAGAGATGCCAATACTTCGTCCAGTCCGGTCATGTCCAAGTACCACAACCCCTTATGCCATGTGTCAGTCCCTAGTTTTCGTCATGTCCCCTTCTCCTGAAAAGTCACTGTAGGAATGTCAAAAGAAACAATACAGTTTAGGTCAAGGATAATGGCACTAATAGATATAAGATTGACAGGAAAAGATGGAGCATATAAGATATTGGTGAGAGTGAGGGAAGGGGTGCATGCGACAGTGCCTTTACCCATTACAGGTCTGGAGGTACCATCAGCAGTCTGAATGCTCTCCGGCGTCGGTAGGTGAGTATAGTCCTGGAACTCACTGCGGGACCCCGTGACATGGCGAGATACCCCAGAGTCCATAATCCAACCTGGCTGATGGACAGATGCAAGAGCACGCGCAGGTACACCTGTGCTGGTTTGGGCAAAGCAAGTGATGTGATCCCCTGATATAGATGACGCCCCAGGAGTAACTTGACTGTCGTCCGAACCCAACTTCGTGCCTCGTAACCTCGCGATGAACTCCCTCTCAAGAGGGGTTATTTCAGCCAATTGATTGTCTCCCCCTTCTTCCGCCAGATTTGCTTTGTGTCCTCCAAAATAATTTTTCCTTCTACCAGCATATCCTCCTCTACCACCACGACGTCCTCACGGCCCTGTCCGCGATCATTTGACTGACCTCGCAGAAATTTTAGACAAAATCTGATGTAATGTTCCGAGTCACCACAGTTGTGGCAAACACCGCCCGCAGAGGGAGGCTGATTGAAGGCGGCAAGGGCAGACTTTTCAACAACAGCTTGCTCCCCCTGGAAGTAGCCCTTGTTGGGCATCAACTTCAATCGAGCTTCTTCCTGTGCCATGGCAGCTATGGCTTCTTCTAAGGTTGGAAGCGTGGGTTGTGCGAGTAGTACATTTCTTCTCTGCTCAAACACATGGTTGAGCCCCTTCAAGAACTTCATCATCCGTTGCCGCGAAATATACGCCAGGAACGTCTGAAAATGCTTCGCAAACGCCGGTTCGACTTGTGCATCTTCCATCCCAAGAGGATCATAGTGATCCAGATCAGACCAGTACTTCTTCAACAGAACTGCGTACTCAGAGATGGTACGTTCGTCTTAGTCCACCCTATCGAGTTCATCCTGTAGTTGGAAGACCCGCATAGGGTTGTCCGAGCCTGAGTACATATCCTTCAAAGTCCGCCATATATCAGCAGCACCCTCCATTGCCTCTACATTGCCCGACACCTGGTCGGTCAAGGAGGCTATCAACCACCCAGCCACTACGTTGTTGACAATCTCCCAAATAGCAAACTCCTTTGAGGAGGGATCAGCGGACGCCTTATATTGGCCATTGACATAGCCAACCAAGCCACGTCCCTTCAACGTCCGCATCGTCTGCCGCGACCATTTCAAGTAGTTGGACGTTCCTTCTAACTTCGTCTCCAGTTTTTTCAACTTTTCCATTTTGTAGGGTGACGGATTCACATCAGTATGGGTCACACTAGGGGTCGTCTCGATCAATCTCTTCGACAATATATCATCAACCAAGGCCTTCATCTCTTGTGCTGTCAGTTTTCCAGCGATCGAATCCATGGCCTCTTCAACTGTATCTCTAGTCGTAGTCTTCGTCGTCGGCTGCTAACTGCTAGTCGTCGTCTTCGTCGGCATCTTCGTCGTCTTCTGCTCTACGAATGCGCTATAAACGTGGCCAACACCGGCGCGCGCATGTAAAGTGAACACGTCATGACACAGGAGAAAACACGATCATTCTCCGTGTAGATTCCGATGTGAAGATCGGGGAAGGAAAAATAAATAAAGCATTTGTTCATTCCAGACGGTGTAATCTAGGAGCAGAGGGGGGGAGACAAATAAAGCATTTGATATCCCTCTGTCTTCGAAATACCTTTTTTTTTTTTACAAAAAACTACATGTGAATATCGGAGGGGGGGGGCGTTGCTGGATCCCGGGGGGGGGGGGGGGGGGGGGGGGCAGCCGCTGGAGCCGGGGGGGGTGGACGCTGCTGGAGCCGGGGGGGCGCAGCCTGGGGGGGGGGCGTTGCTGGAGCCGGATGAGGGAAATTTTTTTTTTTTGGGGGGGGAGAGGGGAGAGGGGAGAGGGGAGAGGGGTGGATGGTTATGGCTCTGATACCATGTAGAAAATGAATAATTGATGATTTTATTGATGGGCTACTACTTGCTACTTATAGATGTTCCAACTCCTCTTCATACTACATATTCCAATGTGGGACTAAAGTCCCTTATTGGTTCTCAACAAAAACAATATATTAAACTTTATTTTCTTTCTAGCTCATTAGAACCAGTCATTATGCTATGATTTGTTTCTGTATAATGATATCTTAATGGATTTTAATGAAAAATCCAAACTGGCCATCAGTGAAAATGGATACAGCTACTGGTACAGAATTACAGAAGACCCAGACTGATCCTGGATTGTAACGTTTATAATATATCACATTAAATATCTTGTTATGTATATACACCTACATATTCTGGAAACTTCACAAATCTTTACATGAAAGTAGGCTTTATACCCATAGTTCTGCAATAGCATTTTGTTCGATCCCTTCATAGCCTAATATAAAAACATTTGCATAAACAATCTCCTTCTTCGTTGTCAAAGAAAAAGGAATCCCACAACTCTTGTGTAAGCCATGTCGTATCCCAAATCCTGGTATACTGGCTCTTGTCACACCGCAACCTCGATATATTGGTTTGTTGCACCCCAACCATGCTTTATTAGCCATTTGTTGCATCCCAACCCTAATATT
This sequence comes from Iris pallida, assembly GCA_029216955.1. Lineage (NCBI taxonomy): Eukaryota > Viridiplantae > Streptophyta > Magnoliopsida > Asparagales > Iridaceae > Iris > Iris pallida. Next base: position 1,348,741 of record JANAVB010031416.1, on the reverse strand, counting down.
TTGGACCTTGGATTATCCTTAATCCCTATATTGGTCATTGTCGCATCTCCAACCCCAATATTTTGGTCATGTCGCATCCCCAAACCCACAACGACCCTTTATTGCATCCTCAACTCCTAATATTGACTTATATCACATTTCCAACCCAACATACTGACACTTGTGGCACACCCAACCGAATATTGACTTATATCACATTTCCAACCCAACATATTGATTATTGACACTTGTCATATCCCCAACTCCAATATTCGTATCACCATATATTGGGACTTGTCACATCCTCAACCCTGCCATATTGGCTCTTGTGGAATCCCCAACTCCAATATCCGCTCATGCTGCATCCCGACTCCATTGTATCCCAACCCTGATATATTAGCAATGTTTCATAGACAACCTCTGCATATCCGCTCATGCTGCATCCCAACCTCATGCTGCATCCCAACCTCGATATTTTAGCAATATGTTTCATAGACAACCCCTATATACTTGGGCTATCATATCACCAACCCTGACCTTTGGCATATCTCCAAACCAATCTATTGGCTCCTTTTGCATACACAATCGCAATATGTTGGCTCTTGTAGTAATCCAACCCCCCTATACATAGGTCTATGTTGTCTCCCCGGTTAGGACATACTAACTTTCGTCGTATCCAAATTCCAAAATATTGGTTATTGTTGTATCCCAACTCTAATATGTTAGACCTTGTTACAATCCCAACCCCGACATATTAGCTTTTGTTGCATCCCAACCCAGCATATTGATCTTGATGTATCCTCTCGCGCACAACATATTGGTTGATGTGTCGCATTACCAACACGAGTATATTGGCCCTTATCATATCCAAGGATGGACCCATCCTAGGCCTAGGTGCAGGTGCCCAACTCTCTTTCCCCTGATTCCAGGATCCTATTGTATAGTTCCGTTTTCCTATTATTTACATATTTCTCATAAAAAATATTGTGGCCTAGTGGTTAAAGAGAAGATTCTAACTTGGACATCTTGAGTGCAACCGTCTCATTCTATATTTTGTCGATCCTATAGTCGTTTTTTAATATTTTCTTAAATAGTTTTATATAATGTCCCTTAAATTCTATTAAGGTTATTTTGCGATCCCCCCTCCATCGAATTAATTTTTGTATTGTCATGGTCATATCCCCTGTCCCCGTACATATTGGCCCTTGTCACATCCTCCAACCTCGATATATTGGTCCTTATAAAATCTTCAAACTCGAGATATTCGGCCCTTGTTGCATTCCCAAACATAATATAGTCGTTGTCATATCTCTAGTGTGCTGTCGCAGGCACCCAAAAATAAAATCTATACTGTTGGAAATGTAGTAGTGTGAGTAAGGATCGTTTCCACGGAGAGTAATTACTTTAGATTTGTGCTATGTGAATAATGAAAAAGGGGGGGGGGGGGGGGGGGGGGGATGAATAAAATGAAAGTCAATGAAAAAGAGCAAGTAGAATATGAAAATAAATCAAAATAACAAACGTTGATCTAAGTCTATGTCTACCATCGGAATCTTGAAACTGATCATAGATGCAAACGTATATTGATATGTATTATGAATATTCATCATTGGAATTATTTTCCTATCTCCTTTAGCCACAGTTAATTAAAAACAAGCAACCTAATTAACCTTAACTGCTAAACAACCCCAGACAAGCGCTAAAGGTTTAATCTAGTAGCATATTAAAATCAATGAAACAAAATAACACAAGCACAAGCGGTTGCATTTAATTTAGTCGAATTGTTTCTTCCTAAGATTTAATAATACAAAACAGTAATTTATTAAATCTTGGTTGCTTCACAAATTAGAGAGATCGAACAATTCCGGATTCGATATCTAAGTTAGCAGTGGATTATCAAGAATAATAAACTAGTATATATCCTAGTAATTAAAAAAGATAATCATGAAATATGCATAAGAAAACATTTGATACTCAAAGTACAAATCAAACATATAAACACAAATTTAATTTAACAAGTTTTTATTGATTCCGAGGCTTCCGTTTCCGTCGACCAACAAGACCTTTAGCCGCACATGTTCATCAAAACTTCAAAAGAAAAGTTGGAGAAGAAGAGAAGAGTTGTGTTGTGGTCCCCTTTCCTCATGATTTCAACCCTTTTATACACCCTAAATTAGTTGTTTGAAGCCCACAATATCTTCCCACAAATCCTCTAAAAGTTACAACTTCTTAAATAAAAAAAACTAAGTCATAGAACAAGTAGAAAAATAGTTATTTTCGTTCCTATTTTTGTTCACAACATCTTTGACTCAACTTCAAGCCTGATTTCGTCCATGATGCAGCCTGAATCTCGGAGAACTCAAAATACGAAAGTTGTATATCTTTGTCTTAGCTTTCCAAATCTTTTTGAAGCACCTCAATTTCATTTTGGATGAAAAAGTTATGCACATTTTGGTAAAAGGTATCAAAACTGTCCAAAATTACTATTTAGCTCCATTTTGCACATAGTGTCTACAACTGCATCCTAAAGCAAAATATAAATATAATGAGTACCTTTAGTCATTAAATGAGCATAAAATAGTAGACATTAAGGGATAAAAATATAATATTTTATGTTCTCATCAAATACTTCCACACTTAACTTTTGTTTGTCCTCGGACAAAACTCTAATTTGTTTATTTTTTCAAAACGAAAATCAAGGTTGGAATGCCATAAATAAAGAATAGCCAAGCTCTTTAAAACTCATAACATATCATGAAAATATATTCTTAGGCAACTTTTAATTACTTAGTAAGTATTTTCACTTGAAGATAGAGTAAACTAAATTGGTAGACCCTCACGAAAATAAACATTTAACTCTCATGTGTTTCAAGGGTAGGTGTTTTGCTCAAATTCATTCAAAAAAAAATGGTCTACCATAGGCTTGCATATCTTCTCATTCTCCACTACTTGGACTACATGCATAACATAAATCATAAGGACTTTTCATGGATTGTAGCGGGGCTTAGGATCAAGGTAGTATATATTTTGGGAGTGTAGCTCAAAAGCCATCAAAACTAGTGGAGCAAAAATGATTTAGCTCAAGCTCGAATATATAAAACATGTAAAACCAATCACCCCATTCAGCTTCTTCAATTTGATTATAAATCATTCAACATACCCCTTTATTGGAATTTTAGGAGGAATTATGAACATAGATATCAAAAGTAATTTCGTCCGCCACTTTTTTTTTTTACTTCTTCTTTCTTTTTTTTCCTCTTTTTTTCAATATTTTTTCATTTTCATTTTCTTTTCTTTTTTTTCATTTTCTTTTTTTTCTTTTTTTTTTTCTTTTTTTTTCTTTTCTGAATCATGACGGGACACAAGAATTTAAGAACGAAAATATGTAGCCAAACTAAAAATTCAATACTCCCACACTTATTTCATATACACCCATACGTATCATAATGCTCCACTAGCTTTCCGGCTTGGGTAAAGATTTTTTTTCAGGTTAAAGCTTGTATTGTGGGTTCACAAAAATAAAAGCAATAAGGTTCAAAGGGGTTCAACCAAAGAAAAAATAATTTCAGGGTAGGCTATTTGGCTTAAGTAACGTCTAACAAAGAAGGCCTTAATCATGTTCATGTATGCATGTGTCGATGTGATCTCGAAGAGAATCAAAGCAAGTTCTAGAGAAACAAATCCATGGAAGAATATCTCTCATCAAAAATAATAAGACTGATGTGTCAGTCTAAGGGCTCAAAATCTCACCGGCTTTTGTCTTCCAAATTTAGTCACTACCATCATTAAGGAAAATAACTAGACTAATTAATTCTAAGTTGAAAAGAATACTTATTCAATCATGTTATGAATTTTTCAAACTTCGTTGAATCTTGTTTATGACATACACAACAAAAATTATTGAAAACCACAAAATCAAATCTCCCTTTTCTTAAGAAAATAAATTGAGAACTAGAAAGAAAAAAAATTTAAAATTTTATTTTGAAAAACCATGCATTTAAAAAAAAGACAAAACATAAATCTCCTCCCCAACATTTAAAACTGACATTGTCACCAATGAAAGTCTAAATGCAAAAAAAAGACAAAAATGAACAAAAATAAAAAAAATGCAAGAATAAGAAAAACTCCCCTTGGTTGCCTCCCAAGCAGCGCCTTTGTTTAATATGTCATTGGCTCGACTCTATGCACACTTGATGCAACTAGGCATGGGTTTCACATCTTGAATAGAGGCTTGCAAAACAGAGGGTAAAGGCCTATTGTTAGAAATTGATAATGAAATATAAGGAACGTTACCTGATTGTTGTCTTTTTATAAAATTATTCAACCCTGAAACAGTTTCATGTAAATTAGTACTCAAGACTAACTCCTTATTCTGTTTCTCGAGATGCTCACTAACGGCAACATCGAATCCATCTTTGTCATTAAGTTCAAAAACTTCTTATACATTAGGTACTATGTCGTCATTAGGAATGTTCGTATCTGCAACGTTGTTCATCTCTTCTTGTTTCGGCGCTGTAGGCGCTTTCTTTACTAGGTTGTCAACGTCTCTGCCATTTCTCAAAACGATTATACTCGCATTTTTTTGGATTTATTATCGTTTGAGATGATAATTTTTCCAAACTTTGTGCCTCCAGTTTATTAATTGTTGTAGTCATTTGCCTCATTTGATTGTTCAGACTTTGGATGATGGCCCTCGTCTCCTGTTGAAATTGAAAAGTATTAGTGGCAAGATACTTAACAATATCTTTTAAAGATATACCAGAGTTAGAAATTTGGTCTAATTGTTGTTCATGGGGATATGGTTGCTTCTATTGCTGATAACTTGGATGATTTTGAGTTACACTGAGCTTGTCTTGAAGTATTGGGCACATATCAGTTGGATGCCCTGCTATTAAACAAATCTCACAAGCCATTGTTGTTTGCATGTTACCTACAACCATTTGATGAAAAAGAAAGTTAAACTAGCAATTTGTTGTTCAAGAGAATAAATATTTACCACATTTGCATGCCTAGATGGAAGATCTAGCCAAGTGACAAATTGTTGAGAATTGGTCGCCATGTCCTGTTAAAGATTTTTTTTGCTAATAAAAAGAAATTATTTTATTACAAGAATGAAATAAATATCACAAAAAACACAAAAATTAACTAAAATTACTCCTCGACAACGTCGCTAAAATTTGGTATGCTGTCGCAGGCACCCAAAAATAAAACCTATACTGTTGGAAATGTAGTAATGTGAGTAAGGAACGTTTCCACGGAGAGTAATTAGTTTAGATTTGTGCTATGTGAATAATGAAGGGGGGATGAATAAAATGAAAGCCAATGAAAAAGAGCAAGTAGAATATGAAAATAAATCAAAATAACAAACGTCGGTCTAAGTCTACGTCTACCATCGGAATCTTGAAACGTATCATAGATGCAAACGTATATTGATATGTATTATGAATATTCATCGTTGGAATTATTTTCCTATCTCCTTTAGCCACAGTTAATTAGAAACAAGTGACCTAATTAACCTTAACTGCTAAACAACCCCAGACAAACGCTAAAGGTTTAATCTAGTAGCGTATTAAAATCAATAAGATCAAAGAAACAAAATAACACAAGCACAAGCTGTTGCATTTAATTTAGTCGAATGATTTCTTCCTAAGATTTAATAATACAAAGCAGTAACTTCACAAATTAGAGGGATCGAACAATTCCGAATTCGATATCTAAGTTAGCAGTAGATTATCAAGAATAATAAACTAGTGCGCATCCTAGTAATTAAACAAGATAATCATGAAATATGTATAAGAAAACATTTGATACTCAAAGTACAAATCAAACATATAAACACAAATTAGATCTCACAAGTTTTTATTGATTCCGAGGCTTCCGTTTCCGTCGACCAGCAAGATCTTTAGCCAGTGTTCATCAAAACTTCAAAAGAAAAGTTGGAGAAGAAGAGAAGAGTTGTGTTGTGGTTCCCTTTTCTCATTATTTGTACCCCTTTTATACACCCTAAATTAGTTGTTTGAAGCCCACAATATCTCCCCACAAATCCTCTAAAAGTTACAACTTCTTAAACAAAAAAAAAACTAAGTAACAAGTAGGAAAAAAGTTATTTTCGTTCCTATTTTTGTTCACAGAATCTTTGACTCAACTTCAAGACTGATTTCGTCTGTGATGCACCTGAATCTCGGAAAACTCAAAATACGAAAGTTGTAGATCTTTGTCTTAGCTTTCCAAATCTTTTTGAACACCTCAATTTCATTTCGGATGAGAAAGTTATGCGCATTTTGGTAAAAATGTATCAAAACTGTCCAAAATTGCTATTTAGCTCCATTTTGCACATAGTATCTCCAATTGCATCCTAAAGCAAAATATAAATATAATGAGTACCTTTAGTCATTAAATGAGCATAAAATGGTAGACATTAAGGAATAAAAATATAACATTTTATGTTCTCATCAATCTCCAATCGACTCATGTCCCATTCCAAACCCTGATACAATTGTCGTTGTTCTATACCCATTTCCGATATATTGGCATTTGTCGTATCCCTAATTCTTAACATGCTGGCTCTTCTTGTATTACCAACCTCGACATATTTGTCGTTCCCACGATATATTAGCCCTTGTAACATCACAACCCAGACATATTTAGCCCTTATTGCATCCACAACCCCGATATATTAGCTCTTGTCGCATCTTCGACCCAACATATAATCTCTTTTCACATTCCCAACCATGATATATTAGTCTTTTGTAATGTCTCTAGTTCTATTCCCAACCCCGTTATATTGACCCATATAATGGCTCATTCGTTTTTAACCACCGCCACCCTTCCGTCGACCTAGTTGAACCAACCACCGGACAACGTTAGAGTACTTTCATCGTAGGCAAAGAGACCCCTTCCCTTATAACCAAATATAATGGCTACTGCTTTAGTCAACAGTTGAGCCATCAATATATACTCTCCTTGACTTGTAAGCTAGAAAAGAAAGCATTTCTTTCTTCGACCAATAAAAGCAATATATTGAGCCAATCAAACATATTGGTTCTTGTTTTATCCCCAACCCCGACATATTGGCCCATGTCTCATCCATACCGTGTCATATTTGCTCTTGTTATATTGATCCTTGTCGCATCTCCAACATGATGTATTGGCCCTTCTCGCACTCCCATCCTCAATATATTGAACCTTGCCGCAACCCATATGATTGTCAATTGCATAGGATGCACCTGGAATCCAACACCTCAAAACATATAAAATTAGGAACTAAAGAATGAAAATTGGGGGAAAATAATCACAAATCTGCGTTACATCAAATCTTCTCTATAAAGTTAAGAAGTGTACTGATCAACATAACATTAAGAAATCTAAGAACCGATCCCCCTAATCCCCATTACAGCTACACATGGTTTACTGACACAATTCCAAGTATCTGACTAGTTTTCAACAAATACAGATGTGTGTCCATTAATAATGTGGATACAATAATAGGGTATGATAATATCTGAAAATATGAAGATTATGCCTCAAACTTAATTTTAGTACCGTAACAACTTTGTATGCCTCAAATGAATACAAAGTTGGTATCTGCTCAAAAGAAATAATACATTCTCTACACCCAATATGCCTATATAATGACGCACATATCCTTGAATATTTATAGTTGCATAAATTCAATTTTTGAGTAACAATCAGCTTATTATTCTGTATCATTTTTTCCTGGTGGATTAAAAAGTTGGCTATAATATGAAGATGGGTTCACTGGGGCTGAAGCCAAGAACACCTTACTCTATAGTGGCAAATTGTTGATGATTCAAGGATCAACTTTGGTAAAATCTTGCTATTAAAATGGATCATCTAAACATGCTGATTGGATTTAGAGCTACACGATCGATGGTAATCCAATGAAGAAATTGTACCATATTTATAGAACGATGAACATATATAACAACCTAATAAAATAATAAAATATGATCACAGGATTAAAAAAAAGAACAGTGCCTGAAAATTTTAAACTATATGTTAAACTTATTTTTTGTAACTGATTAGAACGTTGTGCATTTGGTCCGAATCCGTATAATGATATCCATATTTGTACAATCCTTGATGCTGATAAAGTAAGGTTACAACAATAAATTGGATCAGGTCAGGTCCCACGCTAAACCAACTGAAATATGATAGGAAGAATAATAGGATGTATAAAAGATTTTATCATTATATGAGACTTATATACACTCCCGTTCTGACTTAATATAATCCTGTTCACTTGCTCAAGTGCATCTTTAGGAATTCCGCTTGTACATATCATAGAGAAAAACTTCAAATACCTAAAGGTTCCATTCGTCCAAGTCCTATAAGGTGTGACATGACTAGAAAGTGAGTTTAGATGTACCTTCATCTTGTGATCAAGAAGATCAAAAGTTCTCTTTGCAAAAGAAGTTGAGTTGCAAGCACTTGTCCTAAGCTTGTGAGGTAGCGAGAACATGCCCAATCTCGTGGTTAGAGAGGAGGACACTGAACACCAAGCCACGGTTGGAGTCGGTGAACACTTTGAATCAAAGCTCAAACTAGTGGTGGAGCCGAGGAATCAATGAACTAGTCTTCGTAATACTTTGCAATAGTGGATTAATTTCGAAGTCCCAGATCGAGGAGACCAGGGTACATAGTTGTGTATCATCTCTTTACACTTACTCTTATATATTGCAAATAATTTACAAGTGCTAATTGTATTTTCTTTTGTTGATGTTGTTCTGTTTATATTTTATATTGCACTAGAGCCTATTGCAGACATGATATGTAGGATATTTTGTGCGAAGAGTTTAGCTCGGCGTTACATACCCAGGAAGTGTTTTCTTGGGTATGCACCGGTGCATGCACTCATAGACGGAGAAGTGTTTTCTTTCATAAGTTACTTGTATACACTTGTGCATGTACCTATATTACTCGTCATTAGGTTTTCCACAAATTAATTACCAATTAAAAGCTAATTTTTGAAATTTTAGAAGGTACGGACAGATGAATAGTTTAGAAGTAAAAGGTGCATGAATGTCCTTTGGTTAGAAATATGCATAAATGTCTTGGTTAAAAATGTGCATGAATATCTTTTAATTAAAAACATGTAAAAATGTCTTTTGGTTAAAAAAGTGCACGGATGCTCGTTGGTTAAAAAGTTATGGACCTTTTGAAAGCGTGGTTATATACATGTCTGTTATTTCTTTATAAAGTACTTATTTCTTTTGTTTCTTAGTATCCAAGAACAAAGTATTCTTTCTTCTCCCTCTCTCTTTCATGCTCTTATTGTATTTTGTGTTAAGAAAGTGTTGCTTATAATTTCTTAATGTTACAATTCTTTCGTGTAGGAGACCAATTTGTTGCAAAATAGTGCAATAAAGACTACAAATATAGGCTTAAAAGTTGACAGTTCCTCGACCCAAAGATTCTAATCTTAATCTAATTCCATCTCCACCAAAATAATTCCTACAATATTAAGAATATTAAATAATCAATGACATACATCCATCTTCGTAAGAAAAACATGCATGCACCTTTGTTACCAAAGAACATTCATGCACCTTTAAGACACTCGATTGTTGATGAATATCCTCTGGCAGGTGCATGCATCTTCTTTTGTTAAACAGGTGCATGGAAGTCCTTTGCACCTGTTTAACAAAAGAAGATACATGCACCTGCCAAAGGATATTCATCAACAATTGAGTGTCTTAAAGGTGCATGAATGTTCTTTGGTAACAAAGGTGCATGCATGTTCTTCTTACGGAGATGGATGTATGTCATTGATTATTTAATATTCTTAATATTGTAGGAATCATTTTGCTGTAGATGGAATTGGATTAAGATTAGAATCTTTGGGTCGAGACACTATCAACTTTTAAGTCTATATTTGTAGCCTTTATTGCACTATTTTGCAACAAATTGGTCTCCTACACAAAAGAATTGTAACATTAAGAAATTATAAGCAACACTCTCTTAACCCAAAATACAATAAGAGCATCAAAGAGAGAAAGGGAGAAGAAAGAATACTTTGTTTTTGGATAGTAAGAAACGAAGGGAATAAGTACTTTATAAAGAAATAATAGACATGTATATAACCACGCTTTCAAAAAGTCCATGACTTTTTAACCAACGAGCATCCGTGCACATTTTTAACCAAAAGACATTCCTACATGTTTTTAATTAAAAGATATTCACGCACATTTTTAACCAAGACATTTATGCATATTTTTAACCAAAGGACATTCATGCACCTTTTACTTCTAAACTATTCATCCGTCCGCACCTTCTAAAATTTCAACAATTAGCTTTTAATTGGTAATTAATTAGCAAAAAACCTAATGACGAGTAATATAGGTACATGCACAGGTGTATACAACTAACGTATGAAAGAAAATACTTCTCCGTCTATAAGTGCATGCACCGGTGCGTACCCAAGAAAACACTTCTTGGGTATGTAACGCTGAGCTAAACTCTTCGTACAAAAGATTTTACATATCACGTCTGCAATAGGCTCTAGTGCAACATATAAAATATAAACAGAACAACATCAACAAAAGAAAATATAATTCATATGTAGTACCCTTTCCCACCACAATCAGGTTCAATTTTAAGAGACAACTAGAAACTCTAAACCATACCCAGTGAGATTCACAATCCAACAATCCAATTTTGATCAGAGAACCAAACAACCTAACTGAAACTTATATATATATATATATATATATATATATATATATATATATATATATATATATATATATTAGACACAACAGAGATAATTGAACTACTGAAACTAAGTTATAGAGAAAGCATACCTCTATCTGCAACAACCTACTCACCATCAGATCCGGCTCATGTTGACTTTTTCGGCTCAAACCTATGGAATGATGTCCCCGTCTTTCGCTTTGCTTCTTAGTGCAATCTTAAATATGGTGTTCTCTCTCTACTATGACGTTTAGAGCCGTCAGACAAGTCCTTGACTTCAGAATTTGATTTACAAGAATAATGAGTACTTCAATCCCTTCCTGAAACAGATGGGTGTGAACTCTTCCCATATCTCCCCGCTCATAGTTTGAAAGTTTTTCCTCCAATCGGACAATCGGTTGTTGATGAGAGAATCAATATTGTTCAAGGTCGTGCTCTCTAGACCTGACCACGAGTCAGTGGCTAAATATTAGTAACATTTTTATTTACAATGAACCATTAAAGCCGAGATACAGTTACAGAACTTCCAGCATACATGATTTAGAACTTCCAGCAAATACCAACTCGAGATTAAATTGGCAATTTACATTATTTAGCTTCACTGAAGTATTCATGTGCCATTTCATTGGTATTAATTTTACTTGGAATGGTCTAGATTTCACCTAAAATGAACAGTTACTACTTTAAAAAAAAAATTCTTCAATATTTTTTACCAAATTCAAAACCTTGTTCTTTTTTTTTTTTGCTTAAAAGATACTGCATAATTGCTAAAACATAAGAAATAGACATTATAGAACTTAAGAAAAAAAAAAAAACATGACATAGATACGCAGCATAATATCCCTCAGCCAGAATGTAGCAGGATCTACATATTTAATATCTCCACTGGGCATATCATTTTGTAAACCTAAGCTAAGTGACGAATAATTCCTATGATAGGACTGAGGCATTAACATTAACAGAACAACTGATTCACAATAACTTCACAAAGGGCTTACACCCACTGTTCAGGATATCTCCCGCTATGATCGGTCTGGTATATCGGCCCGCATAAAGGTTTCAAAGGTAAACCGATACGATTTACCTAATTGGTTAGAAAAATACCAATAATTGAACAGCTCTCTTTTTGCGACATGATGGCAAGACCACTAGGGGATTGGCCCCGGATGTAGGTAGGGATTAATCCGCAGGGGTCGTTCAAATAATAGGCCCGTTTCCTTCTGTTGAGTTGTTTAGAAGGCTTTCTGTCCTACAGTCCCACGGAGTCATAACGATAAAAAAAATGTGGTATAGTGGGCATGCCCAGCAATGCTATAATATTGCACAATTTTCATTATACACTTGATCCATGCTGGTTACATGTCAATAGTGATTACTTGGCCGATAAATAGTAATTATACGGTTACTTGAACTTTAATCAATTGGCTACCCAATAGTCATGTGAAAAATCACTCAATCTATTATAGATAAATCCTTTTTTTTACACAATTATCGATGCATATATCGGGTTTGGTTCATCCACGAATGAATCTATTAAACTCCACGAATGAATCTATTAAACTCCCTAAAAAAACTAATAGCAAATCCATTTATCTATCTCAAGAGAAAAAAATAAATGCTACTACTTGCAAATCCATAATTGCATATAGTGGAACTTACATTCTCTATTCTCTTCTTCTTTGTTAAAACAATTGACTTTTGACGTGCTCAATTGTTGTAATTGTTTATGGATAATTATTAGCTAGGCGCTAGGCGGCCCTCTGCCGCACCGATTCTGCCTAGCGAAATCTATTAACACTGGATCAGATTAAGAAACATTTATATTCACAACATCGGTAATAAATTGGAAAGATTTAGATTAATACTCAGTAATGATTCAGGAAAAGATTTCTACTAATAACTTATTAATAGAAGAGTAGGATTTAAACTAATAATCTCAATATAATTAGAAAGGTTCCGATTCCTAAAAAGAGGCTAACAAGTGCAGTGCCGTGTGCTCAAAACAAATAACACACAGTTATATCCATGTGCATCCCTTAAGAAGGAACAACGAATTCTGTTTACTTTCCTTTCTATATAGATATGCTACGTTCTTCTTTCGATTGCTATTTTTTTGTTATGTTCTCTCAGCGTTTGTAGATGTCCATCTTTTCACCCATGATAGAATCAAAGTATCCATAATGAATAGTCTACTATCCATCTACTAGAAAAATTACGCTAGTTATGAATGGCAATGGAAAATGTATGAGCGAATCAAAGTATCCATAATGAATAGGCAAAGGGAAAAAGAGAGAGAAAACAATGAATAAATCAGAATACTTACAAAATTGTACCTTCCACTACTTAGCACTATGCAACTTACTTTTTATAGTATATGTAGAAGGAAATGATTAGATTGATTTCATTCATAAGGAAGCACATATATATAGGAGAGGGCTAGCCTCTCATTATTGTCTCTACCTGATGTGGGACTAAAGCCCACTGACGTGGGACATGGGTGGGCGGAGCAGCTGCACGGGGGAGGGGGGGGGGGGGAGGGGGGGGGGGGGGGGAGGGGGTCGGCAGCACAAGGGCGTGGGGGTTGGGGGATGGGGGATGGGGTGGGGGTGGGCAGCAGCAGCGGCAAGACGTGGGACAGAGTGAGAGAGAAGGGTGTGGTGGCTAGGGTTAGGGTTTGGCACTGATACCATGTAGAAGGAAAGGATTAGTTGATTTCATTCGTGAGGAAGTACATATATATAGGAGAGGGCTAGCCTCTCATTATTGTCTTTACACGATGTGGGACTAAAGCCCAATGACCAATATAACTAATACTAAACAGTATATATAATAGATGAACTTTGGTCTTTATGGTTCTACAGCAAAATGAAACAATTGCATCGTTTCTCAATCAATTATGCTAGTTAATAGCTTAGCCATCCTCAAATTGTCCAGAGACTGTTGTATGTTTATCACCATTACCACTTACTTTAATAAACATTGATCATACTTGGCTTCTGTTCAAGAATTACTACAACAGTTCAAATGCGTAGACAAAAAATGAATATTCATATTCTTAGGTCATTATGGTTCTATAGAGACATGAACCAATTGCATCTTTTCTCAATCAACTATGCTAATCAATACCTTAATCATCTGGAAATTGTCCATAGAATACTGTCTCTTCATCACCACTACCACACCTTTTACTAAACATATTCAAAGTTGATTTTATTTGAAGCACTATCAGAAGACAAAAAACATGATAAACAAAAAATGACGATTTATCTCATTAACATCGAAGAAACATGCATATCATTCTCTTATATAACAATTACTCTATGTACAGTGGCTAAACTTGTTTGAATTTGTTGAAGCAATTCATTAAGCAGCACTGACATCTATTCATTTGATAAGCTAATTGATTCTTTTACCAATTTCTTCATGAAACCTGTGAAACATACATGTCTAATTCCATACGATGTGAACGCACACCAATATAAATCCAGAATTGCCTCAATCTAAATTGTGAATACTCAATCAGTGTTGCGTTGAACGAATAAATATCAAATATTCTAATAAAAACACTTTATGCATCAAACGATTTGCATAGAAGCAGTCTCAACCATCCAGTATATGCAATGAACATGTTTCAAATATTAGCAAAGCTTCCTCTAAGGCATGTTTTTTTCTTTTCAACCTCAAATACGAGTTGAACCCTTAAAATCTTGTACCTCATATAATGTTTACAGGTCAAATGGACCTCTATGCTCAACCGCACCCTGATACAATTCACTAGCTTTAATAAATTCTATAAAGAGTATACATATCTAAGACTAAGAGACTTGCAAAAAACAAATATGTGAATGAAGTGTATAGAAGCCACTACAACCACAAGGGGGCTTCTATTGTAGCCATCTTCATCAAGGGACCATTTCAAAACCAGGTAATCACTTAAAACCTCTTGAAGAAGTAAGAAGCATAAATAGTCCTGATTTAACCTTGCTCGCTGAAGGCTCCATGATATTTCTTGAATACAAGTTGATAATTGATCAATTGGGGAAACAGTCCCCTTCAGGAAATTGTTAAAGTCGTCGTTGACAACTCAACATTGGAATTAAAAGTCTTGAGTGTGCAAAAGTGAGAGCAATGGAGGAGATCCATTTTGCAGAAAGTGGAATGAGTCAGAATGTCTTGGTATGTCCATGAGCGTAATGGAGAAACTACTAGACTTCTTTGGCAGAAATCCCAATATAATTGCAGAAAGCGGAATGAGTCAGAACGTCTTGGTATGTCCATGAGCGTAATGGAGAAACTACTAGACTTCTTTGGCAGAAATCCCTATATAAAAAAAACTTGTTTTACATAGAAATTAAAAACAAACATCCGATTAATATAACTAGTATATATGCACGTGCGCTGCATGTATTTCATAACAATAGTCCCTTAATTTTTTTACTACTTGGGAAGAGCAAACAACAGCCCATTAATTTTTTTTCTTACATAATAGCCTAACTACCCATGTTAAATTTAATGAACAATTTTAATTAGTAAACATAGGTAAGAGCTTTTTTGGAAAAGAAAAAAAAAATACTTCCACGGTGAAGCCTCAACTTTTCCTATTATATAAGTATAGACAACTAAATTATCAAAAAAATAGGTTTTTAACAAGTAATCTACCTTATTTGCTTTGGTCTTGGGACTGACTATTTTTCTTAACTCGGATATGTGAGGTGAAATCCACTCTGGTCACTGCATCTCTTGCAGTCCCAAAGTCCTATAGACCCATTAGTCATAAGTTCATAACAGATACCTACTTCAAAGAATGTCTAACAGTACTTATTTCAATTTCTAAAACATCAAATCCCTACAAAAACCAACCAGGTACCAAAAAAAAGATGAGCAATATTTAAGTGAACAACAAGGAGACAAAAACTGCTTCTCAGAAAGATAAACAGCAGACTATAAACACCCCAAAACATTCTACACTATATATATATATATATATTTTTTCTACACTATATATATATATATATATATATATATATATATATATATATATATATATATATTATTTTTATTTTTTGGAACCAGGTAAATTATATATATATATATATATATATATATATATATATATATATATATATATGCAAATGACCTCTAGCCTAGTGGTTAAGAGAGATGCATGCGCCCGAGTGGTCAGGAGTTCGAATCCCAGTGGGAGCGATTCCAGAAACAATTTACCTGGTTCCAAAAATAAAAATAATATATATATATATATATATATATATATATATATATATATATATATATATATATATATATATGCAATACTGATCGTCGTGGAAAATAAGAAAACAGAGTTTTAAGTGAAAATCGATACAAGATACTATATCCAGACATGCAAATGGCCCAAAAGAAAGTAGCTTACATTTATCACAAAAACTACGTTGACAACACCGCATCATAACAGCCTCTTTCATGATTGCCTTACAAAGGGGGCAACTCCACTCCCTTCGCAAATGCATGTTCAACTCTGCAGAAGGCGTCGGAACATATCTGTAATAAGAAGTTACAAAAATTAGGAAGCCAGGCCAACTCGCCTAGGAACTAAAGGAACAAGCACAAATGAAAATCTTACTCATTCAACTTCTTATGCACATTCCTCTTGACATCTGACCTGATTTCCAAATTATAAGGTTCTTTGTAGCAGTTATCACCAACAACTTCTTTTATTGCAAATAGACATGAAAAAAACCATAGTAAGCCTCTTTCCTAATAAAACGTTCATACATAAAGCAGCAACTACATTCACCTTTCAACTCATGTTCACTTCTTTGTATGCCTTGACGTCTTGGGATGGAGGCCTTGGAGCACCTAGATCAATGTCAATCAATTACAACCCGCTTTAGATGCAAGAACAGTGTGGTCACATATAAGTTATTGGAATTTAGAAGCAAGAAATGTGTCGAATAATGAACTTAAGCAAATAACTATGTTACTTTATTAGATAAGTTAGAGGAACTAGATAAGAACTAGATAAGTTAGAGGAACTGGGATTGAGGAAAACTAACTACCACTGAAAAGTATGGAACACATCTGACTGACATACCGATCCCATACTCCACTAGTGCCATAATCAAGCTAAATACATATACAAAAGTGGGATGCACAAAAGGTGCAAGAAACAGATTAGTTGGTGAAGTTATGAAAACTGATTTCTTCTCACTGTTACTTCAAAATAATCAAGACTCTCTGTAGGAGGAATGTTTATATATCTTATCTACATCACTGTATAAGGTTATAAACATAGACATGTCCCAACCTTTAGACCCTATGCCAGCCTCCACTAATGCCACAACCAAGCAGTGTTTGTTGATAATTTGATAGGTATTAGGTGATCAAGTTCACATTTACATTAGTTTCCTACAGATCTCGCCAGATTAAAACTGAGGTAGTATATACTTGATGGTTCAAATTGGATCCAAATCCAAACCTAACCTGATAAACTTGCTGAAAAGATTGCTTAGAAAGGAGGGAGGAAAAAAAAACCAAAATAATAGGCAATGCACACAACAATCCCTACAGATAAGATGCATGTGTTGATAAATGAAGGATGGACTGACAAGGGGAAAATGAAAAAAAGATTTATTAAATAGTCATTGAGATGTTGCACCTTCTCATAACATCCTGCTTGGTGGTCGAATTTAGATTGTTGATATCAGCATAAGGCTCAGGTAACTCAGTTAACGATCCATGAAGAGCAGGATATAAGTCGACACCATAGTCATCTAAGTTCTCCATATCAACTTTCTGCCAAAAAAGTACATTAAATTTAATTTAACACAATATACAATTAAAAATAAGGAAGTAAATAAGATTAAAATACAATTGAATAAGTAAGAAAATTAAAAATACATTAAAATCTCTCGTGAAATTCTAGAAACATTAAAAGATGCCACACATTAAGTGGTTATTTGATGCGCCAAAAAGACCAACTAATCACTATGCCTTAGATGGATACAACTATCCATAAATTCTATGAAGCATTAAATTTCCGAAATGTGTCATATCCATGACACAAATGTTAAAATACATGTGGATATAAGCATAGTTGTTTCTATGTTCATGTCACTGCAGCCACGTGCAATGTAGCATAAATCCAAAGAAGTGCCAGGATAGTGTAATTTTATGACATTTCTGTAATGTTGCAAATATCAACTAACCGTCTTATGATAGAAAGGTATTAAATAAAAAGAAAACCTCAATAGAAGTCGTCAAGTAAGTTCAGTACCATTTAAAATCATTGTAGAAGTACTGATATAAAACCTTTACTATGAGTATCACCATTAATTTATTAGACACTATACATAGTAGCATAGAATAGAGTTACAGCATGTCAACACTTAGGAAAAGATTTTAAAGAGTCCATTGTTGGTCAAACATAGTATTAATATATTGAAGTCAACTTGGTTCAGATCCACGTAGAAGCGACATGCGCTTAAATATTAAAGGAGAATTAACCGAAATTTGCAGATGGAGGTTGATAGAGAGCTGGACATCCGCAGATGGAGCGGTCTACCCATGTTTGTGAGAGAGTTATGTGGTCTTATTTAATGCTCGGTCCATGGGTCGTCATCATCATCATCCAAGTCTTCTCCCATCACAATAGGGTCAAGGATGGAGCATAAGAAAGCTCCATGAACGATTTGAAAACGTTTTACAACAGGATGTCCATCTGACATTAATCCTCTATTTCGTGCCAAATTTCTAGGCAAGGTAGCTATGAGAATGAGAAGATCATGTCATAAAACCTAGACAAGTTAGCAGACAAGTAGATCTACCTTTTGGATATGTAGTTTAAGGTCATGCCACCAAGGAGAGAGCACCCTCTAAGTTCTCCTAAACTATAAATAGTCTAGACAAAGAGGTAAGATGGTACAATTCATTATAGGGAATTGTTTCCATCAATATGACACATAAAGCCAAAGGGTGAAAAAGAATGGGAATCCCATGCACTCGCTCCATGGGTGGTTACTCGCAATTAGGCAACTACTTGGATTTTTTTTTTATTACTCAGTTGAACGCCCAATTACTCGTCCGAATAATCATGGACTATTCTTATTTTAGAACATTGTGTGAGGGTGTGCATGTGTGTGTACACACTACACACACCATTTTGGTCAATTTTGATGCTTTCGAGCAGTACTGACATCATTTCTATTAAGTTTCGATCCATTTTTGGAAATCATTGTACTCATTTTGGAAAGTTCCAGCCGATGTCAGCCAATTTTAGCCAGATATAGGTCATAAATTGACTAGAAATTGGTCGAGACTTTCAATGTTTGTATGATAAAGAAGGTATCAGCTAATATTGGTTTTAAAGTGGTTCTCGATCATTCCAATTCAAATTCAATACGTTATGCCCGGAACTGAGAGTTATCTACTACTCATCCAAGTTTCCATTTCCAAAACACATGCTAAATAGCACATCATCCTATTTTATAAAAATAAGTGCGGAAGAAGTAAGGTTCCCATGTTGTTCAAGAGTAATGATTGGCATATACATGGGGCATGTTGAGCTCTCCTATGGAGATTCCTATTGTCGATCAAGATAAATTGAAACGGCAACAAAGACGACCACTATGATCTCCACCTTGGCTAGCATTCTGCAACAAAAGATGGTAGA
Source organism: Iris pallida (assembly GCA_029216955.1). Lineage (NCBI taxonomy): Eukaryota > Viridiplantae > Streptophyta > Magnoliopsida > Asparagales > Iridaceae > Iris > Iris pallida. The sequence goes on along the minus strand of JANAVB010031416.1, from coordinate 1,329,381 downwards.
ACTTTTATGAATAAAGACATCCCAACAATCTCCATCTTACCTTCCATTCCGAATAGCCACCTTGGGAATTAACTGATGGCGTGAAGTTGTAGTTGTACCTTCGTGGTACTTGTCACAACCCATAGTTCGGGGTTGAATAAAATCTTGAACATTGTAGAACTTTTGTGAATCTAAGGCATCCCAACAATTTCCACAGTTGTATTTTGTATAGCCTACTTGAAAAATAACCTAATATGTCCTAAACAGTAGTTGTCTCTCCATGGTACCTGTCACAACCTCTCACAAGACATCCCAACATTCTATTCGTATTAGTAGCAACAAGTTAAAATCCACTCAAAAAATATTCTTCTAGAGAAATGGTAGTGATGCATAACACTTATTTTGCAACTCCCCTTATGCTGCTATTTTGTCAAGGAGGACAAAATTTTGGCAGAGCTAGGAGTTAATACTATTCATCAACAGGTGAAATAACTCTCCAAAAATCTAGTCCTATGTAGAAAGGAGCTGACGGTGAAGCTGCTAATAGAGATGTGCACAATATCATTTCTCATTCTTTTATTGTACTCTAGTACTCCATCTGCCACATTTCGGAGGTAATTTTGGCTTTCAATGTTTTTCATCAACCATCCGAAATGCTTAACCAAAAAAATGTAATAACATATAGCTATTCATCAAGATGAAACAACTCTCATAAAATCAAGTCCTACACAAAATGGAGAGTTGCAAATTAAGCTGCTTACATAGAGATGCACACTATTGTTTCTAATTACTTTATTGTAATATAACACTCCATCTGCCACATTGTATTACTGATTTTGGATTTCGGTATTTTTCATAAACCATCCAAAATGTTTAACCAAGAAAATTGAATAACATATACCATAGGGACTCACAAGCCCTTTAATTTCATATTGACGGTTACACAATTCCTATAAGATCCTCTATCAAAATTTTAGCATTCCCTCTTTGTGCACTCAAATATTGGCATTAAACGTTCTACAAACAAAATATAATAAGAAAAACATAACAACCGAATCTCACAAGCATTATCTTATATGGTACCATGGTTCGCAATATCGGTATCACACTCCTTATTGGCAATTTGGACCGCTTTTGGATGTTTGAAAGGGTTTTGGTGACGTTGAATAGGTTGCTTTTGGTAGTTTCGGCACTTTCGACAATTTTGATATAGATATTGATCAGTACCGTAAAATATACAATGTAAATCCACTTCTACCATATATTTTGGTAGAAATAATGACATACAACCAAGTTAGCAACTGCATTGTCATATTTTCTACTAGGATCAAATTTTACCATAGTTAGCAGTTATTAATATTCTTCAACAGGTTGAAAGAACTCACCTAAAATCTCGCCGTACATAGTCCAACTTCAAAGAAGTTACACATGGAGTTACTAATGGAGAAATGCTCGCTATCATTTCTCAGTGCTTTATAGCACTCCATCCACCACATTACACTACAGATTTAGGAATTTCAGTGTTTCATCCACCATCCGAAAATCTTAACCAAGAATTGCAAATAGCATATACCGTAGGCACTAACTAGCCCTTCAATTTTAGATCGATAGTAACACACTTCCTACATGATTCCGGCCATATTAAAAAAATCTAATTCCTTCTTTTGTGGCATTCAATATGACATTTCATGCGCTTCAGACAAAATCTAACGTCAAAAACCATAATAACCAAACCTTACAACCATGACCTTTTATGGTTCTAGTAGCAACAATTTAAATCAACTTCCGCCATATTATTTAAAAGAAATAATGGCTTGCAACTTTCAGCTAGCAACTTCATGTGCAACTCCGTTGTCATTTTCCCATATAGGATCAAATTTTACAAGAGCTATAAATTATTAGTATTCATCAACATGTTGAAGCAACTCTCTTAAAGTTTATCCTAAGCAGGAAACTGCAAATTACATCTACCATAGGCACTTACTAGCCCTTCAATTTCAGATCGATGATAGCACACTTTCTACATGATTTCGGTCATATTAAAAAAATATAATTCCTTCTTTTGTGGCATTCAAATACGACATTTAATGCGCTTTAGACAAAATCTAACGTCAAAAACCATAATAACCAAAACTCACAAACATGACCTTTTATGGTTATAGTAGCAACAATTTAAATCAACTTCCCCATATTATTTAAAAGAAATAATGGCTTACGACTTCCAGTTAGCAAGTTCATGTGCAACTCTGTTGTCATTTTCCCATATAGGATCAAGTTTTACAAGAGTTGGAAATTACTATAATTCATTAACATGTTGAAGCAACTCTCCTAAATTTTATCCTAGTTAGACCAAATGCAATCACGTTGCACATGGAGTTGCTTACGGGGAGATGTGCGCTAGTATTTCTCGTTAATCAGAATACTCCAACCACCAACCATCGCAGCTCCTACTAATTAGACATACAATGTTTTTAATCAGCTATCCAAATCATTTAACCACAAATTTACTATAGCATATACTGTAGGGACAAACCGGCCTTTTATCATCATATTGATTCTAACACGATTAAGATAAGTTTTCAGCCATATTAGAATTTTCTCATTCCTTTTGGGACTCAAATACGGCACTAAACACCTTGTCTCCAGTGGTTAGAAACTTAGAATACTCCAACCATCACAACTCCTACTAATTTGACTTACAATGTTTTTAATCAACTACCCAAATCATTTAACCACAAATTTAATAAAGAAAATACCGTAGGGACTCACTGACATTTTATCGTCATATTGACTATCACACAATTAAGATAATTTTTCAGCCATATTAAAAAATCATTTATTTTGGGACTCAAATATGTCACTAAACACCTTGTCTCCAGTGGTCATTGGTCCCTCTCACCTAATGAGCACCCCCCCCCCCCCCTCCAATTCCCTTGCCGGACATCTTTTTTTAATTCAGATATGGAATCTCTCCATATTCTAGGATCTCCAAAGCCAAAAGATTGTTGTCAAGGACCTCAACTGATTCCCCTAGCCTAAAAGGGTTTTATGGCAAGTAGCATGTTGCTCCACAGCCAACCAAACACTACCCTAACATGACAACATTGTATTGCTCAGTGCTACAACAACATAAGACCCACGTGTTGCCTCCCACGCTCATGTCGGCACCACGACATCGATTATTCGATGCTACAGACAACGATGGCACATGAACCGCTCAGTGGCGCCCAAATCGTTCCAACACCACATTATGGCTTTGTGCTACAAAAACATAGGCCCAGTTGGCGTCAATGCATGATGTATATCTTCTTGCCTTGTAGATCACGAGCACCTTGTAGAACATGTAGTGCCCCGCTCCTAGCGGTCCACTATGTAAGGCTTGTGGCTTGGCTAACTCGGTCGGAACCGAGTATTGGAAAAACTTACCGTCGGCACCGAATCGATCACGGACAAGTGCATAAGAATCTTTCCAATTAATGGATTGGTTTCTCTTGAAATGCGTCCAAGAGTTTTCTCTGGATGTTTTGCTGCTGGTTTTGTTGCTTGGTTTTGATGGATGCTTTTCTGAATAATTTTCGATGATTTGATTCTTGTCCGTTTTCATCGATTTGCATAGCATTCATTCTTGAGAATTCTGAGAGAAGAGAACATAACGAGACGGAGTATTAACCAAACTTTTGGTGTCATTGCAGACTGACGCGTGACGGAAGGCTAAGCGCGCAAGTGTTCCTCTCTCTCTCTCTGCGATTCTCTAATTTGGTGAGTGTGGATCTCCGTGGTGGTATTGTCCCTCTCGCTATTCCTTCATGCCAACTAAATAATTGTCTTGCAACATCCGTTGATCGATATCAAGTTTCTAATGCCACAAGTCAATACCACTAAGAAGCTAGAGATTGAACATTGAACATTGAAAGAATTGATTACACTGTTAACAACATTGAGATTGTGCTTGTCCCTTGAACATTGAATTGAGATGAATTGATGCCTATGATGATGAGATATGCAATGCTGAGAATGAACATGTTGCCTTTCGCCTTTAATATTATACCATGCACACTATGCTTATTGAGTCAGACACGCATTCGCATAGTCATGGACAACTTGTATACAAGGTATTGTTTCCTCGAACGGAACTGGGGCACCGGGACCGATTCGGCCTAGGAGAAAATGCAGCGTGCTTTGGTGGCACGATTGGTATCGGGACATTCATTCGGACTTGCAATCCGAAGGAATGGTGCGTCGCATACCCTTGAAGTCCTATATGGCAAGTCAATATGGTTTAACAACACCAGTGACTATATAGTCAGGATGCATGCTAATGATCATTTTATGTAGGGGCGGTAAGTATATTATTATTATCCTGTATCTTATGCAGGAAAGCTGGATTCGGCCGATGGTAAAGTAAATATGGTTTCATGAAATACCATGCATTTGAATTGTGATTTACTCTGAATGTTGCATGTTCCTAATAAGTTCATGATTTTAAAATGCTTGTCATTAATAAAATGTTGGTTTAGCTGAGTGGGCCAACGGGGCTCACCAGCGCATTGTTATAATGTGCTGACCCCTCCTTCACAGGTACTGGAGAAGGCTCAGGCGCACATCGAAATTGTTTCCTTTCAAGTTATTTTTCCTAAAGACGCACAAAGTATTGCGGAGTTTTCAAAAGATAGTTGCTTATATTTCAAAGTACTAAAGGGGCATGATGTATGGAACGATAAGTTATTTCATGGCAGTCTATCAGTTGTACTTCTTTTCATGAATCAATGTAGCCGAAAAGGCATTTCAAATATTATCGAGAAAAGTTGTATTCTGACTACAATTATCAATAAAATGAGTATTTCTTCTTCCTATATTGTGTCCTCAATGTTTCTGAAATGTGGCTGGATTTCAAATGTTTCTAAATGACATAACAGTGCACGTTCTTGCCTTGTACAAGTGCAACACCAGACTTGTACGGCATCACGCCTTAGCGAGGACGAACGATTTGGTGCGAATCGAAGCGAGGACGAAAGATTCCCGAATCGGGGCGTGACAGAACATCTCCTCACCCAGGCACTGATTTGCTCCCCTACAGTTGACATTGGAAAAGAGATGTAAGGTGGAGGGGGGAGCGCAAAAATAGTCATCCCTCCCTTTGATCACCGCCTTGGGAGTTCGCTCGTGTTGAGGTTATGGAGAGAGAGAGAGAGAGAGAGAGAGAGAAAGAAGAAGAATTAACCCATAAAATAGACTTAAACATGTAGGGAGTATTGGGATAAATATAAATATACAAACATCATTCCTCTTTACAGCTCTAGAGTTTTGGTATAACATATACCATAGGCACTCCGGTAGCCTTTCATAACGTAGCGAAATGCGATACTTGGTGTGAATTGCATAATCCCGTGAACCATCGAGTCTTTGAATGCAAGTTGCGTCCGAGGCCTTCTGGCCGAGGGCACACTTCCCTGGACGTCATGCCTCGTGTTGGAAAAGAAGAAGAAGAAGAATTAAATTTGCCACAAACAAAACCTAACACCTAAAACAATAGTAACCAAAATTTCAAAACGTAGACTCCGTTTTTTTTCTCGCAACATTGCAGTATCCCTTCTATACAAGGATCAACAACCCAAATCCCCATCCTTAAATTATTACAAAATGTACGTAAAACCGGAGACCGGAAACAACAACTGCAAGCCACATATCACAACTAACTTCGACATTCAATGTTCTCATAAACCACCCGAAACGCTTGCCCAAGAAACTGTGATAACATATATCGTAGGAACTCACTAGCCCTTTAATTAGATTGAGGTGACCTATGTTGCACGACACAAATACGACAAAACACAATATAGGACATGCGACATGGTACCAAATTTTAGTGTCCAGGTGTATTGTGGAGTGTTAGTGTCGTGTCCAGTATGACATGATCTAGAAACTGGTAACAAGTTTTGTAGTGTTTGTGCTTCCTAGATGATCTTATAAGAGTTCATCCATATTAACATTTTTTTTCATTCCTTCTTCGTGACACTAAAAATAACAAGATGAGCTACGAACACAATCCAACATCTAAAACCGAAACAACAAATCTCAACAAAAAATAATTTTCTCACTCCTATATGATAATCATCATCACGACTATATAGTTGCGGCATCATGGCAGGGTATCATCACGACTATATAGTTGCGGCATCGTGGCAGGGATTTTGACATGGGCTTTAATTCTTTCCAAACAAACCTCTATCGGTATTCAGTAACGGTCCTTACATAGATTTCTCCACCATTCTCCTCTCCCAAATTCCCAATTCCCCAAAACCCTAACCCTATAAATTCATCGAACCAATGTCCATCAGTTTCAGATTCTGCCGCTCCATCTCCCCGAGTCGGTCCATCTCGGCGGCCAGCCGGCGGTTTCCATCCGCGACCTCTGCGCCATGATTGCCGACAAGAAGAGGCTCCAGGTCGGCCAGCACTTTGACATCATCATCGTCAACAATGTCACAATCGTGACAATCTATAGTTTTCGTATAACATAAACCGTACGAATTCACTAGCCCTTTAATATCAGATTGACCATCACCAATTCCTACAAAATATCATCCATACTAAAATTATCTCATTTTTTTCTTCTCTGACACTCAAACATAACAGTAATTTCGCTATGAACAAAATCTAACTCCATAAACCATAATAACAAAATCTCACAGGCATTGCACTTTCTTTCCAGCTTCCCTGCAGTACAAAAAAAATAAAATCAACAGCCTAAACCCACATTACCAATTTATTACAAAATCGCAAGAAAATACTCACAAATTGCAAGCGGCGGGTCTTTCTAGAGGGATTCTCTTGACGACCACGCTCGAGCCCGCCTTGATCTCGACGTCCTCCTCTAAAGCTAAAGTTTTTTTTTTTTTTATAAATCAACCGTTAGGTCATCAAGAAAAATTAGAATTCCGGAAGAAATGGAGAAGCTTGAGGTTACCTATGCCGGTGTCGGGGTCGACGACGAGGATGTCGAAGTGCCGGCCCACCTGCAGCCTCTTCTTGGCTGCGATCATGTCGCGGAGGTCCCGGACGGAGACCGCCGGCCGGCAGCCGATTTCGATGTGCTGACAATTTATTGTTATTAGTAATGTGCACGAGCAAATACACATAAAAAAAATGTTATAAAAATTAAATATAAATTTATTATAAAAAAATCAAAATTCGGATTTGAACTCAAATACCAAAGAAAAATACCTAATACCTTAATCACTTGAGTTAGACTATTTACTTGTAACTATAAATTATTAAACAGTTAAATACTTAGTTAATTCTTTTTAAAATAATTAATGGAATATTTTGGTAGTTATTTAATTATTTATTATTATTTTTTAAATTTATTTAAATGGTTGATGATATTCATACGATTTAGACTACTCACTTTCGAACCGTTTTAAAGCATTTTTACATAGTAGAACATTATTATTACTAGTAAAAATACGTGCGTTGTACGTAAAATAATTTTTTTCTTCTAATCTTATCAAAATAAATGCACGTGTTTTGCACGTATAATAACGTATATATCCAATTATGAGTAATGCTACAGCTACAACCAAATCCCTACAACCCTCTTACAACCACTCTTCCGTTTTCTGACATGTGGGCCAGGTGGTGGCCTGGCCCACATGTCAGCAAATGGGTGACGGTTGTAAATAAGTTGTAGGAATTTGGTTGTAAACTTAGCATTAATTGTGAAACCCAGATTTTTGATTATTGGTTTGTAGTATAATTTTGGTTTTATAGTATTATTATATTATTATTGTTATTATATTATTATTTAGTTGGATTTAGGAAAACACTATTTTTGAAATTATCGTTTGGGTTTTGTTTGTGGTCCTGCCCCGACCCCATGTCCGGAGTCCGACCCCGAACTCGAACCAGACCCGGTTTCCGAAACCCAACTCAGCCCGAACCGTCCTTATTTTCCTTTCTTTTAAAATTCTAATTTCTATATATTAATTTTTATAAAAAAAATGTTAAGCCTATGGCTTGGTCACCCCCGACCAAGCCAGCCGCACGTTTTTCCCCCTATCCTCCTTACTTCTCTCTCCTTACTTTACTCCCCACCTTTCCTTCCTCCCCACACGTTACTTCCCCACTCCCCACTTAAAACCATACACCAGCATCACCATTTTCTCCACAAAGCAAAGCTCCAGCACACTTTACTTCCTCCTCCTCCACTCTCTTTCTCAAGCTCCCTCTCCTTATAAAACAAACCCACAACTCCCCACTCCTCCTTTTAGCACACACCACCAATCACCACCTCCCTTCATTTTCCAACCCCTCCCGCGCCCACAGCGCGGCTCCGCCCGTGGCTCCCCAGCCGGCCGCCCAACTCCGGCCGACTTCCGGCCGCGCCCCGCCGTCCAGGCCGCGACCCCCTGCCTCCCGTGCGTCCCCGCGGCTCCGCCCACCTCCGGGCCGCCCGCCCCCGGCTCGTCCAGACCCCCGCGCGCCTCCGGCGCTGTCCAGCCCGGCCCCGATCCCCGGACCCGTGCCCCCCTGGGCTGCCCTAGCTCCGGCGCGCCCGCCCCGACGATCTCCCGCCGTGCCCTAGCCGGCGCCCTGCCTCCCGCGGCTCCACTCGGCGCTGTCCGGAGGCCGCAGCACCTCCCGACCGGCCAGATCCGTCCCGGCGTAACCCCCCTTCGTGCTGTCGCTGGCCAGCACCTTTCCGGCTAGACCCCGATCTCCCGTTCCGCAGCTGTCCTTTGCTGTCCGCGTATTCGGACTTTCCCGATTGAGCAATGCTACAGTTACAACCAAACATTTACAACCTTCTTACAACCACTCACCCATTTTTTGACATGTGGGCCAGGTGGTGGCCTGGCCCACATGTCAGCAAATGGGTGTAAGTTGTAAGAAGGTTGTAAAAGTTTGGTTGTAAACCAAACATTTCCCTTCCCGATTCCGCGGGAACTGGGTTTTCTTCCAAAATTTTTCATCTGAGAGCTCTAGCCGAGCAACCCGAGGTATAATTCCGGTCCCGTTCCATTTATTCCGTAGTCGATGATGATAATGGTCCCCGATTCCCTCCCGGGAATTCGGTTTTAGAGCGACGTAGTAACTTCGGATTTTTCGGAGATGTTTCTGTGATGTTCTGCGATTATTTCGGATTTTTTCGAAATATGTTTTCTGAATTTTGGGCGATGTGGTTTCCGATTTCATTTTGGGAATTCCCGAAACTATATTTCGGGTTTCCGATTAAGCTTCGGAAATTATTCTGTGAATTTAATTTTGGTGTAAAATGGTTTGGAAGTTATTTTCTGGGTGTTCCCTGGTTTGGGACTTCTATTATGGGTGTTTCGGCGCATTTTTTCAGTTTTGGGTTGTCCCGAAAATAGAGGAAATGCTGCCCAAATTTTTATAAAATTTTAGAAATGAATTTCAAATCGGTTTTCGAAAAATATTTTATTTAATTGGATTTTTGGGCGACGACCATACGGTCCGTGGGCCCTAGCGAAATGCAAACGAAACAATGTTTTACCCGGACGTTGAGGCATTAGCAACAAATAGTGACGATTGGACCAAGTCTGAGACTCCTAAGATTTTATTTATTTTATTTTTAATTTCGTTTTCGATATTTAAAAATACGGAATATTAGTCGGAGCTAACTAATTTTCTCTTATTTTAATTTATGTAAAGTTTGTAAGGGCATAAGCCCATATTCCTATTCTGTCAGCTGTGCCCCTGTATTGCGTAGTCTAGGTTTTTCATTTATTTTCTGGGTTGATTTTCCTTTAATTTTCTGGATGGTTTTATCATTTATATTATTAGGCACTTCTTAACAAAATGACTGATAAATATTTTGTATAAATTAATAAGGAATTCTCACGATAAAATAACTTGATTAAAATATTGATAATTAACAAAATCCACGTTTTTCTCATTTGAAAGAAAAACAGTAGTTTTATATATAATATTAGAAAATACAAGTTTTTGCCAAATTAACCGGTAACGACAATTTTCCAAGTAAAACCAGAAACTGGCTATCCAACTAAATAAGAACCAACGTAGTACGCGTCGTAAACCGTTAGCAGTAGATTAAATATACAAACTTAAAATCTGACTAGGACCTGCTATTAGAGATTGCAACTAGCACACCTAGCTTGGTTTCATAATGGTTCTAAGTCAAGTTCTCCAACTGTAGGATCTCGGAGACGAACCTAACATCTTCCCGGAACCAACACCGTTTTCAGTCGTAAACAAAAGAAAGTACATTTTGTGTTAGTTTACAATTATTTAGTAATCATTTTATTGCAAGTTTAAACCACGATGCAACACGGAACTCTCTCTGAGAGCATTGACTGATTGACTGTTGGGTACTGGGGGAGTAGTGTAATGAGTATGACCACATCCAAAGTAATAATTTAGAACTGTATTAGCTTACCCCTCATACACACGGGGATAAGCCATATCATTCACTGTACAACCCAAGCCGGTCATATTCATTGTCTATTCACATCACAATGTTTTAACTACTGGAGAAATGTTTATTTCAAAATGTTTAAAAGTGCATAACTCTATTATTATTTTAATTGTTTGATTATCATGAATTGTACTTTGCTCCCTCCTGACTGGAGATAACATTTTTAGGGGATTTTGAGGATGCTGAGCTGTTATACAACAGTTATTATGATCCAGTTCTATACCCTGTGGTATTGCCAAAGTCCCCATTGGAGGACGCAGGACCTGAGGCCGACGAGCCGAACGCTTAGCTAGATTTTCTGTTTCCAGATTTGTCGTTTTAGAATTTTGTTAATTTGATTTCAGCATTTTATTTCAGTTTTTCTAATTCCAGTTGTACTTTTCAAATGTTGAATAAAGTTTTAAATTTTCAAATATTGAGTTGTGACAAATATATAGATGTTGTTGTGATTACCTGCAATTGTGGATACAGCTTACTGTCGCCGTCTCAACAACGGTGCAGACTGGGCATGATCCGGTTCGACCCAACTATTTGGGATCGGGTCGTGACATGTTTTTAGTGGTGGCCCATGCAGGTCTCAACAACATAGAAAAACATACCTAGAAACAATTAGAACACTAGAACATTGATTTATCACAACATAGGTCCGAATTATATACATAAATATTTTTGTTTGATTATAGACTGGTAGGATACCTTGCTTATGTTTGCATCCTAAACCTTCCAGAATATGACCAAAGAAAGACCACTCGTTCCGGCCCTGCTGGCGAAGAGGTCCATCATCGGTCATACTTGGACCCATACCCATCTTTGAGACTATAACTGCCCTATTACTATCTCAGGCCACAAATTCTTAACACCCTTGCTTGTGATGCCCTTACCCAACTATGATGTAGTCCTAGGGATGGACTGGTTGAGTAAGCAGTATGCGCTGATAGATTGACAAAGAGGATGTGTAATCTTCAGCCCACCAGAAGAACCAGAGTTTGAAATCTCTCGAGCTCCGGAAGACATGAGGAGTGTTACCTACTCCTCTATCACCGAAGAACTCGAGCCTCCTCACCCTATTTTAGCGGAATTCATGGACGTCTTTCCAGATAGTCTTCCAGGATTGCCGCCAGATCAAGGTGTGGAATTCACCATCGACCTAGTACCCGGCTCTTCCCTTATTTCTCGGGGATGCTACAGAGTCAACCCCAAGGAGGCAAAGGAGATGAAGGACCAGATTGACGAACTGAAGGCACAAGGATTTATCAGAGACGGGGCTTCACCCTGGGGAGCACCAGTTTTGTTCGTGCCCAAGAAGGATGGAACCGTACGGATGTGCATTGATTACCGGACGCTGAACAACATCACCATCAAGAACAAGTACCCTCTGCCTCGGATCGACGACCTGTTTGATCAACTAAGTGGAGCCAAGGTATTTTCGAAGATAGATCTCAGATCAGGCTACCACCAAATCAAGGTCATGAAGGAGGATATCCCGAAAACGGCATTCAACACCAAGTATGGGCAATTTGAATTCTTGGTCATGCCGTTGGACTGACGAATGCTCCTGCAGTATTCATGAACCTTGTGAACATGGTCTTCCATGAATATCTGGATCAGTTTGTTGTTGTCTTCATCGACGACATTCTGATCTACTCGAAGACTGAAGAAGAGCACGAAGAGCACCCGAGGAAAGTGCTGAGCACCTTGAGGAAGGAGAAGCTCTATGGTAAGCTATCTAAATGCGAATTCTTTTTAGACAAAGTGGAATTTCTGGGCCATGTTGTCACAGGAGAAGGAATTTCGGTGGATCCAAAGAAGATAGCTGCTATTGAGAAGTGGACTGCACCAAGTTCGGTTGCAGAAATCAGAAGCTTTTTGGGTTTGGCTGGCTACTACCGGAAGTTTGTGAAGCATTTCTCCAAGATTGCTGAACCAATGACGAAGCTCACTAGGAAGAACGAAGAATTCATTTGGTCTGAAGCTTGCCAGTCAGCTTTTGAGTAACTGAAGAAGAGGCTTACAACGGCGCCGATACTTGCGCTACCCGCAGGTACCGGCGGTTTCTCAATTTATAGTGATGCTTCCGGTAAGGGATTGGGCTGCGTTCTTCAACAACACGAGAAAGTAATTGCTTACGCATCTAGGCAATTACGGACTCATGAGAAGAACTATCCCACACATGATTTGGAGCTTGCAGCGGTGATATTTGCATTGAAGCTATGGAAGCACTACCTTTATGGAGAGAGAGTGGAAATATTTACAGACCACAAAAGTCTTAAATATGTTTTCACTCAGAAGGAGCTGAAGATGAGACAGAGACGATGGCTGGAGCTGATGAAGGATTTCGACATCAACCTGTAGTACCATCCGGGTAAGGCTAATGTTGTTGCAGATGCACTTAGTCGATACCCGATGGCAATGTTCTTGACCATGGAGCGTCATTTGCTGGAGGATATGGAAAAGCTTGGACTGGAAATTGTACTGCCTGAAGAAGAAATGAAGAAACTGGGAAGAGAAGCCATTGTACCAGGAGCTGAATCAACAATGATGCAGTTGCAAGTACGTTCAAGTCTAATGGACAGAGTCAAGGAGGCACAATTCCAAGACGAGACGCTTTGCAAACTCAGAGATCAAGTGCTGGCATGAACACTTGAAGGATTCTCAATCGCCAGCGACGGAGCACTGAAGAGTGGTACGAGACTTTGCGTACCAACTGGCGAACTGAGGAACGAGCTGATGCAAGAAGCGCACCAGTCGCAGTATTCCATACATCCTGGAGCCAACAAAATGTATCGGGATATGCGTACTATAGTGTGGTGGTACGGAATGAAGAAGGACGTATCCAGGTATGTGGCTAGATGTTTAATTTGTCAGCAAGTAAAAGCTAGCAGACAGAGACCAGCATGACTATTGCAGCCGCTTAACATCCCGGAGTGGAAATGGGAGCACATAACGATGGACTTCGTATCAAGACTGCCTCGATTCCAAGGAGGGAAGGATGCCAATTGGGTTATCGTGGACCGACTGACGAAGTCAGCTCACTTTATTCCCTTCAAGGTTGGTCTATCCACTGAGAAGTTGGCTGCACTGTACATGCGGCACATCTACCGGATTCATGGAGTTCCGGTAAGTATTGTGTCTGACAGAGATACTAGATTTACCTCTCACTTCTGGAAGAGCTTGCATGACAGTTTGGGAACACAACTGAAGTTCAGCACCGCCTACCATCCCCAGACTGACGGACAATCAAAGAGAACAATCCAGACGCTAGAAGACATGCTGAGATCCCGCGTCTTGGAATTTGGAGGGTCTTGGGAAGACCATTTGCACTTGGTAGAGTTCTCCTACAACAACAGCTACAAGCTAGCATCGGTATGACACCGTTCGAGGCACTCTATGGACGTCGTTGCCGCACTCCACTTGCTTGGGACGACGTCGGAGAACGAGTGTTGCTTGGACCTGAGATGGTGACCGATGCAGCAGAGAAGGTAAGAATGATCAGAGACAAGCTCAGGATTGCCCAGGACAGACAGAAGCATTGGGCTGATAGCCGCCGACGGCCTTTGGAGTTTGAAGAAGGTGACAGTGTGTTTGTGAAGATCTCTCCTACCAGAGGAACCATCCGTTTCGGCAGAGCAGGAAAGCTAAGCCCCAGGTATATTGGTCCTTTTGAAGTACTCAACAGGATTGGAGAAGTGGCTTATCGAGTGGCTCTACCCCCAAGTCTCGAAGGCGTCCACAACGTCTTCCACGTTTCGCAGCTGAGACGCTACATCCCGGACCCGAGCCACATCTTGGACCATTCGGAGCTGGAAATTGGACTCAACCTCACAGTGCCAGAGAAGCCAGTGGCAATATTGGACAGAGGTGAGAAGAAAACCAGGGACCCTGTGCCGCCTCATAAACTTTTATTTCTTGCAAACCTTATCTTTCGTTCTAATATTTTGACTGATGCTGCTAAGTTAGCCTAGTTTTGCGAGCTTATTTCTTTATCGAGCTTGATCATGACAGTATTTTATTGGGTGCACTCACTAATATATTGTCTAATCAGAACCGGTGCATAATGGTCTGATCAACCACGTGTACCTTGGTTCGCATATATATATTCTTGTTCTGCGTGGATGGTGACATAGTTAAAACTTGTTCCTAAATGTCTCATCCACGACTGCCTTGGCAATTCTTATTGTTGGACCTGAGATTACGGGCGTAGTACCCGTACCTGTTTGATTTGAGTTTACTCCTAACCCTGCCTTTAATTTCGAGGACGAAATTTTCTAAGAAAGGAAGATTGTGAAACCCAAATTTTTGATTATTGGTTTGTAGTATAATTTTGGTTTTATAGTATTATTATATTATTATTATTATATATATTATTATATTATTATTTAGTCGGATTTAGGAAAACACTATTTTTGAAATTATCGTTTGGGTTTTGTTTGTGGTCCTGCCCCGACCCCATGTCCGGAGTCCGACCCCGAACTCGAACCAGACCCGGTTTTCGAAACCCAACTCAGCCCGAACCGTCCTTATTTTCCTTTCTTTTAAAATTCTAATTTCTATATATTAATTTTTATAAAAAAAATGTTAAGCCTATGGCTTGGTCACCCACGACCAAGCCAGCCGCACGTTTTTTTCCCCTATCCTCCTTACTTCTCTCTCCTTACTTTACTCCCCACCTTTCCTTCCTCCCCACACGTTACTTCCCCACTCCCTACTTAAAACCATACACCAGCATCACCATTTTCTCCACAAAGCAAAGCTCCAGCACACTTTACTTCCTCCTCCTCCACTCTCTTTCTCAAGCTCCCTCTCCTTATAAAACAAACCCACAACTCCCCACTCCTCCTTTTAGCACACACCACCAACCACCACCTCCCTTCATTTTCCAACCCCTCCCGCGCCCACAGCGCGGCTCCGCCCGTGGCTCCCCAGCCGGCCGCCCAACTCCGGCCGACTTCCGGCCGTGCCCCGCCGTCCAGGCCGCGACCCCCTGCCTCCCGTACGTCCCCGCGGCTCCGTCCACCTCCGGGCCGCCCGCCCCCGGCTCGTCCTGTCACGACCCGCACCCCAGAGTAAGGGCACGAGACGTGGGTACGTCCAGCCTACGCCGCAGTGTCGGCGGTAGAACGCTGTCCTAGGTCACAACATCTAACAACTGAAAGTAATAGCAGTTATACTCCCCGAATGGGGGTGACATAACAGAATATAAAACTCAATCACAGCTAAGGTAGAACAGGTAAGATGGAAAGATAATGAAGATAACAAAATCCAGAACAGAGAATCACAGAGATACAAACTAGAACTAAGTGTCTAAAAATAAATACATCTCAGAATATCTATTTATTTTTAGACACTTAGTTCTGGTTTGTATCTCTGTGATTCTCTGTTCTGGATTTTGTTATCTTCATTATCTTTCCATCTTACCTGTTCTACCTTAGTTGTGATTGAGTTTTATATTCTGTTATGTCACCCCCATTCGGAGAGTATAACTGCTATTACTTTCAGTTGTTAGATGTTGTGACCTAGGACAGCGTTCTACTGCCGACACTGCGGCGTAGGCTGGACGTACCCACGTCTCGTGCCCTTACTCTAGGGTGCGGGACGTGGGTACGTCCAGCCTACGTCGCAGTGTCGGCGGTAAAACGCTGTCCTAGGTCACAACATCTAACAACTGAAAGTAATAGCAGTTATACTCCCCGAATGGGGGTGACATAACAGAATATAAAACTCAATCACAGCTAAGGTAGAACAGGTAAGATGGAAAGATAATGAAGATAACAAAATCCAGAAAAACACACGAAATGCCCATTGGGGCATTTCATCAAACACCTAGCAGCACACACTGATACGTGTCCAGAATGGACACGAATCGACACAAAAACTTGGGAAACCCTATTCCTACAGTTAGGCTAGGGTTAGGGCAACCTAGAAATGATTTTTACAGAATTTATAATGGATTAGAGAGGATTATACCTATAGGTGTTCAAACACCCAAAAGCTTCAAAGAGAAGGATTGCTCAACCCACCCAAACTCTTCCAAATTGTTCCTTTCCTATCAAAAATTATTGCCAACAGCAAGAGCACAATATTTAGAGCCTATTGGAATTTGTTTGAAGGAAAAAGGACTTAATTTGGATTTAATATGAATTTATGAAGATGGAACATTACCTCTTTCTAAAACTTGATGAACCCTAAGAGAGAGGCTAGCCCTAATCTCTAGGAGAGTATTTATAGAGGGGGGGCTGTCATGTGGCTGGCCATAGGGTTTAGATCTAGGGTTTTGGCTAGTTGGTTGAGTCCTAATTAGTTTAAGTCATGATTTGACTTGTGACTTCACAAGCCATTCTTAGGCCAAACTAACTCCTAATTACCCCAAACCAATTTTAATGAACTTGAAATAACTAACTTAGGTCACACTAGGGTTTCTTAACCTAACCAAGGTGTCTTGACCCAGGTTGGCCAATAGGACAGTCTCCTAGTCAACATGAGTCAAAATCAACTATAGGGTCAAAAACAATTCTACCAAAAATCACCAAAAATCACTAAAAATCATATTAAATATATTTAATAATAAAAATCCCAAAATAATTCCAAAATTTTGAAAATGACCAAAATACCCTCAAGATAGAAAAGTGGCAGTGACAAATCTACCCCCCTTAAAATAATTTCGTCCTCGAAATTAAAGGCGAAACTAAACTGCGAAGAAGGATAGAAAAGTATACCTCAGGGTCCAAAAAGATAGGGGTACCGCTCGCGCATCTCATCCTCCCGCTCCCAGGTCGACTCTCCTGGAGAATGATGCCTCCATGCGACGCGTACCAAGGGTATCACCTGGTTCCTCAATACCTTCTTTCGGCGATCCAGAATCTCCACAGGCTGCTCTGGATAACTGAGGGTAGGTCCAACCTCTATCTCCGAGTGATCGAGCACATGGCTAGGGTCAGCCACGTACCGTCTCAGCTGTGATACGTGGAATACGTTGTGGACGCCCACTAGTGCAGGTGGCAAGTCTAGCCTGTATGCCACGTCACCGACTCTCCCGCTGATAACGAAAGGGCCGATGAAGCACGGGCTAAGCTTCCCACCTCCACCAAAACGTATCGTACCACGAGTCGGAGATATCCGCAGAAAAACCATGTCTCCAACCTAATCACAAGCAAGGTCTCAAGTTACTAAAAAATCAAACACGATCAATCAAACAAAACAAACAAAAACAACCTACTTCTAATCCTACTCTAAATCTGTACCTTAAACTCCAGCGGCCTCCGGTGGCTATCGGCCCAGTGCCGATGTCTGTCCTGCGCTACGCAAAGTCTGTCCCTGATGAGCTTCACCTTCTCGGCTGCGTCAACAACCATCTCTGGTCCCAGTAAAGCTCGCTCTCCAACATCATCCCAAGATAAGGGTGTACGACACCTACGCCCGTACAGAGCCTCAAACGGTGACATCTCAATGCTGGCCTGAAAACTGTTGTTGTAAGCAAACTCCACCAAATGCAGGTGATCCTTCCAGGAACCTCCAAAATCCAGGACGCATGTCCGCAGCATATCCTCAAGGGTCTGAATAGTCCTCTCTGACTGTCCGTCCGTCTGGGGGTGGTATGCGGTACTAAACTTGAGCTGAGTGCCCAAGCTAGTCTGCAGACTCCTCCAGAAATAGAAAGTAAAGCGGCTATCCCGATCTTAGACTATGCTGACGGGAACTCCGTGAATCCTGACTATCTGTCTCATATACAACTCCGCCAGCCTCTCTGTAGACGTACCCACCTTGAATGGCAAAAAGTGGGCCGATTTGGTCAACCTGTCAACGATGACCCAAATCGCATCTTTTCCTCCTGGTGTACGGGGCAATCCTGATACAAAGTCCATGGTAATGTGCTCCCACTTCCACTCTGGAATGGGCAGCGGCTGCAATAATCCTCCAGGCCTCTGCCTCTCAGCCTTGACCTGCTGACAGATCAAGCATCTAGCTACGAAGTTGGACACCTCCCTCTTCATCCCGTACCACCAGACATGCTCTCGCAGATCCCTGTACATCTTGTTGGCACCAGGATGTATAGAGTACTGCGATCTGTGAGCCTCCTGCATAATCTGCTCTCTGAGCTCCCCGCTAGGCACACATAACCTGGCACCGTGCCTCAGGGCACCATCCTCTGCAAGTGAAAACTCAATATCCTGCACTCCCATACTGATCTGCTCTCGGATACTTCGCAGAGCCACATCATCAAACTGTGCCGTCTTGATCCTGTCCATCAAGTCTGACTGTATCTGCAGGCCCCATAACTGCATCTGCACTCCGGGCACGATCACCTCAATCCCAAGGCTCTCCAAATCTGCAAGCAGGTGCCGATCCATAGTCAAACACATGGCTGTCGGATACCTACTCAAGGCATCGACAACCACGTTGGCCTTCCCCGGGTGATACTGGAGTGCGATATCAAAGTCCTTCATCAGCTCAAGCCACCTGCGCTGCCTCATGTTCAACTCCTTCCGAGTGAACACGTACTTCAAGCTCTTGTGGTCTGTGAAGATCTCCACCCTCTCGCCATACAGATAGTGCTTCCATAACTTCAAAGCAAAAATCACCGCCGCCAGCTCCAGGTCATGGGTAGGGTAGTTCTTCTCATGAGGACGTAATTGCCTGGAAGCATAGGCAATCACCTTCCCATGCTGCTGCAAGACGCAACCCAGCCCCTTCCCTGAAGCATCACTATAAATAGTGAAACCACCTGATCCTGAAGGCAATGTCAGAATTGGAGCTGTCGTAAGCCGCTTCTTCAACTCATCAAAAGCTGCCTGACACTCCTCTGACCAAACATACTCAGTATCCTTCCGGGTCAACCGTGTCAACGGCTCTGCAACCCGGGAGAAATCCTGTACAAATCTCCTATAGTATCCTGCCAGCCCCAGGAAACTCCTGATCTCTGCCACTGAAGTCGGCGCTGTCCAAGCCTCAACTGCTACAATCTTCTTGGGGTCAACTGAGATACCATCTCCAGTCACCACATGCCCCAAGAAGTCCACCTGGTCCAAGAAAAACTCACACTTGGAGAGTTTTCCATAAAGCTGCTCCCGCCTGAGAGTCTCTAGCACTATCTGCAGATGCTCCTCGTGCTCCTCCTCTGTCTTGGAATATATCAAGATATCATCAATGAACACCACCACGAACTTGTCCAAGTACTGGTGGAACACCTTGTTCATTAGATTCATAAATACTGCTGGTGCATTGGTTAGCCCAAACGGCATAACCAAAAACTCAAACTGCCCGTACCGTGTCCTGAAGGCGGTCTTGGGAATATCCTCCCTCTTCACCTTCACCTGGTGATAACCAGACCTCAAGTCAATCTTGGAGAACACCCGAGCTCTGCTCAACTGATCAAACAGATCATCGATCCGCGGCAGTGGGTATCTGTTCTTGATTGTCAGGTTGTTGAGTGCCCTGTAATCGATACACATACGTACCGACCCATCCTTCTTGGGTACGAAAAGTACCGGTGCACCCCAAGGTGAAGAACTCGAGCGAATGAAGCCCTTGTCCAGACCCCCGCGCGCCTCCGCGCTGTCCAGCCCGGCCCCGATCCCCGGACTCGTGCCCCCCTGGGCTGCCCTAGCTCCGGCGCGCCCGCCCCGACGATCTCCCGCCGTGCCCTAGCCGGCGCCCTGCCTCCCGCGGCTCCACTCGGCGCTGTCCCGAGGCCGCAACACCTCCCGACCGGCCAGATCCGCCCCGGCGTAACCCCCCTTCGTGCTGTCGCTGGCCAGTACCTTTCCGGCTAGACCCCGATCTTCCGTTCCGCAGCTGTCCTTTGCTGTCCGCGTATTCGGACTTTCCCGATTCCGCGGGAACTGGGTTTTCTTCCAAAAATTTTCATCTGAGAGCTCTAGCCGAGCAACCCGAGGTATAATTCCGGTCCCGTTCCATTTATTCCGTAGTCGATGATGATAATGGTCCCCGATTCCCTCCCGGGAATTCGGTTTTAGAGCGACGTAGTAACTTCGGATTTTCCGGAGACGTTTCTGTAATGTTCTGCGATTATTTCGGATTTTTCCGAAATATGTTTTCTGGATTTTGGGCGATGTGGTTTCCGATTTCATTTTGGGAATTCCCGAAACTATATTTCGGGTTTTCGATTAAGCTTCGAAAATTATTCTATGAATTTAATTTTGGTGTAAAATGGTTTGGAAGTTATTTTCTGGGTGTTCCCTGGTTTGGGACTTCTATTATGGGTGTTTCGGCGTATTTTTCCAGTTTTGGGTTGTCCCGAAAATAGAGGAAATGTTGCCCAAATTTTTATAAAATTTTAGAAATGAATTTCAAATCGGTTTTCGAAAAATATTTTATTTAATTGGATTTTTGGGCGACGACCATACGGTCCGTGGGCCCTAACGAAATGCAAACGAAACCGGTTTTACCCGGACGTTGAGGCATTAGCAACAAATAGTGACGATTGGACCAAGTCTGAGACTCCTAAGATTTTATTTATTTTATTTTTAATTTCGTTTTCGATATTTAAAAATACGGGATATTAGTCGGAGCTAACTAATTTTCTCTTATTTTAATTTATGTAAAGTTTGTAAGGGCATAAGCCCATATTCCTATTCTGTCAGCTGTGCCCCTGTATTGCGTAGTCTAGATTTTTCATTTATTTTTTGGGTTGATTTTCCTTTAATTTTCTGGATGGTTTTATCATTTATATTATTAGGCGCTTCGTAACAAAATGACTGATAAATATTTTGTATAAATTAATCAGGATTTCTCACGATAAAATAACTTGATTAAAATATTGATAATTAACAAAATTCACGTTTTTCTCATTTGAAAGAAAAACAGTAGTTTTATATATAATATTAGAAAATACAAGTTTTTGCCAAATTAACCGGTAACGACAATTTTCCAAGTAAAACCAGAAACTGGCTATCCAACTAAATGAGAACCAACGTAGTACGCGTCATAAACCGTTAGCAGTAGATTAAATATACAAACTTAAAATCTGACAACGACCTGCTACTAGAGATTGCAACTAGCACACCTAGCTTGGTTTCATAATGGTTCTAAGTCAAGTTCTCCAACTGTAGGATCTCGGAGACGAACCTAGCATCTTTCCGGAACCAACACCGTTTTCAGTCGTAAACAAAGGCAAGTACATTTTGTGTTAGTTTACAATTATTTAGTAATCGTTTTATTGCAAGTTTAAACCACGATGCAACACGGAACTCTCTCTGAGAGCATTGACTGATTGACTGTTGGGTACTGGGGGAGTAGTGTAATGAGTATGACCACATCCAAAGTAATAATTTAGAACTGTATTAGCTTACCCCTCATACACACGGGGATAAGCCATATCATTCACTGTACAACCCAAGCCGGTCATATTTATTGCCTATTCACATCACAATATTTTAACTGCTAAAGAATTGTTTATTTCAAATTGTTTAAAAGTGCATAACTCTATTATTATTTTAATTGTTTGATTATCATGAATTGTACTTTGCTCCCTCCTGACTGGAGATAACATTTTTAGGGAATTTTGAGGATGCTGAGCTGTCATACAACAGTTATTATGATCCAGTTCTATACCCTGTGGTATTGCCAGAGTCCCCATTGGAGGACGCATGACCTGAGGCCGACGAGCCGAACGCTTAGCTAGATTTTCTGTTTCCAGATTTGTCGTTTTAGAATTTTGTTAATTTGATTTCAGCATTTTATTTCAGTCTTTCTAATTCCAGTTGTACTTTTCAAATGTTGAATAAAGTTTTAAATTCCCGAATATTGAGTTGTGACAAATATATAGATGTTGTTGTGATTACCTGCAATTGTGGATACAACTTACTGCCGCCGTCTCAACAACGGTGCAGGCTGGACATGATCCGGTTCGACCCAACTATTTGGGATCGGGTCGTGACATTAATGATCCAATTATAGTCAAATATCTCTTCGACCTTATGTGGTTAAGGCGGAAGATATTCTTCTTATTTGGTTGAGTTTGATTCCCCATGTTGCATATATATATATAATAAATTTAAACTTTTTTCAACAATTTTTTACATAATTTTTGTTTTTAAATTAAATGGTTGATGATATACACATGGCTTAGACGGCTCAATTCTGAAACGTTTTGAAGCCCATTTATAATAGTAGAGATTATTATTATTATTATATTAGTTCATTGGAGAAAAAAATTTAACCAATGGACAACATAGAAATTTAAGAAAGAAAATAAATTCATGGAGCAAATGAATGCTCGGTTCCCTACCACCTACCATCAGACGGCAGCATCGAAGAGAATAACATTTCTTTTAATTTGTTTTCAATTTATTTGTTTCTGCTTTGGGATCGGCATTGGGCCGGGCCGGGCCGCCCAAGCCCATAAAGTACGTGCTCGGGCCGGGCTTGGACCGATTTTTTTTTGCCCTAGAGAAATTTCGGGCCGGTTCGGGCCGGGCTTAATTATTATTTATGTAGCCCAAGCCCGCCCACAAGAGTCGGACTTTTCAGGCCAAGTCGGATCGGGCCGGGCTAGCTCTATAAAAAAGTTCCAAATGGGCCTTCTCGGGCCTAATGCATTAGCCATATATGGACTCTCA
This sequence comes from Iris pallida, assembly GCA_029216955.1. Classification (NCBI taxonomy): domain Eukaryota; kingdom Viridiplantae; phylum Streptophyta; class Magnoliopsida; order Asparagales; family Iridaceae; genus Iris; species Iris pallida. Next base: position 1,306,371 of record JANAVB010031416.1, on the reverse strand, counting down.
AAAACAAAGAGATGGGTAGACACTCCACACCATATAATCATGAATGCATTAGCAATTTGGGAAGTCAACATCTTTCAGCAAACATAATAAAATTGCATATTGCATTAAATATGTAAACAATGAGAAGTGGGTTGCATCACTATAGGATATGAACATCCCAACTAGGTTGGCACCTTCACATCTATCAATCATTTGCACTTCACATTCTCAAAGCATACATACATAAACAACTAAGATCTAATATTAATCTTTAATCTCCAATTAGTTCAGTTACAACTTCAAATTCATCTTCAACCATCCAATCAGGTCTTGTTGATCTCAAATTCATCAATTCTTCATTGCGTTCCTCTTCTTGTGCTATTTCTTGCATTCTTGCTTCAGCTAATCTCCAATCTTTCAAGCAAATTAGTGCTTCTATTGTGCTTGGACTTAGGTTTGCTCTTTTTTCTGATACAACTCGGCCACCTGCACTAAAAGCTGCTTCTGATGCTACAGTAGAAGCTGGAATAGTTAGCAAGTCACGAGCTAGGATGGAAAGTACAGGGTATACAGTTTCATGTGATTTCCACCAACCCAAAAGACAAAACTGATTATTATTATCAACTTCTATTGGTGGTACATCAAGATAATATTGCAAATCAGAAGAGGTAGTAGAAGATGAACTCGATGACACCTTGGCTTTTTTCAAACAACTCTCAGCAAAATCTTCTAAATCACAAAAGGCCATAGGATTTGAAATTTGACTTAAGGGGGGGAAACTTTCACTGTTTTGCTGCTCATTTGAAGAAACACTAGGCACACACATATTTTTCTTATAATGTTCATACAATATAAAGAATGAATACTTTAAAGATGACAAGTTTTCATCAATTTTAGATTGCTTATTCCCCATAGCTCGTAGCCATTCTCCAATAGCAAAAAGTTTATACCTTGGGTCTACAATTGCAGCAAAACAAAAAACAACCGGAAAAGTTGCCCAATATTTGTTGAACTTTGTCTTCATAGCAATTAAAGCTTCATTAAAAACAGTAAACTGAGAATAAGCTCTAAATGTTGCATAAATACCAATTAAGCACCCAATAACTCGATTTGATGAAGGATAATAAACGGCACAACAAGTTTTTGTGGAAGAATCAAAAATTTTCAGAAAACCACAAACTATTTGAGCTATTATCCAATCGTTTTCAGTTGGAAGTGCTAAATTACAAGAACGAGATTGGTTTACCTTTTGAACATACCTATGCAAAGCCTCTTTATATTTTATAGCAACATGTAAAAGCTCATAAGTTGAATTCCACCTATGAGGAACATCATTATCAATATTTTTCTTTCTCAAACCAAGTTCCTCACAACAACGTACCCATATTTCATGTCTTCTATTGGATGAGTTCATACTACGTACAATGTCAGTTATTTTGTCAATAGATGGAGACAAAATAGATAATTCATCTTGGACAATTAAATTAAAGATATGAGCACAACAACGAACATGAAAGTATTGGGAAAGCACAGAATCAATCATAAGAAAATCTGGAAGTAGTCTTGCAACCACATCATTATTTGTAGCATTATCCAAAGATAGTGAAAATATTTTTCTATGAATGCGCCAAGACAGTAGTTCTTCACTTATATGACTTGCAAGTGACTCACCAGTGTGTGGGTGTTCAATCATTTTAAAACAAATAATTCTTTTATTCAAATTCCATTCCTTATCAATATAGTGAGCAGTAAGTGATAGATAACCCATTTTTTGACACGATGACCAAACATCAGAAGCTAAACAAATTTTTCCATCATAATTTTCAAAAAACTTCAACAATTCATCTTTTCCCTGAACAAAAAGTTTCATCACATCTCTTCTACAAGTTGAAGCTGAGATTCCCTTAAATTGTGGAGCAAAAGCTTTTTGAATCATTCCTTTGAAATTATGTTTTTCGACAAATGTAAAAGGTAATTCAGCTCTAATAATAAAATCAACCACTTCTTTCCTAGCATTGGCCTCATCATAAGCAAAATTAGACAAATTTTCACTAGAATTTATATTTAGCAGCATTTGTTTTCTTATGTCTACATTTTAGTTACGCATATGGCCATCTATGTGTCGTCTTAGATGAGTAGTACCACCAGTAGAACCACAAAAAAGCATTTTGCTACAAATTTTACATTTTGCTTTTGTCTCTAATTTTTCACCATTCTGAATTGTAACTTTTTCAAAAATATTCCAGACACTACTAGTTTCTCTTTGACCCGTAGATGTATTAGATGGATCATTAGAGGAAGGAGAACCTGTAGCTGTAGACCCTGTTGGATTTCCTTCCTCAAGTCTATTATCCATTTTGAGTAACTAACCAAAATTACCAAAAGATGAGACTCAAGAAAACACAGAGCAACCAAACTTATAAACACAGGACAACATCGAAATTTAGACCAAAACATAAATTTATAGAACAAAGAAGTTCTCGGTTCCTTACCGCCTACCGTCAAATGGCAACATGAGAATTTAGACAATTAGAGGACGTTTGGTATGCGAAATACTATATAACCGAAAATTCTATATTTTCGAAAATTAAATTCTAAGTAATTAAATTTTCTGAAAAATTACATTCTCATGTTTGGTTTCCATGTTTGGTGACTATATAAATATTCCTGAAAAAAAATAAAAATGATAAAAAAACCTAAAAAAATGAAAAATGAAAAAAAAACGATAAAAAGAAAAAGGAAAAAAAAATCCGACCAAAATAAAAAAAAAAACAAAAAGTCCAAAACGACAAAAATGAAAAAAAAAATAAAGAACCAAAAAACGAAATTGAGGTTTGCTTGTGCTTTTGTCTTAAAGAACTTTTTTTCAAACTTTTGTAAGAATGTCGCGTGTCTTCACTCCTCAATCTTCTAATAATTAATATAGTGCAACCTATCATCTGACAGTAAGAGAAACCAATAACTCTTTTGTTCGATAAACTTATCTTGTGTAATACAAAATAAAAAAACAATAATAACTATAACAATTGGAAATTGCTGAGAAACCCAATTTCGGGGTTAGTTTTTATGAAAAATCTACTCGCATGGATTTTATGAAATGATCATAATTATATATTTCCACGTTAAATATTCCAAGATTCCCTTTAGATGTTGTGTATTTACAAAATTGTCATTTTGATAATATCATAACTACCCCTTCGCATAAATTCATATTTGGATTGCGATTCTCGTCTTCTTCTTCTTCACGAGAGATCTGAATTCCATTGCTCTCATCTTCATCAGAGATCGCAAAGATCGTTCGTAGTTCACTGTGCTTTTCTTCAGTCGAACTTCGATCATCGCTCATCATCATCATCATTTTTCTGGAGAGATTTGAAGTTTTTCGGCGATTAGGTTAATTGTGGAGAGAAGATCTTTTTCTTCTTTTCCATAAGAGTTAGCATTGTTTTGAAAAAAAAAAGAAACTCTTTACTTCTGACAAATTTTTTTTACAAAAAAAAAAAAAAAATTAGGTTTCTGTCAACTGTTCTCCATCATTCTCCGTGACTCCGTCATTTTAACACGGAAAATGACAATTATTCGTGGTTTTAACACGGAGAATGACCATTCTCCGTGTTAAAATGACGGAAAATGAACATTCTCCGTCATTTTAGCACGGAGAATATTCATTCTCCATCATTTTAACACGAAGAATGTTCATTCTCCGTGAATCATTCTCCGTAATTTTAACACGGGGAATGGTCATACTCCGTGATTTTAAGAACGGAGAATGGTCATTCTCCGTGATTTTAAGAACGAAGAATGACCATTCTCCGTGATTTCTAATACGGAGAATGACCATTCTCTGTGTTAAAACCACGAAGAATGGCCATTCTCCGTGTTAAAATGACGGGGAATGAACATTCTAGAATGACTATTCTCCGTGATATTAATACGGAGAATTGCCATTCTCCGTGATATTACCACGGAGAATTGTCATTTTTCGTGATTTTAACACGGAGAATGACCATTCTCCGTTATTTTAACACGGAAAATGGTCATTCTCCGTGATTTTAAGAACGGAAAATGGATATTCTCCGTCATTTTAACACGGAGAATGGTCATTCTCCGTGTTAAAACCACGGAGAATGGCCATTCTCCGTGTTAAAACGACGGATACCACGGAGAATTGTCATTCTCCGTCATTTTAACACGGAGAATGGTCATTCTCCTGCATTTTAACAAGGAGAATAACCATTCTCCGTGATATTAACAAGGAGAATTGTCATTCTCCGTGATATTACCACGGAGAATGGTCATTCTCCTGCATTTTATGGCCAGTTGAAACTTTGGAGGGCTATAACTTTTGACTGGGAGGTCGAAACGAGGCCCGATATTTATCGCAAAATAAGCGTATTTGCGAGGAGCCTGAGATAAACTGTCTCACCGTTTGTCGGCCTTCCGAAATTTTAGAATCGCAAAAAAATGATGTTTGGATCTCCATTTTAACAGTTTTACCGTTCGTCGGCCTTTCCGAAATTTTTCGACGAGTTTTTGAAGGAAGTTTTGAAGATTTTGGAAGATAAAACCTAGATTCGAAACTGAGCGGCGTATGGAAGAAGGGGAAGTATCGAAACGTTTTTTTTTTAAGAGTAGGGTTCGGGAATATTTTCAATAAATTAGAAGGGCAAAAATATCATTCAGAACCCCCTTTATATATTTTTCGCTAATTCTGGACACGCGATGAAATGTTATTTTGCGGTGGGTTTTACATAAAACTTTTACAATTTTTGGGTATTTCATAAATTTCCCTAATAACAAGATGCAAGTGTACGTGAAAGCGTGAAAATTGCTCGGGTGAGGATTGAGATGACATGTCACAGTCCCAAAATAAGTAGGATAAGGATACGTGGCAATAGCCTGCTACGTATCAAATGAACTCTAAGCTAACTCGAATACATATATGCTATCCAGAGTCAAATTAACTATCCATATATCCGTACGTATATACATACACAAATCTATCCATAAATGAGGGTGACCATATAAACATCAAATTAACATATTTGTTAATTCTTGTTGATGTATTATATTTAAGTTCAATTCCATATCCATCAAATTAACATCTTTGTTAGGATCTTTATGGATACAAGAACGAATGGCATGTTGACGAAGTTGTTGTTCTTTTGTTTGCATTGATTTCATCGATCCTTTGTCAACTCTATAGGACTAAGGTTAGCAATTACATCAACCTAACTTAGTATTTAATTGTCACTAGTTGGAAGATTCTTCAGGATTAATATATGTAATAAAATCAAGTGGTAATTTCCGTCAAAATATGAAAGGATAAAGAATGATCACGATTAAAAGATACGAGGTATATTAAATGGCTATGTATATGTCACACATATATGTTAATAAAAAAATCTTAAAACTAATAAATATATTATTTAATTATATAGATCAGAAGCAATTTTAAAAACAGATTTATCAACGAGTGCTAGAGGCATGGGCGTAACTACTATTGAACAGTTCTGCAGTTAGTAATTGAGACAAAGTGTGACAGTTGATGAAATTGAAAATAATAATCATACAAGTAGTAAATGTATGTTCAAATATTATGATGATAATATGACTAAGTTGATATGCAAGGATATGGTACTCCAAAAATTTTGGTGCATCTTAAATTCTAGTCTTATTTTCAACTAAAAAACAATATTTTTAACTAATTAAGTTGTTCAACTTGATAAATAAATATTCCAACTACAATTAGACAATTTGATATCCTAAAACCGAATTTCCAAAAGCTAAGCAAGACCTCTGGGAAGTGAAGATGGTATTGCTGATGTTGGCCCATGAGCTGAAGTGATGGATTTTGGGTGTTGAACACCCATTAATCGTAGTGCCAGCTTCGATTCCTTCTTCCTACCCATGCACCAATTAGATGTTTAGCTTTTCAGGATACCTTGACTAGGAATCTGGCACCAAGATAGAAAGTTGATGTTAGGTTGACAACCTACCATAGCGACTATCAAATCATTTATGGAATAATGATGGTGATCATCGTCATTAGCATCATTGATTGAATAACAATACTAGAAGGAAGGCATGCACTTAAGAAACATTCCTCAATAGAAAAGGTCTAGCGATGTCCTAGATGTCGAGTATGCCAAAGACTCCGTGCATCTTCTTCAACATGGGCGGGCAGGCTGGACAAGGACGTACCATAAGCCACTTTTAACTCAAAAGCGTTGTGGTGTACGTAGTTGTTATCATGTTAGACTTACATAGTAGAGGTCCTCAGGGTGGATCCGGAAACTGGAGTGAGCAATAGAGAATTCGGGTAGGGTAGGATGGAATAATCTATATAAAAAAAATCAAAAGTAAAAAAAAATAAGAAAAATAAGTAAACAAAATTTTTGGGGTGGGCTCCACTATAACGTGGATCCGCCCATGGAGGTCCTTAGTCCAAGTCTTGGTGGCGAGAATTTTCTTCTGTTATATTTACTTTTATTTAGTTACTTTTATGTGAGATGTAGATTTTAGCTCCTTTAGAGTCAAGGAGAGTTGCTGCACCATGTGGTTGTTGTGGAGGCAACTGAATGCTGCCTTATTTGCTGAAGAAATGCATGGTAGGGATAATGTTGGTTGCATCAATTTAAGACCAGTTCAGGAATATCTTGATGTGCAAAAGTCTCGGAATTTCGACCACAGTTGAGGACAGTGGAAGGTGCTAAGTTGAATATTGATGGATCTTTCCAATTACAATTGTGATGAACATTGTGTTGACTTGTTCATCCCAGCGAGGAGTTTCTCTTGAGTTTTTATTTGTTGTTTTTGTTCTAACTCATTGTAGCATCTGCGAACGTAAAGAGAAGAACATTTTTCACTTTGTTGTTGTATTTTGCGTTCTTGAAGTCAATTTGTAACCTTTTTCAGTGCTTCATTGGAGTGAGTTAGAGTGCATACTTTGTGTCTTGCGAAAACTCTCTATCTCCCTTTGTGTTGGCTAGAGTGCAGACTTTGTTTTGCAAAAACTCTACGCCTTCCTTAGATCTCTTCTATCCTTAGGTCACTTCGGGACTAACACATTGGGTCATTGGGTCGGTCGGTACTATGTGATGTGCTTTGGAAGTCTTCGAGAATTTCTGAGATGCTTCCCTAACATGGTTTGGGTGGAGGGAGAGACAAAGATATCGAATTAGTTACCAAGTTGAAATGAGAGGAATGCTAATGTCCTTACAAGGTAAGTCTGCAAATTGCTCTGCGTCTTGCCTCTCTATGTAGCTTCTCATATACCAAAGTAATGGAACTTTTATCTTTACTGATATTTGTTATTTGTGAGTCTGATGCCAACAGTATTATGTGTCTTAGAGAGTACTTTATAGGGTTTTTTTTTTGTACTTTTTGTTATAAAAGAACAGGTAGAACAAAATCAAGGTTTGACTATTGAGCACAACCTTCAGCCAGGATCCGCCAATTTATTTGTTAGTCACTTAATATTTCAGGTGAAGAAAGTGGGAGCATACAATATTGTGACTATTGTCTATGAAGCAAGAAAGTGGGACATAAAATGTCATGATAGGGATATTATAGCTAACCAATTTTAACAAACCTAGAATATGAATATGATATGAACACAGAATGTATTGGTCTCTTTGTCTTGTCCTTTTATTTTACTCAAAAGTCAATAATACATCTATGTGGGTTTCAGCCTTTCAGGTAGTAAACGAGTTTTTAAAACCTTCAAAAAAAGGACTACGTTTTCAGAGGGTCGTGTCGGATACGTGGCCAAACCAGGATGCAGTATCTAAATTGGGCAAGAATTGTTTCTTGATACATTTCTGCAAGGATATGGGTTGATTTAAGTTCAAATATCAAGGTAGCAACTTGGAAAATATCATTTGATTAGAGTGCAAATAATAAGGTATGCTATCAGGAACTGCCCCCCAGTTGTAAGATTCTGGATATGTATGTCCTGGCAGTTTTGAGTGAAATGACCAATTTGTTTTCTTTTGTTTTTATAGATGTTTTAAATATTACATCTCTACTAATATAAAGGGGACTTCAAAACGGCTCAAGATTGATCCGTGCTGGTCATGTGCCGGTGTAGCTGTCGCATGTGCAGCATGGTAACTTGGCTCAGCTGGCCCACGTGTTGTCATTATCGACTGCCATGTGGCATGTTACTTTTTTTTCTCGCTCTGATACCGTATTAAATTTAAAAGAAAAGAGTATTTGGAAAAATACTTGATATTCATCCGACCTTTACAAGGTACACAGACCATTATATGGTGATACAAGAAGCTACTTTAGGAAACAATCATGTACAATATTCCTATGTTATAACTAGGAAATGTACAATATTCCTATGCTATAGGGAATATGCAATAATCACGGAATTTGCTTCTAACAGATTACACTAAAAACCCAACACTAAGATGACCATTCATTTAATTTCTACCTTTTCACTTTATATTAGTGTAATGTTAAGAGATCCTCACCGATCCATCATATTTTCACTATATAAGTAATTAACCTAAGAAAATTTTTGAGTGGCATTCCACTTGGATGGTCTATTTGTGCGATGCACCCCACATTATTTGTAATATGTATAAGTTATCCTACTTTGGATTTGCTATATGTATAAGTCATCACACTTTGGACGTTTTCCGTCAGTTCTGACGGATGGACTCTTCATTAAAAAAATTGGACCAAAATAATCCTCCCTCCATTGTCTTCTTCTCTGACATCACAGCCCCCCCTTCCCTTACGTTCGCTCCCCCCCCCCCCCCCCCCCCCCTCCCCGACCTCGGCCGGCCACCTCCCCGATCACAGCCCCCCTCCTCCTTCCCCGACGTTCGACCCCCCCCCCCCGACCGACCTCGCCCCGCCCCCTCCCCGACCTCGCGCCCCTCCCCAACCTCGCCCCCTCCCCGAACTCCCCGACCTCGCCCCCTCCCTGACCTCGTCCCGCCCCCTCCCTGACCTCCCCTCCCCCTCCCCGACCTCGCCCCCTCCGCCCCCTCCCTGACCTCGCCCCGCCCCCTCCCTGACCTCCCCTCCCCCTCCCCGACCTCGCCCCCCTACGCCCCCGCCCCCCCGCGCTCCCCCCTGCTGCCGCCCCTCCCCCGTCCAGCAGCAACAGCAGCAGCAGCGGCGGGGGGCAGCGGGAGGGAGGAGGGGAGGAGGAAGAGGGACATTTTCGTTTTTTTTTCGTCTTTTTTAAGGGTCAAACACGGCTGACCGTCAAAACTGACGAAAAACGTCCAAAGTGGGACTACTTATACATATAGCAAACAATGTGGGATGCACCGCACAAATAGACCATCTAAGTGGGGTGCCACTCAAAATTTTTCTTAACCTAATTCAAGAGAGATTCACGGCCAAGATTTTAAATTTATTTTATGTTTTTCGGAATAAACTATCCTACTTAATCGAACTTGTCAAGAAAAGCTCCTTCTTTTAAAAGTGTGTCAAAACTTGTGGTGTTTTCTTATTGTCACTCATTAAACACCAGATTTACTTGCATGGCTATTTTTTCCTCCTCTCCGCCTAGTAGATACTCCTCCAAACTCCCATTACTTTCAAATGTATAAGAAGATAAATGGATAGAGACTTGGAAAACAATGAAAAATAAAGCTAGGTTTCCTGATTATATGTTAGGAACATTTTTCTTAATTATTCGGTTAGGAATGATTTATTCACATAGTTAAAGTTAAATTAGCGAAGTCAAGTACCTGAAACTTAAGCATGTAAACTTATGGCCCTTGAACTGTAGTGGATGTGATTATGACCTCTCATCTATATAATAATCATTTTTAAATCCATAAAAACGCCTTTGTGGTGCATTATCTTTAAAACCAAGTGGTTTATCTTCCCGTCAATCAATCTTTGTGCCAAATTATCTATGTTGCACGGAAATAATAAGACTCTGTGCAATCCGTGTCCGTACTCGTGTAACATAGCAAATCAGTGATCTTTTGATTTATGCTTTAAATTTAATAACTTTGGAACAATATAAGGATTTAAAGAGTCCCATTTGCCATTATACTTTTTTTTACGGAGAGAAATTTGCCATTGTAGTTTCATAGGTACATAAAATCTGTCAAATCCTTATGAAACTGAAATATACCATCATTTCTTTTTCTTCGAATATTTATGTGCAGAATGATTTGATTTTACATGCGATTTCAGGAACACGAAGACTGAGGAACCAATCGGGTATTTTTTTTTTCCTGGCATGGTTTACACTCTGTTGCTGATAGCACCCCTTCCCAATTGACTGGAAACTGGAGGTAATCGAGCATAATTGGCCATGAATTGTACAGAAAAGCTAGCAGACAACTAGAATTGGGGGGAAAAAAATGTAACGGGTTTATTCATTGACTAGTGGATAACCCGTGCCATAATGGCACGGACACGAATCCGACCTTATCGACGTAGCGTGCAGGCACCGGGCCAGCGCCGGGGACCCGAGCCTGGCGGAGGCGGACACGGCAAAGACAACGGTGGCGGCGTTCGGGGCGGCGTGGGACCTCATGGAGGCGAAGACGGGCAGGGCCGTCGCGGGGCGTCCGAGGGCGGCGAGGCCCGAGACGGCGGCGGTCCAGGAGACGACGTCCCTGTGCGGCATTTCGCCGAACATCCGCAGGACGTGGTCGGCGGAGCCGCGTCGGGAGTAGGCGGTGAGCAAGACGGTCTGCACGAAAGGGTCGGACCGGAATCCGAGGAGGAGGGCGTGTGCGTGGAGCGACCTGGTGGCGACGGCGGCGGTGGTGGTGTTGAGCAAGGAAGAGAAGGTGTGGGAGTCGGGAGGGACGCGACGGCAGAGCATTTGGGAGTAGATGGAGAGTGGGTCGACGGAGATGGCGGTGTTGAAGGAGAAGGGGTTAGGGTTGGTCATGGCGGAGAAGAGGGAGGCGGCGAAAGAAGGGTCGGCATCAACGGCTCGGTGGAGGAGGCTGCTTGCGACGAAGGGTTTGCGGAAGAGGCCGGCGACGACGGCGTGGGCGAGGATGGAGCGGAGGCGGCGGAGGGAGTGACGGTGCAAGAGGAGCTGGAGGCTGGGGTGCCGTTGGAACAACCGGTTGCTCCGCACCCAACATGGGACCTCCTCCTCTCTTATAGAGAGAGGGGCAATTTAGTCCTTTCATCATCGTTGAACCAAAGCACATGGGTCGGACCAAAAACCCACTGTGCTTTATATTATAGATAGATTCAAGAATTAGAAATGTTACAAAGAAATGTAAAATGGAGAACAGAAGATTACAATTCATTGCTCCTTTTGGTTACTCCTGCTCATTTATAGTCGGGATATTACAAGAAATGTAACTGCCTAACTGTCCTAACTAACTGTCAATAACTGCTCACTGTCTCTTCACTGAGAGAGCCACTGGTAGTCCCTTGAACTTGAGAGCCACTGATAGTCCCCTGAACACTTTGAGCTGGCAATCTCTTCCTGGAACCTCTGGCACGCTTCTCTGATACTCTAGACTGGTACTCCCTGACTGGACTGGTATACTCCCTGATTCGAGAACTGGACTAGAAGGCGTGTATCAGTCGTGTCTGTAACCCTCACCAGATGAGTATGGTGGACTAGAAGGCTTGTATCAGTCGCCCTGTCTGCAACCCTCAACAGATGAGTGTGCCTGCCGTCTTTGTATTAAAAATCTGTTCAAAGAAAATTTTCTGTAAATCTACCCCCATTATTTTGTATATTATTGGCCCTTCCTTGTTCCAATGTCGTCTTCTGAATAACAACTGTGAAAAGGTCCATTAGAATGAAAGGACGGTGCTTTGAGGGGTTGGAAATGAATCTTCCTGAAACTCTGGAAAAGGAAACAACAAAAATTTGCTGGGAAAAATATCATCAGAACGAGAACATTGAGCAGTCCCCGTAAAGCTAAAAAAAAAGCAGCAGCAAAAGTTATGCAGATAAAGGAACATAGTGATTACTGGAGAAACCTTTTACTGAAATTCCTGCTAGCTTGGGGAAACCTAGTATGGATTTATATAGAAACATGAACATGAAAACCGAGGTTGAACTTGGGAAGCTTCGGTTATTGAGCTTGTGAACAAGCATGACTTGCAAAGTTCAAACTTCAAAGAGTAGTATAACTCAAGCCGAGTCTATAAGTGGAGTTTGAAATTGCAAACAGTGATTATCTATACCAGGTTTCTCCAAGCCATGTACAATTTTCCATCTTAACTTGGACAATCCTTTACTACTGACAGCCTCACCTGTTCTAAAAAGATGCTCCGTGCTTGTATGTTGCTGCTGCCATGGGTCCTTTGGATGCTGACGTCGCCCACAGTTGAATCTACTGATTGCTGTGCAGATTATTCTTACAGCTATTTCAGTGTATATGCTGTTACTAGGCCAGTATAAGGCTTTGAGCCGCAGGTGGTGGCGTGTTCCTCTTGTGCTGTTGGGATTGGACTTGGGTATGTATGACCTCACCCATGTATAAATTTTATGTATCAAAATAAATAGTACGCAAATTAATATTAAGTAGGAAAGATTGTATACTTTATGCAAAACTCAAGGCAATTGAAAGAAGCAAAATGGATAAGTAGTTAAAAGAATTTAAATTCCTTAAAATATCGTATATAATATAAGGGGGAAAAATAGTCACGTACCTCCATAATTTTTAAATTGAATATAGATCGAGATAAATATAGTAAATAGATTTTTTTTAATTAAACTAAGATTGAATGCTGTATTACAACATGATATCAAACTGAATTTAATTAAAAACAAAATTTAAAGTTTAACACAATTCGAAGAATTATATCATTACTTAAATTAGTTTAAAGTATGTTGAGAATCAATAAGGGACTTTTAGTCCCACATCGGAATTTGTAGTATGTAGAGGAGCTAGACTCCCTATAAGTAGTGAAGTAGTCCATCAATAAAATTCATCCCAACTATTATTTTCTACATGCCCCCCCCCCCCCCCCCCCCCCCGCTGACCCGCCGGCCCCCTTCCCCCCCTCCAGCGCCCCCCCCCCCCCCCCCCCGCTGACCCGCCGGCCCCCTTCCCCCCCTCCAGCGCCCCCCCCCCCCCCCCCCCCCCCGCTGACCCGCCGGCCCCCTTCCCCCCCCTCCAGCGCCCCCCCCCCCCCCCCCCCCGCCCCTTTACTGTTGCTACAGCACCCTTTTTAGGGTTTTCTTTTTGCTGTTTCCAAAAAAAAAAAACAGATTTCTTCTCTTTAGAAGATCTCTGTAGTTGCCTCGAGAATCAGAGTTCCTTCTCTTTAGAAGATCTCTGTAGTTGCCTTCGAGAATTAGTACCTTCTTTTAGAAACTCTGCTACGAATACGAAATCTCTTTAGATCTTCGTATCTCAGAAACGTTGTCTTTACAATCGTTTCTGCACGGCTGGTATACCTCTGGTTTGTCTCATGCAAGGAGGCACAACTACGTTGGTTATCCTTGAGCCGTCCGAACGCGTTATCATGACGCGGTTCTAGTTGGTCGTATAAACTACGACATATCAGTGAGGGATCTCGTTTTGTTGTTTCCCCCCGGTAGCTGACTAAGACGAAGACGACTCCAAAGAAGACTCCGGAAACAACAACACCTCACTGATTGCAGTTGCAGAAGTCATGGATTCCATCTATGAGAAGTTGACAGCAGAAGAAATGAAGGCCCTGGTCGAGGATCTTCTGACCAAGAGATTACCGGAGACGACCCCACATGTGACCCATACTGATGTGGATCCGTCACCGTACAAAATGGGAAAGTTGGACAAGCTGGAGACGAAGTTGGAAGGCACGACCAACTACTTGAAATTGTCGCGGCAGGCGATGCGGACGCTGAAGGGACGTGGCTTGGTTGGTTATGTTGATGGCCACACTACGGCCCCTGTCGATCACTCCTCGAAGGAGTTTGCTGTATGGGACATTGTCAACAATGTCGTGGCTGGTTGGTTGACAGCCTCTTTGACCGACCAAGTGTCGGGTAACGTTGAAGCAATGGAGGGAGCTGCTGATATCTGGAGAACGTTGAAGGACAAGTACTCCGGTTCGGGTAACCCCATGCGAGTCTTCCAACTGCAGGATGAGCTCGATAGGGTAATCCAAGACGATCGTACCATCTCTGAGTACGCTGCCTTGTTGAAGAAGTACTGGTCTGATCTTGACCATTATGATCCTCTTGGCATGGAGGATGCTCAGGTTGAACCGACTTTTGCCAAATATTTCCAGAAATTTATGGATTATATTTCGCGGCAACGGATGATGAAGTTTTTGAAGGGGCTCAACCCAGCGTTTGAGCAACGGCGGAATGTCCTTCTCGCACAACCGACGCTGCCGACATTAGAGGACGCCATAGCTGCCATGGCACAAGAAGAAGCACGGTTGAAGCTGATGCCTACCAAGGGTATCTCCCAGGGGGAGCAGGCCGGAGTTGACACATCTGCTCTTGCCACTTTCACACAGCCTCCTTCTACGGGAGGCGTTTGCCACAACTGTGGTGACACAGGGCATTACATCCGCTTTTGCCCAAAACCGACACGGACTCCCTCGAATGGTCGGGGTCGTGGTCGCGGTGGACGACGAGGTGGTCGAGGCAGCTACGGTGGTGGAAGGGGCACTTACTCTGGAGGCAATAAGGCGCGTCTGGCGGATGAAGGTGGGGACAATCAGCTGGCGGACATCACTCCATTTGAGAGGAAAGTTCTCGAGAAGATGCGCGGCTCAAAGCTTGGTTCTGGTGAAAGACAAGTCATTCCTGGGGCGCCGTCCGCTACAGGAGATTACTGCACTTACTTCTCCCAAACCAGTGCCGGTATACCTCCGCGTGCTCTTGCATCTGTCTCTCAGCCAGCTTGGATTATGGACTCTGGGGCATCTTGCCATGTCACGGGATCCCGAGGAGAGTTCCGGGAATACTCTCCTCTAACGCCGCCAGAAAGCATTCAGACTGCTGATGGTACCTACAGGCCGGTTACGGGTAAAGGCACTGTTGATTGCACTCCTTCCATCACTCTATCTAATGTCTTACATGCTCCTTCCTTTCCTGTCAATCTTATTTCCATTAGCGCCATTATCCTTGATCTAAACTGTATTGTTTCCTTTGATATTCCTAAGGTAACTTTTCAGGAGAAGGGAACGGGGAGACGACTAGGCACTGGCACATGGCATAAGGGTCTATGGTACTTGGACATGAACGGTCTGGATAGAGCACTGGCATCTTTGGTTGCAGACGCCCAACCGGAAGTCCGAAGTCGAAGTGTCGAAGCCGAGCTGCTCCTCCAACATAAGCGTGTAGGACATTCTTCTTTTCCCCGTTATTGGTCGACTGTATCCGTCATTATATCAAAAAGCAAATAAAGAGTTGTTAGTTTGTGATTCTTGTGAGTTGGGGAAACATACCAGAAGCTCCTATGTGCATTCTGGACATCGATGTTCTGCTGCTTTTGATATGATTCATTCCGATGTGTGGGGCCCTTGTCCTACAAACGGTGTTAACGGTTATAGATGGTTTGTTACTTTTATTGACTGCTCTACCCGCGTAACATGGGTCTACCTGCTGAAGAATAAAAGTGATGTTTTCGAGGCATTTCAAAGCTTCCATCAACGGGTGCGGACACAGTATAATGCTCGTGTTAAGTGTTTCCGGTCGAATAATGGGACGGAATATATCCATAAGAGGTTTGCTGCGTATTTATCCTCTCATGGTATACTGCATCAAACCTCTTGTGCTTATACACCGGCTCAAAATGGTGTTGCCGAGCGAAAAAATAGGCACCTGCTGGAGGTGGCTCGGACAATGATGCTGGCTATGAATGTCCCTAAATTTTTGTGGGAGCAGGCTGTCTTGACAGCCTCTTATCTCATCAACAGGATGCCCTCTCAATTACTGGACTGGAAGACGCCTTTGAAAATGCTCACGGGGACAACTGCGTACACCGTTCCTCCGAAAGTATTTGGTTGTGTATGCTTCGTCCACGATAACAGGCCTGGTGTTGGTAAGCTGGATCCTCGAGCACTTAAGTGTATCTTTGTTGGGTACACCGGGACACAGAAGGGTTACGTATGCTGGAGCCCGGTTGAACGGAAGCTGTTTGTAAGCATGGACGTTACATTCAGAGAGCTGGAACCTTATTATGGTTCGGACGAAGGTTCTGCGTTTGGGAACACGCCTCACACAGCGGATATTAGACATGAGGGGGAGGTAGTACGCCCAAACGTCGTTGTCGGATCGGTACCTTGTCCTGTCATGACAGACTGGCAGAAAGGGGGAGACAACATCACTGATACTGATACGGAGGATGAAGAAGACAATACGTACATTACGCAGGGGGAGAAACAGACAAGGGAAAAGGAGCTCCAAGTTTACAGAAGAAGACAGCAGAGGTCCAGTACTGTGCCGTATCCTGTGCCTATAGTGCCAAGTCCCTTGTCTACTCCTGCCCCGACTCCTGAAGATGTTACTCCCGCACCGGATCGCTCGGATTCGGAAGCGGATCTCTCCGATTCGGATGGTATGCTTTCTCCACCACCCATTGCTTCCCTTAAGGAGGTCTTCTCGCATTAATGCGGGAAAGGCTCCTATTCGTTATAAAGATTATGAACATGATATCGCCAACTACCTATCTTATTCTAATATTTCTCCGACTTATCAAACATTCCTCACTTCGTTAGACTCCACTTCTTTACCTAAGAATTTGCAGAAAGCAAAGAAGGACCCAAGATGGAAAGCCGCAATGATGGAAGAACTTGGGGCACTAGAGAAAAATAAGACATGGGAGCTGGTGCCATTACCTGAAGGGAAGAAAGCTGTGGGATGCAAATGGGTTTACACAGTGAAGGAGACACCAGAAGGAAAAGTTGAACGATACAAGGCGAGACTGGTTGCAAAAGGCTATACCCAGACATATGGTATCGATTATGATGAGACTTTTGCCCCAGTAGCAAAGATGAGTACCGTAAGAACACTGGTCTCCATTGCAGCAAACTATGGGTGGAAGCTACACCAGTTAGACGTAAAGAACGCATTTCTTCATGGAGACCTACAAGAAGAAGTTTACATGGAGACTACTCCGGGGTGCTACTCTGTGTCAGATTCAGGTGAAGGAACGTCACATGAAAAAGTGTGCAAACTGAAGAAGTCGCTGTACGGGCTGAAGCAATCTTCTCGAGCCTGGTTTGACAGATTCAGAAAGGCTGTCACTGGCATGGGATACCATCAGACAAATGCAGATCACACGGTCTTCCTCCAGCATGCAAGAGGCCACATAACTATACTTGCTGTATATGTGGATGATATAGTAATCACAGGTGATGATGCTGATGAGATCACTAAGCTGAAGACGAAACTCGCCAAAGAGTTTGAGGTGAAGGACCTGGGGGAGATGAGATACTTTTTGGGTATCGAGGTGTGTAATGGTGAACAAGGAATTGTTCTCTCACAAAGAAAATATGCACTAGATCTGCTGAAGGAGACATGAATGCTGGGATGCCGAGCAGCAGTCACTCTAATTGACCAGAAGTGCAAGATGGGAGCAGAAGCAGGAGAGCCTGTTGATCGCGAAAGGTATCAAAGGCTAGTAGGCAGACTGATTTATCTAGGGCATACTCGCCCTGATATCTCATTTGCAGTAAGTGTTGTAAGCCGCTATATGCATGATCCAAGAACGGGTCATATGGATGCAGTATTTCAGATCCTAAGATATCTGAAAGGGACGCCGGAAAAAGGACTGTGGTTCAAGAAGAATGGATGCACAGATGTTGAGGGATACTGCGATGCAGACTGGGCAAGCTGCATAGACGACAGAAGGTCTACCACAGGGTACTGTGTTTTTGTAGGAGGAAACCTGGTTTCATGGAGAAGCAAGAAACAGTCAGTGGTAGCACGGTCGACAGCCGAAGCAGAATACAGAGCAATGGCTCTAGGAGTATCAGAATTGCTATGGGTAAAGGCGCTGCTGACAGAGTTGAAGCTAGACAAGGGGACACCATTGCACCTTCGGAGCGATAGTCAAGCTGCGATAAGTATAGCGAACAATCCGGTTCAGCACGACAGAACGAAGCACATCGAGATCGATCGATTCTTCATCAAGGAAAAGCTGGAACAAGGGATACTGAAGATTGACTATGTTCGCTCAGAAGAACAAGTGGCAGACTGTCTGACTAAGGGTCTTAGTTCATTGAGTCTGTCAAAGCTATGTAACAAGATGGGGATGATTAATATCTATCGCCCATCTTGAGGAGAGTGTTGAGAATCAATAAGGGACTTTTAGTCCCACATCGGAATTTGTAGTATGTAGAGGAGCTAGACTCCCTATAAGTAGTGAAGTAGTCCATCAATAAAATTCATCCCAACTATTATTTTCTACAAAGTATAATCCAGTTTTAAGTTTATTTATTTATATGTACTTATCATATTATAAGTATTCTAGCTTGACCTAAATCTTAATAGGATTGCTCTCGATATTATTCAATTTATCAAAAAAGATTTAAACAAAAAAAAAGGAAGGTAATATCTGTATATGACAATCCCTTAATTTAATAACAAACATTAGTCAACTAAAGAAAAAAAAAATTATATAGCTATACTAGGTAATTATTATGTAAAGGTTGGGTTGTATCACGACCGAATGTGGGAATAAACTCCACTCCATTATCACCCCCTTTTTAAGGGCTCAACTGGAAAAAGAGACAACCCACATAAAATTGTCAAAAGTTATAATGGATGAACCAAGTACAGCAGCAGCAGCAGCAGCAGCAAAAGTTATAAATGGTTAGATTATGGCGCCCTATGGATTATTTAATGAAGAATTCCATTGCCGGGAGTTGAACCCAGGTCTCGTTTGAGCCGAGTGTCTTCACCAACTAGACTACAAC